>JBAMHW010000024.1:7717040-7788215 GCA_037177495.1 Rhadinocentrus ornatus | reverse complement strand
GGCTTGCAATATCTCAGTTGATTTGTAATGAATCCAGAATGTATGACATTTCATGTTTTTTAATTGCATTACAGGAAGTAAAGAACTTTATCACAATATTCTAATTTTCTTAGACAGTCCTGTACATAATTAAAAGTACAGAAAATGTGTTTGAGATAGCGCAACCACTGCAATGAACCACAGACTGTAAAAGATAAATGCATACAAGTTTAACAAATGTGTTTGAGTGCTTACATCAATGGTATCAAATAAAAGAAATGAAAACATTTGGTTGTTTGTTGCATTTGTTTGCTGAAATGAACTATAAACCCAACATAAGATGGAAACACTAATGTAATTAATCTAAAAACACAACTTTTTCTGACAATTTTGATTAAACAATTATCACCAATAATTTGTTTTTCCCTGACCCTCCCTTAAAGAAATTGGACTCACAAGAAGAAGTGGTTTTAATGAACAAAATGTTTATTTTTAGCCAAATTACCATGACATTTTGAAATTACTTTCAAGGGCAGTTTACCTTTCACAATGGAATGTATACATACTTTTCGCTCTATTTCTGAATAGAGGAACATGATTATAAAACAAGACAATAAAAACAAAATAAATAAATTTAAAAAAACACAAAAAAGCAAAAGAAACCATTTTCAAAGAAATGAGCAAAATAATAAAAACAAATATGGAGAATTTCTCAATCCACAAAAAAATCAGTAGTGTTAAATATCCTACTAATCTTTACATTGTAATTTCTTTCTGCCAACTATAAGTTTACAGTTGTGATTTTTGCACAATCCACAGTTTTCTGTGCATTCATGATACAAATATAAATCAAGTCAAGACTTCTCATTTATTTACAATACGTCTGGGAATGAAAACAAAAATTACCTGTTGATACAGAACTGCAGACACGTTTTATTTAAAACGTACCCCTGCAGCCTGAAAGTAAAACGCACATTAAAATATCCTCAGCCCTCAGAGTGTGAAAACGTCTGATCTTAATTTCTTACAATCCAAGGTTACATCTAAAAATTGTTATTGATCTTTTAAAAATTCTGTTCAGCAGTTGGAGGTTTACAGTTCCTTATATCCTTAACAGGGGGGCAGCAGAGAGTCACGAGTAAAGATGAGACCAGTGAAAACAGGTCAAACTTGTTGCTTCAGTTTGTCCTTAGTCCTTCTTTATAATTAGGTCTGATTTAATTAACTAATTTAGTTAGATTTGCTCCCAGACATGCAGATACAAATTACATCGGCGTGACGTTGCATGTAATTGGTGTAGAGAGGCTTAGTTGGGTTAAATAACTTCCATATGACACCTGACAGGCCTCAGTATGCATGTCTCCTACCTTTAAAGTCATAATGCAACAGCAAGTCAGGACCCCACACATGAACGCGCATGGTCCCGGCCATCTGGTGCCAGTCAAAGGGACAGAGGCACTGAAGGAATTTAGTGTGTTGAATTTCACAAATAACAGAGCATCTTATTTGGATCCTGCCATTGTATGTGTGTATTCAGAAGAGGCCAAGTGGAGCGATGAAGTTTGCCATTGTCGCCCAGTGTGGGTGTTTTCAGACCCTCTGGCATGATGTGTGAGTTAGTGTTCTCTGTGTTACTGCCCAGTGTGCCCACTGTCTTTCCCACAATGCCTCATTCAGCCATGGGCCTCTCTCTCTCTATCCACTCATGCTCTCAGACTGAGCTGTCACCCATTTTGTGCCTCTGGCTAATCATCATCATCATCATCTTCATCATCATCATCATTGGACTACAAACCGCATTTTCAGTTGTGGGATAAAATAGCTGTGATGTCATCTTTGTTGTCTTTTTCAGTAACTTTTCATCCTCTCCTTCCTCTCCTCTTTCTCTTCCTTTCTTTCTTTCTGTCTCTCTGAGCTCCCGAACACAAAAGACAGAGAGGCCACGACAGGACCCCAGTGTAAGCTGGTTGTCAAGGAGACAAGAAGACAGTGTTGGGTCTTTAAACTGCCTCAGAGGGGTGTGTGGAGTTAGGGGGAGTTGGCCTTATTTACATGGGAAGAAGACAAGGGAGAAAAAGAGAGAAAGAGGGGTTTTGAAATACAACTTTTGAGCTGTTTCCCTGCAGCTCATTGGACTCTGTTATTCTGCTAAAATCACTCCATCGCCCGGTCATCAAATATTTACCAAGCAAAGGAAATCTGGAGCTCTTCATTATGTTGAGAATGCTGTGCATACATGGCAATGTATATCAATGTCTTTTCCTCCCACATTTTCTTATTATCTCCCTCACACACATACACACATGCACATAAACACATTGATTGTAAGCTCTGGGAGCGCTGGGCCCCCACTGCTGGCAATGGTGAGAGCTGACTGCAGAATACATTACCAGCTGCTTTAAGAGTGTTTCATTCCAGGAGAACAAGGATGAAAGCAGCACATAACTTGAGTGAAAACAGGAAAAGCAAAGACAACCGTACACACCCATCCTTACACTCACCCCCACCCATTTCTAATCCACACACATTCACTCTTTCATACCCCCCCCCCCCTTTTTTTTTTTTTGCTATCTACACTCAGTGCTTGCACTCTGCTTCTTCCTGTCCAGAGGATTGTCAGCAGCGGTCACATTATGTCCTTTCTCTGTCTGTGATCAGGGGGTTGGGGTTGCAGCTATAGAGCAGGCTCAACTCCAAGCCTGAAGTTCAATATCAGCCCCCCCCCCCCAGACTCCACAATGAAAGCAGGAAGGGCAGGGGGAGGACGAATAAGCCACCCACTGCTGCATTCACCACAGAGAAGCCCATGTGATTTTCTTCTTTTTTGTGTGTATGTAAAAACTTTAAAGTGACGTTTAAAGAGAAGTTTTACTTTTAACTTCAAGTGTCAAAGGTTTAAAAGGCTCAAATTACCCAAAGATATACTTTTTATGTTTGTTTTTAAAGTTAATGAGTGCAAAAAAGGCAAATGTCGCCACCATGACGTGCAGATTATTAGCGGTAATTTTTCTGAGACTTCAGGGACAGGCTGTGATCTCCATGTAATATTTACTCTGCAGATGTTTGAGGGCGGGCTTGCACAATTGATTTCCCTTTAATTCCCCGGTCATCTTGTTCTCCAAACCTGCAACACCCCCCCCACCAACTCTCATCCCCCTCTTCTTTTTTTTTTTTTGTCTGTTATACATGTGCATGCCTGTGAGAAACCATGGTGAGCTGGGTGTTTTCTTCTCTCTTATTACACACATCAGTGTGTGATGTCCACTTGAATTGCAGAGGAAGACAGAAGACGATGGAAAGAACACAAAAAAGGAGAAGTGGGAAAAACACGGTGTGGCCATTTCCCTGCATTTTGGCTTAAGTGTCCGCTTGGTGTTCTTTACTCCCCTCTCTCTGTATCCAAAGAGTGTTTGATGATTAGTATGCAGAAAGGAAGCTGTTTTGCATAATTAAGTGCTACAGAGAAAAAGCAACAAAGTTTGTTAGTTATACAACTAAGAGTTTAATAGTGAACAAAGAGTTATTCTTGCTCAGATAAAAGTTAAAAGAGATCATTTAACACATATCTTTATGTTTCTCATCTTTTTAGACATGTATTTTTAAAAAGAAATCCAAAGCAGAGACAAATACCATTAAAGTGGTTAATAATCACAGAAGTGGTAACAGTTAGTAACCTACACTTGGCACCGAAGAGTAGATTAATGTTGTACTACACTGTTAATTGTCACACTTGTTTACAAAAGGCACAGAAGGCAAGCAATGCTGATCTCAAAGGCTCAAGTTAATACAGAGAACATCAGAAACTCCAGTTTATCAGGACAATTGAGATTGATTACTAATGACACATAAAGAACAGTTCTACTTGTCAGATTATTCTCTGTAATAAGGCATAATGCTCTGATCTGAAAAGGTCATTTAATGTTATTTGTTTTTGCGTACAAAATAGAATATAAAAATACATAATAAACTTGTCACAGATGTTATGACTGTATTATTTTCTGTTATATGAAGGCATCGCTTGGTTTTCGTTTGTGTAAAACTGTATCCTCTAGGGGGAAAAAAGCAGACACACATGCAAACATATATGGATGACTTCTTCAGAAGCAACACGACCAAACCCACTAACAAACAAACAACAACAAAAAAATATAAAATATAACACTGTTCTTTTGAGGTATCTAAACCCTATTTAAACATTTCAGACGCTAATCTTTCAACTCATATGAGCCACATTTTTTTGTTTTGTTTTGGCACTGATGAATTTATGGATTTAGAGTAATAAAATGTAGACAGGGGCTGTGGCACGTTGCCTGCAGCCATAACTAATCTTTATGAACCCAAATGATATAATTTCAAGCTGAGTGCACAGCTGTGATGTTGCAGTGAAAGATTTAGGTGCAACATTGTTCCAACGCTTTCAATAAATAAAGGCACTGTTGTTCAAGCTCATACAATACTGTAGTGTGAAAAAGGCAAAGGCATCATTGTGAAAGTCCTCTTGATATTGACAAAAGAAGGCAACCTCCAGTCTGTTTGTGTATCAGTGTGCATTGACTCAGTATCTGGAGTTTTTTTTTTTACCAGAGATACTTTTTGGACTTTCAGATTCCAGTTTGTTATTTTTCCTCACAGTCGCTTTATAGTGGAAAATATTCTGCGCTGGCATTTTTCTCTCCTGAATGATGGCTTTTTAAAATCATAAAATGTGTCAAGAAGTCATGGAGATTACTCCCCTGACACACTTTTTCTAAAAAGCACATGTGGTGCAAAACTAACTAAAGCAAGACACATTGTATCCTACAGAAAAGCATGTTAATATATTTTCAATTTCAACACCAATTACAAATGTTATGCTTCAGTTAACATGTGTCTGCTCAAAAAAAGAAGCACTCAGATGAGAGGTGCTCGCTGAGGAAAATACTTCAAAGTGTCCACATATCTCTAGAGTTTAGTGTTTATGGAGGGTTTCTATATTGATAAGTACCACCAGTATCAGTATAGTTACCATGTTATTAAAATAATAATAATAATTATTATTATTATTGTTATTATTGCATCAAATGGCAGCTCAGAGAGACAGTTTGGCACAGCCAGAGATTGCTTTAGAAGCCCTTAAAAAGGTTTGGGGCCCATCCCCAATGAAGTCATTCGGCTGATACAGACAGCAATTTCGAGTGCTGGATGTTAAAAAAAAAAAAAATCTTAGACTGGCTTTTAGAAGGAAGGCACGTTTGGTAAAGTTTAGGTTAGGACTCGGTGATGGGTGGGGTCCTGGGGTTTATTCCCATGATCGCTGTCGTCATGTTGGCTGGTTAGACTGAGGCAGCCGGGTTGTTCCCAATGTTCTGGTCTCTGGTTGGTTGAGCTGGGGGAGTGGCAGGGCCGTGGGCCAATGAGCACACCAGCAGGCAGAGATGGGTGGGTCATCAGTGGGCGGAAAGGTCAGAAGGTCAAGGGGGTCATGGGTTAGTTGCCGTGGCAGCTAGAGTTAGACGAACAGAGACGGACAGACGAGGAAAGGAAACAAAAAGGGCACATAAAAGGGGACATAAAAAGAAAAAAAGATAGAAGAGAGATTAGTGTCAGCTAGTGGCGTCGGGATGACAACAAGGCAGATCTAGTGCAGTGGCACAGCATGAGGGGCATTACATAAGAGCTGCACAACACCTTCATGAGCACTGCTTAACCATTCACAAAGACTCATGTCAGCCACCAGGTGTTGACATAAAGAATGGCTGGTTAGAGATGCTCACATTTGCTCATGAAGGCGTTTTCAGGGTTTTGGGAGAAGCCCCTCCTGCCGTGAGACCGCTGCTATAGTGATACTATTCATGCTAGCTTGGCTACGTCTAGCACAGACAGACAGTGAAACCATGGACAGAGAGGGAGACAGCATGGTTTCATGTGGGTGAGAGAGTAACCTTTATGTCCAAAGAGAAGTGTCTAGGCCTCAGAGAGACTTTCATTTACTGACAAGTAGAGCTATTGTTTAGCAGCAGGCGTAAGATCTTGATGATTAACGATTGTGATTAACTGATTATTGATTATGGTTTGATTGATTTACTATGAAAGATTAGAGGGGCACCTAAACAGCTACTGTAAGCAAAGAGGCACCATAAGAAACAGTGATGAGAGGTTAAGAGATGGTGATTTTAGAAGGACTTGAGAAACAATTTAACAATAGACAGACTAACTACAAGAATTTAGAGGCTTTGGTTTTCTTTAGAGGTTTCTTTCAATACTCATCTTTATTGCCTTTTAGTGTTTTTTGTCCATTGTGTACAACAAGAGCACCACTGCTCACACACATATATTGTAGCTAGCTAGTCCATTTCTATTGCATATAACAGTCATGAGGCCTGTGAATTGAGAGGGTCACCTCATCTTAAATACACAGAGCAAAAACACTGCCTTCATTGCCACCTTCGTGGTGACTAAAACAGTAGTAGCTACACACTTTAAATGAAGTTGACATGGACAAACTTCATCTATAAAAAGCATATCATAAAAACAAAAATAAAAATTTACAAACTAAAAACAAAAAAACAAAACAAGAAACTACAAGTATTTCCAAGCGATCTTGTTCCATAAGCTTCATATAAGCACTTAAAATTCTTAAAATCCCTATATACAAATTTATTTTGCAGCTAAATACATGGCAACAGCACCACTCTGGCTAGGAAATAAATGAAAGATGTAAACAGCCCCAATGATAAAGTCCAGTGGGCAACTGATAAGACCACAAACAACAGTATTTCATACAAAAGAGCTTGTAACACAGACTTCAGTAGTTATCACACGCTGTGTTTTAGTAGTAAAAAAGACCATGATGAATTGAATGATCTTTAGAAAAAGACAATCACTGTTTTACTTTGAGTGTCATGTGATAAGTGGGCATAACACTGGATTTAATTCATTATATATATATGAAAAAAAGGTGGAACTCTAGTGGAATGAAGCTGAGTATAAATAAAACTTCCCACAGTTTTTTTTATGTGGTCAGTAAGTAGTATTGAGGAGATAAACAGCAACATAAAGTTTCTGAGCAAGGACTCCAGAGTCACAAGGACCGAGTCACATGAACGGAGCGATCCATTCTAATTGAGAGGGTCCCTGCCTGTGAGCCGTCCAGTTTAAGTTAACAGGCGAGTAAAGATAACCGCTTTGGCTGCCACCCCTAACGGGGTTCCTCCCCAAACTCACTTTTACTGCGACAAATACTGTTTCACATTTTCACACTGAGGCTGCTTCAGCCTGTGACCTTTCCGCCTGATACAGTTATTTCTCTTTTTTAAGGCATGCCATATTACAGACACATGTAAACTGAAATTGGTCCATTGGTCTGCATGCATCCACACTAACACACACATATACACATACACATAAAGTGGCTGGTGAGCTAACTAACCTCTGTCTGTGGTCACTACCCTTTGGTAAGGATGGATTCTCTTGTCGTGGCGTCGTACCTTAGTGGTCATGGCACCTGCTAACAGCCATTGACATTCCCAAAACAGAACACAGAAGGTTACTCATCAGAAAGACATCAGACAGTCCACCCATGGCACCAACATCAGCAAAACCAGGAATTTACAGTGTTCAAGGCTGAGGGTGAAAATAAGTATAAAACCATCTCGCTTCTAAGAGACAGAATTTATGTTGTTTTGTGGTCTTCTGCTCTCTACAGAAAATATTAATCCAAACTGCGAATTTCAAACTAAGCTTCACTAGTAGATTCAACATCAGCTGTAAGCCAAATCACTCTATGGCCCTGTGATCAAAATAAGCTTAACCATATGTTAAATCGCAAACAGCAGCTCTAAAATATCTATGGGTTCACTAAAATGTTAAGAATTACAAGCGGAAGCTGAATTATTAAAAAAAAAGTTAAATAGCTGTCACACCACAACACTAGTCTGCTATTACAAAGAGGAAATTAACAGGAATGGACACTTGACTACAGAACAAATGTCAAGGAATCTGTCATCCTAAAGTTTAATCAAACTGACTGTTTGCACTGAGGGTTGAGTGTGTACGGGTGTGTGTGGAGTGAAAGGGAAGGGGGGAAGGGAGGGGGTCTCTGCGAGCCAGTCCATGTGTGTGCTAGGAAGGGTTGCTATCGCTTAGCCTTTGGTTGGGAAAGCCATACCTGCAAAAACACAGGGAGAAGGGACTGTTAGCCCAGCAATGAGCTTCAGCATGCATATGTGTATGATGTGGATGTATTACAAGACCTGGATATGGCAGCCAGTTTGTGCTACTGTGAGTTCTGCAATCTAAACCACACAATGTGAAAACAGAAATTGAATTCTGGTTGTGGCTAAAGGAGCTAAAGCTTAGGCTTTAACTTTTTTTATTCCCTTTGTAGAGAAAGTTCTGTTTTGCTCTCTGACAGTAAAATACATGAAATGTAGCCCTTTTAGTACTTTTATCAGTTTCCTTTGGGTTCAGTTCAAATACTGTTAATTCAAGATGTGCCTTACTAGCTAAATTTAAATTTACCAGCTAAGTAAATATGAAGGGGCCACAAACTGAGCAACAGAAATGTAATTCTAGTTTAGTTCCACTGATTGACTGAAGCAAATAAAATAGACTGCCTAGAGTCACCTGAGGATGGTTGTATAGGCTATGTTGCAATTTGCTGTAATTCAGCAGAAGAAGTAGTTGTCTTTACTAAAACAAACATCCAAAACATGACAACTACAGTGGACATCAATAGGAGAGAGAGCACTTCTTCAAGTATTACTTTAAGCTGTGAGAACATTTGGAAGTTTAAATCATTGCCAGGAAGATGCTGGTCAATCATGAGGGTTTATTGTTTACTAAGACTGGAAACAACTGCTGAGTCATGACTTTTTAACCTTTGACTCAATTTCCAAAGTTGTTTCTATTCCACCTAATGTGCATAAAGCTTTCTTTGAAACAAGCATAAACAATCTCAAAATGCATGTAATGCAACCAGCAGTGAACATCTGGCTACAGGGTGTTTTTATAGCATGCGCCTACATACTCAGTCAAGACAGTGGAGTAATGAGTAGGAGTATTCAAAGCTAGCTAAGTTTGTACTGTTTCAAATTGAGTAAAAAGAATATACACTATTCTTGAAGCTTTAATTACACTGTAAGATAATTGAAAGGAAAAAAGCGAAGGGACAGAACACAAATAGAAAAATACTGCAAAGATTCTGCAAAAATGACCAGTCCAACTTTTGTGAGCTAGCTTCCGGCTAACCCTGTGTATAGTTGACTATCTGTTTTATACTCTTGTGCTACTTTAATTGGAGCCTAGTATCCAGTTCTCATAATACATCCATTGACCATGTATGCGAGTGATGAACTGATGGTTGGTATGTACCTAATACTCCAGTTGAGTCAATCGGGTACTCCAATATAGAGGGCGTGAGTGTGTAGGGATACTCGTAAGGTGTGTAGATGATTCCAGATTCAGGCCCTTGCTGCACCAGCGCTGGATGTGGATTGGCTCCTTGCACAAGGGCGGAGCTCTGGATCTGACGGATCAGAGGCATGATGGTGGGTGTGGTGACAGGGGCGGGGTTGCGCAGGGTGGGGGGCAGGACGGGCGTTGGGCCTGTGATGATCCGAGGTGCCTGAGGAGTCGCTAGAGGGAAGGCGGCGGTCGCTGTTCAGTGCACAAGCACACAATAACACAAGTGTGCGCACACCCACACACAAACATTTACAATAGACAGGGAAAAAGAAGGAGAGAGGACAAACAGTCTATTTAACAGGAGAAACAGAGGCATTGTTCATATATACAGTGGAGTCCTGTACCGTGACCCCTCCTTTGTCACCCACCAACCCTCCTTCACATGTTAACTATGATGTCATTCTTACGTGTCTTGACATTGGCGTCTCTGTAGGTCCCATTCAGAATGGCCAGCTCCATCAACTGCATTTTCTTCAGGTTGTCCTCTCCCTCAGCCTACGGCAGCACATGCAAGCAGAGCAGCACAATCAGCTTACTTAGCAACAAATGCCATTTAGAAAGAAATGAATGAACTTTTGTCAAAAAGTTAGAATATTATACAGCATGTAGAAACTAATCAGAAATTGATTTAAATGTTTTCCAAGGAAGAAAAAAAGAAAAAGAAAATTGGGGATTTTTCTTTTAATCCAAAAAAAAAAAAAATCGTTTGTAGTGGACCTGACCAGACCTTGACCACAGCCACTCCACCACATAAGACATATTTAGTGTCAAGCACACTAGCTTTTTAGTTCCAGTTACAGCCTGGTGAAAAGCTTGACTGATTTACATTTGGAGAGGAAGGTCAGCTGGGTTAAGCTAACACATATCATTGACTTTACCCTCCACACATACAGACCCACACATGCACAAACATAGATTAACAGGTGTTCAGTTCCTAACAGCCTAAACTAAAGACGCATTTTACACCTTTTAAGGCAGAAGGTTGACCATGCTGGGACTGAAAAGGAAGGGAAAGTTGGGAGTTTCCATACCCCCCCCCCCCCCCCCCAAGTCTTTTTAATCAGTTTCTTTTGTTGCAAATAATGCAGAGACAAAAATGGAAGGAGACTTGCAATTTCAAAAACTATTCTTGTGTTTCAAATAGATTATTTGAAGCTGAGTCCAAGTGCAATGCGTGTTCTGATTTGTCAGTATGTATATGTGTGTATACATACACTGTAAAGGGGAGGTGGGCAGTAGGTGCATTTGGAGAATGTGAGAAATGTTGAGAAGTGCAATCAAAATGTTCTCGTGCATTGACAAAAAAAAGGAAAAGGAATACTGTAGCCGGTAGTTGGGAATGAAGTGAGTTGTGAACGAGTGAAAGGAGTGATGGAGTGGGGAGAACGAGTGAACAGACTCTCCATTCATTCCCTCAGCCTTTCAAACAACCCGGGGTTACCATGGCAACCCCTTTATGCGTGTTCCCTAATTACCCTAACCCCTTACACATACTCTCTCATACACACAGGGACACACAAAACAAGTTGCAAACACACACACTTCTTGGGCTGACAATCCCCTTCCCCCTTCCATGCATACCAACACAGTGAACTCTCATCCAGTCAATCTAGTCACACACAGCTTTTAAAATTTTTTTTAACACCAATCCAGCAAATGAACATTGATGCTGCACAATTTGGACCCATACTCACAGCGGGCACAAGAAGTTTCTTGACCTCGTTAATGGCCCGCTGGAGTTTAATCTTGGCGCGGTTGTGTGTGTCCTCCACTGTGATCAGGACGTGGAGGTCCTCGTTGAGGTGCTCCCAGTTGGGTTTTCCTCGGTTCATCTCCTCCTGAAACACACAGAGACATTTTAAAGGCTCGGTTTGAATGAAGCAGAGAAGGAACAAGATTTCACTTTTCTTCTTGCTTGGCTCAGTTTTTGGATCTCCCTCAAACTTTGAACAAACGCAAACACAAGGCTCAAGGTTGCCTAATAGAGCTTCGGAGGCGTAACAAACTCGTGAAACAACCATGCCGGTCCTCAGTGGTTACACAAGATAGCATTTTACTGAAGGTTCTGCACTCTGATTCGTTGTGTAATATCTCCTCAAATCTGCCCTCCCTGAACAGATCTTTACCCCATCCCTTCTACTCCATCTTGCTCTTACTTCATCTAAACTAGTGCTGAAATTACCAGTCAAATAATATTAATTGATCGGCAGAAATAACACTTAAGTGAATCTGCATGACTGTATTTGTGTCTCCATCATTTTTGCTAATATAACAAAATGGGTCAACATGGTTGCAGCTGTCTGAGAATTGCTTCAGTTGCTTTTCTCTGCTCCAGATAACACTTGTGTCATTTTTAAAGGTCATCGGATAAATCAAAGAATCCTCATAGGGAAGGTGTCTTTTAGCAAGCATTAGTTATTATTTTTAGTCCAGCTATATTTATGTTGACAATTTATGTTTACTATTTGATTGGTCAATCTACTGATATAGTTCTTACTCAAATAACAGTACATTTTGAATGGCTATTACATATGTTTTAGCTATGGTGGATCCCAGTGGTATTTTCCTCTTGAAAAAAAGACCGCCAGGTTTGGTTTTGAGTTCAAAATCTCAGCAACATGCATTTGTTTGGTGATCCAGATGTTTAGTAATTGGATTTAGCATCGTCATAGTTGACATTTATGTTTAGGAGATGACTAGCTAACCTTAGCCTTGCTCATAGCTGGTGACCTGGCCAAAAATAGTTAAGGCGGATTTATGCTTGCGCGTTGTCTGCGTCCGCGTCACCGCCGTAGGCTCTACGTAGCTTCGCAGAGGCTCGACGGGCACCTCTTCCAGACCTGACGTGCACCCCTCCTACGCAGACGGTTGACGCGAAAGTACCCCCTTGTTATTGGTCAGTTTGGGATCACGTGTTGCCGGATCTCTGGATCTTGTGGCTGAATTTGTGTGGTAACCACCATTTCTAAAAACAATAACCAGAGGATCAAGTTGATGAGAGGCTGATCGAATTAATTATTCATTTTCTTCCACAAACTAATACCATACTGGACGCCATTGTTGTTTTAAAACAGAAAATACCTACCAAACTGAAGATAATCATCAAAATAACTCCAACCTGGTGAGTTTACCGCCGATACCATCCCTGCTGCCACCTTCAGGTTAGGAGGAGAAACTGCAACATGACACCAAAACGACGCGCACCCCCTACGCTGGAGTGCGAAAGTAAACTCACCAGCATCACTTACGCCGTAGCCGGCTGCACGCACACACCACGCAAGCCTAAATCCACCTTTAGCTGCGGGTACAGGTGTGAATAAACCCTGTGCACATTGACATCCAACTGTTTATACAACATCTGTAGGTGGTCTAAGCCACATATGGCCACATTCTTTTAGCAGCGTGAACATGAACGTGCACACTCTGAAGCAGAATCTATTCAACTGAGTTGCCTCCTGGCAGTGAAAAACAACAACTCATTTGGCAGAACTCTGCTCATGGTTGAATAACCGCTGCATAATTAACAACCAGTTTTGCATAAGGCTATTGGCCAAGTGTGCAAGTAAAAATAAACCACTTTAATGTGACTGTGTAGTATATCTGTTTAATCATGAGTCAAGCTGTGGGATTTTTATGAACAGATTAAGGAGGCTCTATTTGAATACTGCAGTAACGGGTCAGTTCTGGTGGTCTACTGAGGTCACAGGTCTGCAAAACTGAACCAATGCAGGTTTTGGGCTT
Source organism: Rhadinocentrus ornatus (assembly GCA_037177495.1). Taxonomy (NCBI): domain Eukaryota; kingdom Metazoa; phylum Chordata; class Actinopteri; order Atheriniformes; family Melanotaeniidae; genus Rhadinocentrus; species Rhadinocentrus ornatus. Next base: position 7,775,051 of record JBAMHW010000024.1, on the reverse strand, counting down.
TTGGTCTTTTGTACACTGAACTAATGCATGTTTTTATTTGCATTCAAAGCAGGGGAGTGAGAACTGGTCAGTGGTGGTCATCCAAGGCAGATGTGGAGACACATTCCAAAGCCAGGTGTGAACCCATGTAGTCAGGGATCAGATGCATGTTAATCGGAACAGATCCACCCTCTACTTTATCCCAAATTAATTTAACACATCACAACATCTGTGAAAAAAACTGAGTTATAGATTAGTGGATTAAGATGATATTATTTGACTTGATACATTCCAGTTTCCCTGTTTTCAGACTTTAGCTAATTAAACTCTTTTTAATTGCAGTTTTGTAGATCATTTTATAAATAAAAGGATCATTCTCCCGACTGAACTCAGATTTCCTTAATTACACCATCACTGAATCTTGCTTTATGTTTCTCCAAATACAAAATAAATAGATTTTTTTTTTTGTTTCTAATTAAAATAACCGTCCATAGCAGGTACAGTTAAAAACATCAGATTATTCTTGTGTGTCTCAGTGTGGCAGATTGTGTCCTCGGAGGCTGTTTTGTCAAGTGAGATGTATCATTCTGAAGAACACTGAAAGTCAACATCTTTCCCTCTTCTCCCCCAGTTGCCTCCCACTGTGTCTCTGTTTTCCTTCCTCTGTGTCTGTGTGTTTCTCTGTGTGTCTCCCTCTGAGGGACGTGCAGGGTAGGGAATGTTCTGGAGAGAGAGAGAGAGCGAAAGAGAGAGGGGCGGGGGTGGAGGTGGTGGAATGCTGGACTTGCTCCACCTGCCGTTTGGAAAGCTTGAGCTGGCTCCATCCAACGGCAGACACCATGGGAGAGGAAGGAAAGACAGATGGACCGAACACCAGGACAGGAAAGAAAAACTCAGCACCACAAAGTCATCGTGAGAGAAGCGCAGATAAATAAACAAACTGACAGAAAGCTGGATAGATAAATAGATAGATAGATATAGACTTTCATCCCTTCATGAATCATGGCCATTCAAGTCAAATCCACATCAGTTAATTATGCAGAACATCAATGACTTCATCAATCTGCTGAAACGGCAGTCTAACACATTGATCACTTCTGCTTCAGTCGTCCATTCTGCTTCATTGAGACGTGCCCGTGAAAAGTGACAAGAGGAGCGTGCGTGATATTTGCCACTAGCACAAGAATTGGAGGGTAAATCAACTGAGGTACACAAGAGAAGTCAGCAAAGTTAAAGTTTTCTCTCAGTACCATCTCATATCGCCGTATCAAATCATATTAATTTTGTCAAACAAAGTGACATGAATGTGCGCGGAAGCTGCTGTTTAGCTTGTTGAAGACTCAATCTTTGGGCTTAAGTGGCAATAAAAAATAAAGACTTCAGATTTACACAGTCTTCTTTAACGATAAGAAGCAGCATTTTTCTCATTTTGCTGTAACATTTTCATATGACCAAGCAAGAACGCTGCACGGTTCTTTACAGTGGACGGAAGGAGTTTAGAAAATGTTCTAACATAGTAAGACGGAAAGTTGAAACACTTGTTTACGTTTCATTTGCATCAGACGCCATGAAAAAAAGATTCCACTTTAAAGCTTATTGTCCATCGAGGTAAAAAGCTTAGATAGCACTAATATTTCTTGAACTGAATTGAAAAGCTTTATTGTCACTGTAAGCAGAGCAAACAACAAAATTACAAAAGCAACCGTATGTGAAAACAGAAGTAAAAAATAACCTAGTAAAACCAATGGTGAAAAAAATAAAAACCAATAGTAAAGACTAATAAGAAGAAGAGCAGCAAAGCAGAATGAGTCAGTTTGTCAACGCATTCATTGTCAGTGTATGTGTGAGTTCAGAGCACAGATGGCTTTTGGAAAGAAGCTGTCTGAATCTCCAGGTGCGTGTTTTCGCTGATCTGTATCGTTTACCAGAGAAAAACAGTACGAACTCCTTCATGGTCAGGGTGCTCCTTCTTCTCACATTTTTAAAGCACTAAAGATCATCTTTGTTAATTAAATTTTCAAGAAAATGATCCCTTCCTGCCTTAAAATCAACTAGAAAACATAACTTTTCGCTGTTGCCTGATTTAAGGCAACCGTGTTTAAAATCTGTGAACGTGCCTTTCTTTGCTATTCATCTGGCTGCTGTTGTTCCTCCTCAACTCTGCTTATGCAGCTTGGCTATGTTAGCAAAGAGTTAATGTGTTGCTAATGCTTGTTCTCGCCAGCACTGACAAGACAAGGTGTTTTCTCAGGAGTGTTACGTATAAAACTCCAGCTGTTTCAACATGTGTTTTTGAGAATGTCATTGCTAAGTTTTAGTTTCAGGGCGGAAATGCTCAACCATGGTGTTTGAGAGCTCATTTTGTTCATGATACTGTAGTTTTCTAGTGGGTCTTTAAGGAAACACAACCCGCTTGTTTATACCTCTAAAGTGCACTTGTTACAGCTAAAACAAAACATATAAGGGACTATTTATGAGGTGTGTTGCAATTTGAATTTAAATGCTCATAAATAAAGCCATCTAAGTTTTTTACCTTTGTTTCAATAAGGTTATCTTGAGCTCAACTAGTCTACTGCATATGAAGTTCAGCAAAGAGACAATGAGCATATTTGCCAACATGTTTCTTCAAATCAAGTTGATCAAAAAGATGCCTGTAGCTTATTAAAGGATCACATCAAAAAGCAAATGTTAAAAGCATCCATCCTCTGTGTTACTGCGTGTGTTTACCTTCTTTTTGTCTCTCATGGAGCCCTTTCCTCGCACCATAATTTTGCAGCCGGTTTCTGCCTCCAGTTGTTTGGCTGTCAGTCCACGTGGACCCAGGATCCTGCCTACGAAGTTGAACTACACAAAAGAGCAAAATACAAAGTGAAAACAGTGAAAAACAAGCCAGAGGAAAGGTGATACTTGTCGTGCATCACAGGCTAAAGAAGTCTTTTTACTATGTGTGTGTATTTGTATGGATGTGCCTTTGAGGTTTGCACATCAGTGAAGTGTTTGTGTGAGTAACAGAGACAAAAATAGCTCATTATATGGGTGCTGGCTGGTGTTGGTGGCATGACAGGACAGCGTCGTTCTCTTAACCTTATCTGTCACTATGACTGAGTGATTAACTAGACAGCTGCCTTTCTGTGTATGTGTTGTTTCTTTGCCACTATCCCTTTGTTGTGTTCTGCCTTTCTCATAATAATTGTACTGATTAACCCCCCTCATCCATTGACGTTTCAGTGTCTGCACTAATGTTTACTTCAGTAACAGTTGCAACACATTCCGACCTCTAGGACGACCCACGACTCGAACCAACAAACACACACAATCCAGACAGAGAAACTGCTCTCTAAATTTAACCTTGATCTCAACCGTTTTCCAATGCACTCCTGTGTGTGTCCTGTTAGTCTGCGGTCATGTGAGTGAGGACAGCCTGTCATTGTAGTGGGTGATTGGCGAGCGGATGCATGGAGAAAATCATGTGAGCTATGCAATCTGGATCAACGCAACTCATATTGAAGTGCTTAGCTGTACTTGGCATGAACATGGATGTGCTGGATGGTAACGTCTCTTTACTGCAATGCACTTGTCTTTATATTTTGGGGAAAAACTTAATCCAGGTTTTTAAGCTCTTATAAATATTTATGGTGTAAACATAGGGAAACTCACGCCACAGTGGGGGGAAAGTTACATCATCATGAATAAACCTGTGTGAATCGTCGTACATAGTGGTATTTTTTTTTAAATTTTTATCTTGCTGGAGACACTGACCCTGGTTCATTATTGATCTATTTAACTCCAGGTTACATCACTGGGTGTGAGTAAAGATGATCTCAGAAGGAAATCAGCTTTTACACAAAATGCTTAGAAAAATCTCCCTGTGATTAAAAGCCGCACTAACTTCCTGTCAGACTTTCTGTAACTAAAAAAAAATAGGTTACAACAGTAAAAGGTAAACTCAATCTCATTAAAAAGGGCAAAGGTCTATGATCTGACCACTCACATCGGGGAACTCTTTGACAGGCACGTAGAGCTTCTCCTGCAGCTGAGCCACGGGGCCGATGCCTTCAGGAAGCTCCTCCATGTCCCGCCCGTTGAACATACCGCCATTCAGTGTGTCGTTGTACATGTCTTTGCGCACCCTGCCAATTTCTTAAAGACAGAGACAGTAAAAGAAAAGGGGGGAAGGGGGGTAGGTTGAGTCAAATGAGCAGAGGGAGGTCTTGGGGGACAAGAGGTTTCAAATTTCTTTGGTCAGACTGTCCGTTCCTCAGGACGATGACTCACTGTCACCAGAATTAAAGGAAGCTCTGAATGTGACAGCTGACAGACAGAAAAGCAGACAGACAGGCAGGAAGACAGTCACAAGCATTCTGCACCACAATGTAGAATCTAACTACTGAATGCTTTGCAATCAGGCCTTCAACATTACTGACGATTTTCTCCTCTTAGTTTCTTTCTCTTTAAACCCGACTCCCTCTTCACTCTGCAAATAATGTCAGGGGAAAACATACATGTTAACGTTGGCCATGGTGACCTATGAGTTTTTATTAAATTCTACACATAGACAGTTATTCAACAACCACATTTAAAAGGTGTTTACATCCTAAGAAAACAAAGTGTCCACTAAGGTTTATTTTCAGTGCTGTGTATCTGCAGCATCTATTTCTAAACAAAATGCCAGAAAATGGTGTGCAAGTGTCTCGTTTTGCACAGTTGCAAGATCAAAATCTGAAGAGAATCGATTTAAGATCAAATAAAACAGAAAAACAGCTAATACTCATGGGGAAGCTCATAAATGTAAGAGTTTCTGCTTTTAGGAAACACTTAAGTCATTAATCTAGTATTAAAACAGTTAATAAATCATTTTCTGACCTGCTCTTACCCAGAATATATTTACCACATAACTAAAAAAATTCTAAAAGTTTACTATTAAAACAAGTTAAAATAGTCAAATTTGCAGCTTAGTTTGGTACAGTAGCAGCATTAAAAATGAGTGTATGTTTATCTGCATCTGCTTTTGTTTATGGTTGACTCAATGACCAACGCTTGGCTCTGACACCTACGTAATGACACGCCTGCACAATAATAACTGACTACTGCACAAGACAAACACATATGCAACACATACACACAGACCCCCTGTTTGATATCACACACATACCAGCAAACACACACACGGCTGAATAACTGCCTTGGGGCACTAATATCATCTGACCTAAGCAAGCTGAGAGGCATGCCTCCCTCCTCTTGGAGTGATAAGTCTGACCATAATAACTACAGTAGGAGACTATAATTACAACCACTGACACAGTGACAAGGATGATCCTCTAATAACCTATTCTGTCCTATTAAAGACCAAAAACTAGCTATTAAATCACTCACACAAACACATCTGCACAGACAAACAAGGCTTTTGTCACACTTGAGTTAAAAGTAGTTGGAGGAAAATGAGAAGTGAAAGAAGAACAAGAGAGTTGGTCAAAGGAGAGAAAGATATAGGGAGGGTGATTTGGCGGGGGGACTTCACCAGCCTTATCTTAACACTTCAACCTGTCATGGGATTAAATATAGAGCGGACAAGAATGCAGGCTTCTAGCAAACATGTAGCCTGACGACACCTTTGCAAAACTTTAAAGTTTTAAAACTTCATTTATTTATTTTAGTACTGATACCTCAAGCCTGAGTACTTTGTTTGCAGAACTCAGACAGAAGATCTGGCCGAGCTGAAATTGAGCATGGTACAAAGCCTTTCATATTAACCACGGCTGTCTCATTATCACGTGTGTGGGATAAATATGCTCACCTGTCAGTTCTCAACATGAACATAACTAGAGATGTTAAGTTGACCTATTTGTTGAGCTGTAGAGGTCATCTGGAATGAGAATAACTTTGCTATGTCATGAGATAGGACCGCCGTGATCCTGATGTGTAACAACAGTAGCAACAAGGGGCCTTAGTAGCTTGTAGCAACTGCTCAAGCATGACATTCAGAAAGAGGACACGAGATATTCAAAACATAAGGAATTGTGCATCTTTGTAATGCTGCAATTTCTGTTTATAATTTCCATCTCGCAATATTGCTTATAAGAAAATGCTTAATATCAACAAGTGATTTGCATTGGGGCAGACAACACGACTCTGGGCCTGTAAGCAGCTTCAAATCAAATGTTTTACACAGTGATATGCACTCGTTCCTGCACAGGGATGGGCTGCAACATTCACATAAGCCTGCGCATTAGGTCACTGGGAAAGACTAACAACTGTCTGTTTGTTCCCATCACCAACTATCCCTTTGTGTGTGTGTGTGTGTGTCCTCTACTGTTGCTCTCAACAGATCAAAAAACGTTACTTAAGACTACAAACACATCTCCATTCATGCATAGTTTTATAAGATTTAGGGATTTGCAGCCACACTATAGGATTGCTTTGGGTGAAAACAGTGAAAAGACTGTGTCAGTCTGATAATTTATCACTGGCATCAAATCAGTGTTGGGGGACAACATTGCTGTCATGTTTCCCAGGAGCCAGTGAGGAATTCCTGCAGTTAATGACTATTCAATAAAGTAAGCAAGTGAGGGCTACTTTTATGATCACAGCCCATCAAATTCAACCTGTTTAAACTTTGAAAAGATTCTCTTATTTCCTCTGTAGTTAGAAGGGTATTAAAAGTTTTTAATAGAGAAAGATGCCAGGCCGAGTTACCTTCATCCAGCAGCCGCTCCAGATGCGTAAAGATGCCGCTGAAGTTGGGCAGGGAGCTCATCACCTTCCTGTCGTTCATCAGCTGCATTAGATAGTCCGGGTTGGACTTGGGTCTCTCCTTCACCTCTGTCTCCCCAACCATGGCTTTTGATTCAAGTGACCTATCTAGTAGAAAAACTTATGATTTTGTTAATAAAGACGCCCCAAAATGCGATGCGAAGATCCCTGGGGATTCCACCACCCGCGACCCGGTGACCGCCTCTCTAGCTAGCGGATAAAACTCAACTTTCTGGCCCGGTTCAATCGACTGTCCTTCGGGGTAGTGAGTCCTGTCTTCTCCCAAAACGATCCCCCCCTCAGTTCGACTCTCTCCAGAGTTTGAAAAAGTTCCGTTAAGGGGGGAGTTTGGCAATTGTTTGGCACTTTAACCGACTCCGCGCACTTGTTAGGAGGCTACAAATCGTCTCCTCTGCCCCGGCTCCTTTGCTTGTGTCCGCCCGGTGTGTCGGTATTCTGCAGCGGGGACCGACTCTATCATATGATTACTGTACAGCAGCAGCACGAGAGGACTATTGTGAACGCGCCGCGCGCCGCCGCTATCTGAGGGAAGGAAGGAGGAGGAGGAGGTGAGCTCGTGCCCGTACCCTCAGCAGCCCTTCTTTGCCTCCGCCCAGTCTCTCTGTCTCTCACACACGCACGCGGACACCCCACACCCACCGTATAACAATATAACAGCTTTACAAAGGTATGTACACCTGTTCTACAGCAGCGACTGTCTGTCACTCGTCCTGTGAAGTTTGGTGTGTGTGCAGGTGCCCCTAAAATCTCCTCTTTTCTGGGGGGAAAGGGGGTCAATTACAATTTCTATCCTTACTAGAAAGGCTAATATTGTGCTCTTATAATTATTTACAACTATGCAGTTAAAAAGGCCACCCATCACCAGCAGGGGAGGATAGGAAAGTAACAAAATAAAATTGATTAATTAAAATTACCTCCCTTTTCACAAGTAAAATAATTCTTTTTTTGCATTATTAAAATAGAAAACAAAATTTTATTACATTTGAGAACATCAAAAGTCTTAAAGCTTCTGCTGAAAATTAGGACAATATAACATCAATAATATTAATTAATAGATGTAAATGCACCACAAGTTTTAGTTATAATATACCATATGGTGGAGATATTTTTTTAAGTAGAAATAAATCACAGGGAACATCAGGTTTTTAATAACCTTGATACTTTTTTTTAATCTATGTTTTCAATTTTGGGTTATTTTATGTGCTTGTGTCTTGAATACTTATTTTGAAGAAAAGTTTAAAGGTAGATTGTTTACAGTCAATTAACTTCTAAACATGACACATCGTGTTTAAATTTTCTTTATTTGTAAAAATAAAAATCCTCAACTGTTCAGAGCATCATGTTTCATATTTAACTATTTTATGTCATTTCTTTTTATGTAATCTTGAAAGTAAGTGTCAGATAGAAGAAGTTATCTATATTATTATTGTTATGATGGACAAACTGCATAGAAATGTAAGATGAACTACTACCAGTCACATATTTACTTACTCTTGCTTACAGTGTGTAAATGATTGTTGTTTTACCTACCTTTTTTGGGGGGGTATAAATTAATTAAAATAGCTAATTGAAGAGCTAAAATGTGAGAATTTTTTATTTTATTTATTTATTTATTTTATTTTTTTAAGATTCATCATTATTACTTCCCTTTTTTGATTAAGTAAATGATATAAATATATAGGCCAATAAATTCACACGATCAGTTAAGAATATAAACTATAATGTTTTAGCTTTAAGTGTCCAAATTTCATTGGGCCAAAACATGTTATGATAAATAGATTATCTTGTTTTATCTTAATAGATCTTGAGGAAGGCATTAAAGAGCCTCTTGCTTTTGAAATTTTAGTTGGTATTGATAATGCTTGACTTTTAATAAGTTATCTGCTTTGTGGTGATGGTGCTGTACTTCTCTCAGGTGGAAATTTAAATGTCTGAATCTCCCCTGCCACCACCACCCACCCTCCACTCTGAGGACATTTGTTGAGGATCCTGAAATAATAAGATGGTGTGAGGGTTGCATTTGTTCTCTCTGGGAGGTTGCAGCAGCTCAGGCAGGAGAAATGTTACGGCTCAAGGAACAGATAGGTGTGAGGATCTAAACTTAACTTGCTGTAAATCTCACACATATGCACACACACCCAGAGGAGAGAAAATATGTGCGACAATGCATGTGTTGGCTTAAGCCTTTTGTCATGCACTGCTGGCCTTCCACCTAGTTTCCTTCTCTTGCCCAGTGTAACATACAAAGCATTTTTGCATTGTAAAACTAAACTTATGATTAAGTGTGTGTGGGCATGTTTGTGTCTGCAAATGAGTGTATCAGAGCAGGAGGAATTGTAACGAGGCAGCAGTGCTGGTAATGGCTGGTCAGCTGGTATGGCGAGTATTCAGGGTGGGGGCAGTGCATTGTCCTCTCATAGCTCCAACAATGCCCCTCTGAGCAGGCTACACATCTACCAGTCACGGGCCTCTCTTTCCCTCTCTGCCTCTGTCTCTGCTTTTCTTTCTGTCTGCCATGTTCATTCAGCCCACGCTGGAGCGTCAAGAGAGGTGTGTGTTTGCAGCATCCACAACATCTGCCCAAAAATTTCAAAGTCACTCAGCAGGGCCCCTGTCTCTCATCAAATCCCACCTTGCATGTTCTCATAAATACTCATGTTCTGGATGGATAAGTCTAACATGTCTAGGCTAATATGTTTATATGGCCTGGTTTAATGTGATTTAACCCATTCATGTAGCAAAAATAACAATATTTAGTAGATCCAACTTAATTCTAATCTGGATACTAAAGTTTTATATAATTTCTCAGATTATTCATGTAACTAATTTTATTTGGGGTTTTGGAAAGTTCATTTGAAATGAAAAGTTTTATGTTGTTTCAGCTTGTCTCATAAGAATGCTTTGCTGCCTTTCTCTATTTTATTTCATTAAAAAAAACTGAGTTTCTCAGGTTTTGAACTTCTGGTTTCTAAGTAAGCTATCTTGGATTCTCAAAAATCTTTACAAAAGGAAATAACAAATATATAAATGTTTTCTGATCTTTTACAGATTGTGCATTTGTCAGATAATCAAACATTTTCTTTAATATATTATCAGAAAACTAGTTTTCCAGTGCTTTCTGGCATCTTTTGAATTACATAATTAATTATTTAAAAAATATATATATACATAATAATAAATAACAAAACCAAAAGGTAGTTGCAGTTTAGATTTCATATACTATAATTATTTGTCTTAATATGTCGTAATTTATTTAAATGAGATATTGTTCATTGTCGAATTATGATGCATTTCTACTCTCATTTTGATTACACAGAAAATAACACACATTTTGTGGCATTTTCTTTGCCAAAAAGTTAATCAAAGATGTGGTGATCTGATCAATACATCATAAAGGCCATTATTAGTTGCAGCCTTCATTATTTTGTCCTCTTCAAAATGTGAAAATGCGATGATTATGCTGTTAACAGCGGTTCCAGGTAAAATTATAGAGGATAAAAAGTCAAACATTATTAAGTTTTTCATCAATGACACGGCCAACTGTTATTTGATGATGTAATTACGTCCTCTTGTGGACAAGATTGTGTAACTGCAGCCATTCGGACTCGAGTCCAAATCTACTGTAATTGAAACAAGCCACCGAATTTGTCACATAGGAGGTTTGTTTTGAAACTAAATAAGTCACATGTGAGGAGGCACGGCCATAAAAGTAGTCTGTGAATAGAAATAGTAATCAAAACAGTTGCAAATCAAAGGTTATACAGTTACATAGTAGAAAGTAAATCAGCTGGAAAACTGAATACAGATGAAATTACTGCTGGAAACTTTTAGTATGATTTTATGTTTGTTCTGTTACCAACAGAGAGCAGTAGAGTTAATGCAGAGGTCATGCAGGGTTGTTTTTTGGAAGTTATGAGAATAAGAATTTTTCCGAAACATGAATTAATATTAAATATGTTAATTTTAGTCTCTGCAAATGTATTACTGCTGATTAAAAGTGGCTGTTTTCAGATCGTGTTGGTAGAAACAAATATATACCATTTATATCTATGACTACAAGGAACCAAACAGACATTAGGACATGTGGAAAATTTACCTATATCACTTACGAATTGTATTTAAGTACATTATTGATGTATTTTTGCTTTGTTTTAATACTTCTAGTTCATATAACATTATAATTTTCCGTCTTATACATTTATTTAGCCACTAAAGCTAAATTTCATGTTGAAGTTTTAGAATCTGTTATATAAATTTAGTCTCCATAAGGATGGCAGCAAAATGCTGTTTATACTGTAAATTAACATGTCATTATCAACAACCCAGTTTCTGGCAGACACTGTTCTGCATAATAAATATTCTTCTTGGTACTTAAAGGAAATTTTACTAACATGCTTTCTTTACTTTTCCTTTTAAACACAAGACTTTATGTTGAACTGTTGTACTTTCCCATTTCACTCAGAGGTCGTGTTTTTACACCATCTCTGCATATTTTATGGAAAATCGCTAAAGTAATGCCTCATATTTTACTTTTATCCTGTTCTGATCTCCCCTTTCACTTGTTTGTCTTTCAGTGTCTCCTCCCTGACATGAGGCCTGCAGCAGGACCTCACCTGCTCACCTGGTTGAGGGACTCATGCTAATCTCAAGCCGATTAGGCTTCTTATCTACTCAGCACTGGTTATGTGCTTTGGTCCAACAAAAATACCACGCAGAGTTGGTCTCTTTACTGTTCCTGCTGACTCTCCGCAGCCTCCCCCTTCCCCACCTCCCTCATGTACTCTAAGTAAGCCACACTGCCTTTGATAGCATGGCTCCTCATTCTTCATGGTGGTTTATGGGATAGGTGGATTTCAGCTCAGATGCACATGTTATTAGTGGATTCTGTCTCAAGAGGATGGATAAAAGCAATGCCTTTCTGGTTATTATTTATCAATATGTGGAATAAAAAGATCAAAAGATTAGTTACCTGCATGCTCTGAAGTCAAACCTCATTCTAGAGCAGATTTGAGGCACAAGAATGAATAAAGACAGCAACTACAAAATGCAGTTTACCCACATATGTTATAAAATTCTATGCACTATTGTTTGTGAATGCAGTTGATGCAGAATCCCCCCCCCCCCCAAACACAAACACACACGTATACATTGAACATGTGAAGAGTCATCCCATGTCCATGTGAAAGCGTAATGCCATAATTGCCCTTATCCTGTTGACTTAATCAGGTGCACTCACAGCACAGCTCACTTCTTGATCTCTGGTCTATGTGACTCAAGGGTTGGAAAACACAACATCAATATTTCACTGACAGATCTCATCTCTAAAATCCTTTATTCATTTATACAATTTTTTTCACTACACAAACACACAAAGCCAAAAGCATCATTTGAAAAAAGATAAAATGAACGTGGCTTTAAACAAAAGATTTATCTTATTACATTATCTTAAAAAAGTAATATTTTTCTACACTATGTACAAAGACCCAGATGTTAGAATATACATACATACATATACACACATCTTGTATGTGTCAATAGAGAGATACTGAATGCACAGGGGAAATGGCAAAGATCATAGGATAGGCGTCAGGAGCCAAAATTTAGCTGCCAATTTCCTCCACATGTTCGGAACTGCCCCATGCTTCTTTCCAGGGCACACATCCTGATTCCCATGCCTCACTCTTCAACCATGTGCGGCAACATTCAAACACAGTTAATGCTGACTCAATGCAGAATTTTACTCCTTCTCAGGAGCTTAATCAGGCTTCAAAGGTGGACTGGAGTATGAAATGAGCTGAGTGAGGGGAGTGGTGGGTGTTAATCTGTCTACTTCGTCTATATACAGTATGAACTACATGCCCTTCATTATATACAGGTCAAAAAAGAAAAATAATAATATTAATAATATTATAACAGTGTTTTCTGGGAAGTAAATATCTGCACCTCTGGCTTTCATGAGAGGGGGAGTTGCATGGCAACCACCATCCCCATAAAGCTATGTGTCAATAAAAGAAAGGAAAAATTACACTGACATATATATTAATCATTTAATCGATTTGCACTGTTGCTAAGTGACTTTCAAAAACCCCAAAACTGTTGAAACAAATTTAGTTCTTGAAATTTGAAATCGTTAGGTAGTCTTAAACCAAAATCAAAGGTTGGTATTTCTTTTACTCACTATTTTCTATCTGGGAAAATACAGAATTTTTTATTTAAGAATTCCATTTGCAATCAGTCCGTTTAAAGGGAGGTCATTAAAATATATGAGTAGGTAGCGTCTACAAAATATATGCTGGTAGAAAACAGCAGTAATCCTTAGTCCCTTGTTTTTCCCTCCTCGTTAGGTGGGAGTGTTCTTAGTTTCTGGGTTTAGGGGGTTTGCTCAGCTCACAGTTGCGACGGCTTCCTCGCCCCCCTCCTCCACCTTGCCGCCTTTGCCCATGGCTTTCATTTTGACCATGATGTCGGTGAACGTCTCCTTCACTGTCTTCTCCAGGAGATAGCCCTCACTCTCACTCTCTATGTCCTCCGGGTTAGCCAGGTTGGACAGGGAGCTGCTGACATACTGCAAACCGACAGTCACAGCAACCTGCAGGAAACAGGAACACACACACATCTTTAGATAAACCACAATATGTCATCTTTTGAAGAAAAATGAGTTGTTGCCAGCCAGATAGAGAAAAAAAGAAAAGAGCTCTATGATCCATGAATTTATTAAATGTTTAATGTCATTGGTCTGTGCAAAATATAAACTTGCTCTAGTGCACTAAAATAAGACAAATGTTTCTTGAGCATAAGAGCATCAGGTTTTTCTATTTTTAAAAGAGAAGATAAAAATCTGGAATACCAATTACTAAAAGCATTATCTGCATTAAATTAATAGAAATTAGATTAAGTGTGAATCACACAACTGATAGTGAAAGTTAAATAGTGGAGTTTTTGATGAAAGAATTAGCTGCTTTGCCGAAATTTGAAATTAGATGCTGAAAATCTATTAGCTGCTTTCAAGCTATTTATTGACCTTGCACCCTCTCTCTCTTTTCAAACATCAAATTTACTAAATTGATTTCTTATTTTATTCTATTTATATATTGAGGAAAGGTTTTATGGTGTGTCTGGGCAGCTGGTGTTACATATTTTCCTTCGGGATAAATAAAGTTTATCTTCTGCAATGTGACAGAGATACCTGCAAATGTTTTCTGAACTGGTCCCTGTGCATGTGTGAAGGTGTGTGCAAAAATGTGGAGACATTTATTTTAGAATTTTTAATAAATTCACAGTAATAGCCGGACGTTTCAGCCTTTCTTTTGAAAAGATAAAAAATCATGGGGCTGTAAATGGAAATGCCAACTGAGGAGATAAAGCTCCAGGAACTGGGTCTATCCTTCTCACCTCCCACAGATTAACCCATTCCTCCTTCTCTGAAGCCACTATCTGTGTCAGCGAAGAGAAGCTTGCATAACTCCTCTTAAATCTGGAAAATCCACCAACTTTATGTCTGACCAACTTCTATGTAGTGTTAAATCCATGTTTTTCTAGGACAGAGGCTTGTTTGCTGCCTTGCTAGGACAGAGATGCTATCTTAATGGCTAAATTTGCTTTCTCTTTTAGGAGACATGGCAACACAAACAAGTCATGTCATGATCGCTATCACTAACTTCACTGGTTTATCTGTACATGTTTGTTGTAGCTAGCAGACAACTTGGCCTTAATAATGACACAAACTTTGGCAAAACTGGAGGAGAGAGTTAAAGACAGGAAAGATACCATGTGACCTCAACAGGATTACCCTTTGGGTAGGAAGTTGGTAAAACACTCTAGGTTTGTTGCATTAAAGGCAGGGACAGTGAAGAGGATGCGGGTGCTTGTAAGGAGATCCATTAGGTGGAAAATGCTGATAGCAAAAGGAAAGAGGATGCTGTTGACAGGTGGTCTGAGGTTCTGCATGTTTATACACCTGACTTGATACCGAGTAATTAAAGAGCCCATTTAATAATCATCACTAGGTTCATTGTTTATTTTGTGATTTTACTAGAATGAGTTTGTGGAAAAACTTGACTTTGCTGCAGCATCTCCTGTCTGAATCTTTCTGAAAGGGGTTCATTTTTTGTGCCTGCCTTTTTAAGGCCAACCTCCTGAAAAGACCAGTCTACTCTGGTTCAACAGCCAGTTGAGTGCGAAGCTGAAATTGTGCTTAAGTTAATGTAAGTTTTAAACCACTTATAGTAAACTTCAGTGTATGCTTAATTTGAAGCACGACTCTCCTAAATCGTGCGCTGCCACTGAGCAGAAAATGCAGCCATACAATTTTCTCCCTTCACAAGTTTTGGCCCATCTGGGAATCCATGTGACTCACATTGATTACAGTTATGGATGACAGGGTCTTCTAAAACATATGACTCCAGATAGTGTGATTTGCAAATACATTAGCAGCACCTTCCATAACAGGTTACAAAAATGTGGAGGTGCACTTTAAAACAACTTTTAAATGCTCCAAACGCCATAGCCACGACGCCACCTAGTTATCACAAACACAAACTAGGTGGGAAGTGAAGAGCGTTGGTCCCCAGGATTAATTTTAGACAGTTCAGCTGCAACTGCAACTTTATTTATAACACACTTTAATAACAACAAAGTTGAACAAAGTGCTACAATGTGGTATAAAAAACTTCCTGTGGTGTGTATTATATTTAATATATTACACACTGAAAGAAAGGGGAAAAAAACAAAAGTATGGCATGTATTCTTTACAGGCCTCACCTAATTACCAAACATTTTAAAGGTTTTATAGACTCTGCTACCTCAAACATTCTTTAGATGTCTAACCTTCACATGCACTCCCAACAGCCTTTTTGTTAAGACACCATGAAGACTAATGGGTTGATTAAATGCTTCAAAATTATGCACAACCATAGTTGTCCCAGAAAAAAAGTTAATCCTGTTCTGGAAAACATTTTGAAATGTTAATAATTCATCCTACACATGGGGGCAAGTGCTGACTTTGCATCCAGTTAAAAGCTTTCTTGGATTCTGAATTTCAGAGTTGATTCAGAATATTTTAGAATTGGGTTTAAAAAGGGATTGTTTCTTTAAATGTTGTGTAGTAGCTGTAAATATGCAAAAGTAAATAACACTAATTTCATAGGAAGCTGAAATGTCTCAGTGTTAGTGAACTGTGCAGTAATCCCTGTCTGTTCTACAGAGAAATTCACTAATAAGTGTGGTGCTTTACCAGAAATGCATTTGTTTACTAAAGAGAAGAATATTGATGACACTCGTAACAAATTATATGGACTCATTGTCCCATTGTTGCAAACACTGGAGTTAAAAACATTTTCAGAAGAAAATGATGCAATAGAAAACTTGACATGTAGCACAGATGTGAGATCTTTGCTTGCTAAGTTGCCCAAAGCATACAACTGTGTAACACACGCCCAACAGTGAGTTTAAAATAAGGTGGGATATGATCAAATTTGTTTGAGTATTTGTGCGTCTGCGGTTCTGACCTCCAGCATTGTGACCAGCACCACCAGGGCTCCAATGGTGTTCATGATGCCTCCGTAGTAGGACAGCAGGGCGTCGCGGCAGCCGCGTCTC
The DNA here is from genome assembly GCA_037177495.1 of Rhadinocentrus ornatus. NCBI lineage: Eukaryota > Metazoa > Chordata > Actinopteri > Atheriniformes > Melanotaeniidae > Rhadinocentrus > Rhadinocentrus ornatus. Next base: position 7,758,704 of record JBAMHW010000024.1, on the reverse strand, counting down.
CACACATTGAGCTCCTCGGTGTAGTGGTCGTAACTGTAGTGCGCCGAGTTGTTGGTCATCTGGAGCTGGATGCAAGGTCTTGGGGATCCGGGGTTACAGCAACTGAATGGCACTCCATCCATCAGGTATTGGCCATCCACATTGCTCCCAATGCGGCTGAGAGGATGAGGCAAAGTCGTGTTAGTGTCATAAAAGTGAGGGTGGGATGAGATTTAATGTCCTTATCTTTTTGTTTTTAAATCTGTGTGGGCTAAAGCTACAGGACTCTTGTCTGAGGCCATCAAAAATCCAAGTGTTGAGCTTTATACGGCAAAGCATTAAAAAGTACCACAGTCTTAATAAAGCTAGAAAACTAATGCAGAAATATTCATAAAGCAAACCATGTTAGCTTTTATCACCATATTGTCTTGTGTTTTCCGCCTGTATAATTTGAAGAACTGGTGTTGTAGGATACACTAGCAAAGCATAAGTAGCAAAGTAGCTACCTTAATGTGTATATCTGGGTCAGTACTCAATTTGAAGAGCTGATCTCAACTGTGATTGATGGTTGTAGGTCAATGGAAAGACAAGTGTGATTGGATCACAAAGCATCCATGATTTCCAGTAAAACTACCACCTACTCAAACCCAAAAATAATAATGCCCCAGAAAACAATTTGTTAAGAACTGAAGAGAATAAGTAATTACTTTGTAGTACAGAAAAGTTCTGACCACTAATCAAAATATTTTTCATTTTTAAAACTGGCATTTAAAATATAATATCATATAAAATTACATATTTAAACAGAGATTTGTATGTAAACATAGGCCTGGAAAACAATCACACCTTTAATCATTTAATCACTGCCCTTTATTACAACATGGAATAATGATGTATTTATAGACAGTTGTTTGGTTGTTGTGTCTTATTTTTCTTCTTTCCTGAAATCTCAAGGAAGATGTTGTTGAGAAGCGCCACTCCTGGGCAGCTGCCAGTACCCCTGCAGATTGGACAGGACATTGATTCTTGAAGGACACGTAATCCCAGAGATTAAACACTAATTATGTCCCAGCCTTTAAAACTGTCCTCTTCACTATTGTTTACACAAAGTTAAACAACAGTAACAAAGCACTTTCAATTCCACAGGTGCCACTTTGACTACGTGTCTTCTTTGCCATGTAACCTCTTTCAACCTCTATCTCTACTTGTAGCTGTCACCATTTTGGTGGAAGTAATCCTGAGTGGAGGAAAGTGAATAATACACCTGCTCTGACCTACCTTCACCACAAATCCACTTTTATTTAACTCAAAGACACCTGAATCAACACAACCTTCCAGCCTGCAGCTTGTACTTTAATGCCGCAAAAAAGAACTCGTTCACGATAACATCACGCGTTAATCAGCAGCTTCTAAGGGCTAACACAAGGGATTTAGCCTTTAATCTTTGCCACTTACTCTTTGACTTCCTTAGCGCTGAAGTCCAGGTAGCGGTTGCTGACCCATTGAATTTCAAACCAATCTCTGTAGTTGTCATTTCCGCAGCAACGAAACTCCATCTGCATCAGGTCCAGGGTCCTCTTCATGTAGCAACGTCCCGGTGTGTCCGTGTCCTTGTAGAACTTCATGCCGTTTCGCAGGCCCTCAGCCAGAGTGAATTGTAGAGGGATCCTCATCACAAAACTCAGCAGGGCAGTGAGGAACAGCAGAGCATTGAACACCACACAGAATGCCAAGAAGGCCTTCAACACGGGCTTCCACTTTACAAACTTGGTAGGGTCCAGAGAGTCATAGCAGACCTTACCTCCAAAGGCATTGATGCCACATGCTACAAGACCCATGAATATCAGCAGGTTGGGCAAGAAGTGGCTCTCATTGTTGTCCATAAGTTCTGAGCGCTTTCGCAGTTCGACCTTGAAAAACAGGCCCAAGCTCAGGACCAGGATACCGGCCAGTACAGCAAACCAGTACATGAACCAAACTGTCTGAGCGAGCTTTACTCGCTTTTTCAGATCAAACTTGACCACCATCAAAGCCATTGTTCAGGCTGTGTTGTGTCCTTGCCTGCAAATAAGGGAGATAAATTATCTAGAACTCCAGGAGCACTAAGGTTTCCAGATTCTTTTACTTAGACAAAAGTTCTTCTGTGGTTCTTCTTTCCTTGTTTCTTTAGCAGCTTATCCTCTGGCTGGTCCAATAGGACAGAAGAGTCAGCTCAGCATGGAATCCATCCCACAACAAAGGAGAAGAAGAGAAAAACTACACTCTTTAGAAGCAAAGCAATCTTATTTCCGCAAAACATTCTTCTCTCCTATTGCGCCTGAAACTACAAAGTTCATAAACCTTGAACTTTCTACTGCTTTTCTTAACACACAGGTGAGGCTAACTGCAATGTACAGTCCTCTCTGAGAGGTAAAAGATTGCCAAGGAGCCTCATGATTAAACTCAAAGTTGCAGTACGTCATGCTAAGCCCCTGTAAGCAGCCTGATCCAATTTACAGAAATCCCCCCCACAAGATGAGCCTGATTGTAAGCTGCTGTCAGGGGACGTAATTGGTTTGAGTGTTCACATGGTTGTAGCCTCCATGCAACACACCAGGAGATGAGCATTGACAAAGATCATGGACATGACAGCTAAGCTAAAAATGGAGCATACCCATTCACAGAGATGAGGTCCACATGTCAAACACAAGGTGGATGTCTTCACTTTAAAGCAAATAGGCTGGATTAATAAAACCTCAGTAGCCCATTGACAGAAACTTTGAGACTCACAAATAATAAGCCCAATCACATTAATGACTGGATTATATACCAATTAACTTTCCTCCCAGTCAATGTTGCATTTAATCTATTGTTTTTATACACAAAACGTGCGAAATATCAACGCTCTACTCCAAACGCTTTTTTACCCATGGGATTTATTTGGTCTCTCAGAGCTAAACTGAATAATTTCTCCAGACTGAGCTAAAATTTAAAGTTGAGTTGTAATTGAACGTTTAAAGAAGTTATTTTAAAGTTTTTATCATTTTGAATATTTGGTTTGAAAAATAGTCAGACGTCGTTCCTTTTTTTAGACTAATTCGAATTTACTTTGGCATAATTGTAGTTTTGCCCTGGGAAGGACTGGCGACCTGTCCAGGCCTGCCTCTGTTGGGAGATGCTACAGTCGACCTGCATTGGAATACGTGGACATAGATTATAGATGGATGGACAGATAATTGTAGTTTTATCATATTTAGAAGTAACTTAGCCCTCTACAGGAAACTGACTTTTTAAAATTTTCCTAGACACGGTATTATAGATTAAAAATATGGAAACATAAATTATAAACATTTACATGTTTTGAGATTTAGGACTTTCCTTTGAAACTCCTTAAATATTCCCATTGTTGATTCATGATTTGTGCATATTAAATATTAATTTCTTGATAATTGCTTACTTTTTATTTTTCTGGCTGTCAATTTATTCCAGTAGTTAATTTTTTTATATGCTAGCACTATGGTAACTTTTACATTTTTTTTCTTCTTGTAGCATCTTTACCTTTTAGCATCTTCTTTCATTTGTTGCTCACCAGCCACTTTATCAGGTAGACCTGCAAAATCTAATGCAATAGAAAATTAGAACTAATAATTTGATGTCTATGACTTAATGTTTGCTTGATTTTTATTCAGCTGGGAAAACAGGACACATGTTTGTATCAATTTCTCCAAAAATACATTTAATTATATATCCAGAACTATTGAGAAGTACAATCAGCTGTGCCCCAGAAAGTGGTCAGGTAAATAAGGACAGAGATACAGACAGAGTGATAAAGCCTTTAAGTCAACTTTATACAAATGTCTCTTTTCCTATTAAATAAAGCAACTTAACTATTGTGATGTTGATTTAAAAAAAAACCTACAACATTATTATTTCAATTTGGGGGATAATAAAATGTTTAAATGAACACAAATTAAATTAAAGGAAAGTGGGGGGTCACATGTCAATAAACATGGATGCAGCATAGTTGTAGCAAACATGTGTAGCAAGCTGACTAAAGCAAAACACACAAAGTGCCACTTGTTGTCTTGACTGTAGTAAAAACACAGTGTCACACACGTGCCAGATGCTGACCACAGGTTGATTTCTCAGAATGGACTCTATTCTCACTACTTGCATTCTTACAAGAGAGCTGCAGCTGCTAAATGTTTGCGTGCAGTTAGATATTGAATGTTTTAAGCTATTGTTTACATGCGTGCTGTAACTTTTATTTTTTACATTTATATTCTGTTCTTATTGTTCTAGTATTGTTCTGTAAAGCACTGTAAGCTGCAGTTTTGCTTAAAAAGGAGCAATATAAATAAAGTTAAAGCTGAACGTGCAACCTTTTGGGTATCTTACAGCAAAACCCCATTGTGTTGACTATGATAGGTATTTCTATTTGTAGTAAAAGTGGTTGTAATAATATATTCACTTATATGTGAGAAATCAAGTTACATATCTGTATTGTATTACATTGTTGGGTGGGTTAGTGGTGTTTTTTTTCTAACCGTTATGGTTTATTCACATACCAGTGGTGCTACAGTATATGGTGCTGACCTGCTGCTGGAAGCAAACTGGAGTTCAGTGTTGCCATTCAGGGAGAAAGGGTTTAAGGCTAATCCACTCTGACTCTGGAGCGATGGCATCCTGAATTAAGAACTTAATGTTTTTATTATTTCCTCTGCACACTATTATAATACAACAAACACTCTTAAAACATTTATATTTGACCTTTTTTGTATAATGGCTACAGTGTTATGTCATTTTTGTTAGTCACCTTTTGCATGGTCCATTTTATTCTATTTCTCCAATTTCGCATTTATATGCAGAAAAAATAAACTGTAGTTGTGATCATTCAAGTTAATTTTATATCTATTAGTACAGCTGTTATTGCTCACAATGTCATTGTTTCAATATAAACCTCCATCTGTCAGCTCTTTCAAGAAGAGTTACTTGTTAACAACTACATTAGCTTTATGCTAGCAACTAACATAACAGGATACAATTTTTTTTCATGCTTGTATAACACATTTAAACTGAAAATAGGGATAAAAATAGAATTTCAGAATCTCAATCAAGAGAAAACATTGACGTTTTAAAAACGTATTACTTTTATAAGGGATTATTTTAGTAACTGTGGTGATATGGGTTTTGTTATTAATTTGCTGTTTTGTCAGTGGGAATAATTTCAATTTATGCACGGCAGCAGATTCAGCAGCATGACCACCATCATTAACAAAGACATTAGAAGCAGATGGGTCAGATTATTAAGTGGCATCATGATTTTTGTGTCTTGTTTCAGTTTGAATATTTTAAACTGGCTGTTAAGATTTAGCTAGCAACGCTGCAGAGTCAGTGGTTTACAGGACAAAGGCATCAGGCTTTTTCTTATTTATTATTGAAGCATTATAAAATTTTAATTTGTAGAAAACAATATTTAAACGGTAGGTTTTTTATGTTTGATACCAAAAAATGTTGATTTTTTTCCCCCTATTAATCACAAATATCAGTATACCAAAATTTCATTTTATGGAAAGTATTTTCTAATTTTAAAAGTTCTATCCAACACTGACAATAACTTAACAGTTCATTCTCTTAAGAGATCAATGCTGTTGATGAGATTAACAGACCATCAGGTGCTCTGGTAATTAAGTTAGTATCCCTGTACAGTGAGCAGCAACACTACATGGTCACACTTTAGTTTCCTGTCAAAGAAATTATCCTGTAGATCACTCATCTTATCAGCTGTGTTGACATTGCTCGTCATTGCAAGATGAGGCACTGTTTACTTTTGGCAGGTTGCAGTATGAATGATCCAATAAGGAGGATAATCTGAAACTAAAGACATTTGAGGGTTCTGGATCCAAGAATAATTTCTATCCAAGGGAGACCAGTAAATACACTTTGACTGCCAAGAAGAGAAAATGTGTGGAAAGTCACAGTGGACTTGGGGAGAAATGAACAATCATAGCAAATACAATTTATTTATTTAATTGTATTTTAAAGTATGTATAGGCAGAGAGCAAGTTATTTTACAACTGCAAATAACAATGTCACCCTTTATTAAATTACTTACATTTGCTTTTAAATTTCAACTACTGCAAACCAAAGATCCATTTTGGCTAAGAGGTGGAAAAGCATCCTAAATACAGCCCAAATGTGATTTAAAAATAAGTTTAATGGATTTTTGTTTAATATTAGTGCAGATCTAAGCTTCAAAACTTATTTTTAAAATAAAATTAAACCTAATGATCTTTACAAAAAAAACATGCTAAACATGCTTTAGCAGTTCCTGTAATTCTTTGACTGCCATGTAAATTAGACATTTGACAGCTTTAAATGCTTAATTCTATGGGTCCCAGGTGGTTTTTCTATCTTCCTCTGGAATGAGAGCCCAGTTCGGAGACTGTGTTCCTGCTGCAAGCCAGTTGAAGTCATCCACTTGACTCCAGTTGTTTCTGTTTCGGTCTAGGCCAGACACCAAGAAGTCCTCATCCAAAGTGGGATAAGACCAGGAGAATGGGGCGAAGCTCACTCCCCTGCAGTCTTCAATGATGGCCCTGCTGGTGACGTGCACATACACTTGAGTGTCAGTGGTGTTGTGGGTCCGCATCTGCTGACATGGGAAGGCCAGTGTACTATTCCTGCAATAATCTATGAATACGGATGTAGTTACTGGTCCACACAGGATCTCACAGTTGTCGATGTGTTTTAAGTGCAAGGTGCTGGGAGACCCAAACAGACGGACTTTGCAGTTGGTCAGATGGGTCAAAAGCACATCTCTATTTTGGATTTCCTCAGCTGTCTTAGTTAAAAACTGACCGTTCATATGGGAGAAGCCACACTGCTCTGAGGGCGGAGCTCCATCCACCTTAGAAATACTTGAATCTGGAGGTGCGTCTGCCATTTTTGCAGGTACTTTTTGTGCTTCTTTGGTGCGAGCTCGAAAGGCAAATTTCTTCTTAGGAAGAGCCTCTTCTCTGGTCTCAGTGATGGATGTGTGGAGCTTCTGGAGGGCAGCTTGAGCTTGCCTTAGTTCATACTGAGTTAAAAACTGCATGCTGTCATTTAGAAACTTCTGCATCATCAACGTTTTGGTCGTTGCCTCCTCCAGCTTCTTGGACGCCACAGCCCGGTCAGCTCCGGAGCAACTGGACAGCAACTCTTCGATAGATGCCCGCTCCTCATTAAAGGTGCTGGAAAAATACTCGCCCTTTTCTTCCGCGACAGACTGGCTCTGTTTGGCTTCCTTCCTCCGCTCCACATCTTCTAACCTGGCCTGATTCCGTTTCTGGAGTCGCTCTTGAAGTGTGATTGCGCCGCGCTCACCAGTAAACCCATTTTCTTGGTCAATTTCTACCGCTGGATCCATGTTTGTACGCAGACAGTTAATGCGGAAGTAGTGACGTCAGTTGTCTTCTTCGCGGCTTTAATACTGCAAATTTAGGTAGACACTGCCACTTTCCGGCAATTTCCTTTAATCATCCAAATTTTAACCATGTTTGGATGGTATAATTTTAATACACAAATACTCCATTTTTAAATTTTATTCACAAAACAAAGGTTTATTGTACATATTCTGCAACATGTGGATGCTTTTTATTTTAGTTCGAAATAGTTAAAAATGCATATTTGTTTATTTATTTATTTAAAGGCAACACAGAGAACTTGTGATGGAAGAACAGTTACTGAAAATGTTCATTTTTCAAATGACAGTGTAAATGAAAAGGAGTTAAAATCATTACTAATCATCACACAAAAACAACAGATGAAAACACAAAATAAAAAGGAATCCCTGACAATTTAGGTGAACGGTAGCATTTCATAACAAGATCCAATTATAGTAGCTTTTTTTTCTTCTTAACGTCCATTTCTTACAACATAGAAGTATTCTGACTCTGGTATGGAATTTAATAGTAATATTTGCATTTCCCCTTCATTCTTACTATTCTGTGATGCACGTATTATAATTATGACAGAAAACAAATTATTCTTAAAAAAAAACAAAAACCCCAAAACAAAACAAATCTAAAACAACAACAAAAATCATAATGAACTAAGATTTAGGTTGTGGAATTACTTTGAACTCATATTTGTAAAAATCTACATTGTCATTTATTTGGTTAAATTTGCAGTAATGTTATGTTATTCAGTGAGTTTTATCTGAATTAATTGGTAAGACCAATTTTCACTAGATGATACCTGAGCAACGTCAGTTAGGTGTGGCAAATGCAGGCCCGCCCCCTACCGTTGGTCATGATTAAGTCTAATTAAATGGGTTATCTATTTTGGGGGGCAGTAAAACATGTTAATATAATTTTTAGAAATACAAAAAATTTGTGAATTTATCAGTGACTTATCCGTATTTGTATAAATATATAATTTGAAATGTATGGAGCTGCAAGTTGCGTTGTGCACTGGTGATTTTTGTGCGTGCACTACCCCAACAACCCGTGCGGTGATGGCGAGGAAACCCCGTTGACAAGACACCGCTTTTTCATGACGGTGAGTTCCCCTTTGAGTGTATTATAATTTTGTGATAAAAATTTCAAGGAAAAACACACACAAGCTCCTTCCTCCCTTCCTTCAGGGAGGGAAGAAAGTTTGAGCGGAGAGAAAAATCTATCCGAGACAGAACAGGGACAGTGAGAAAAAATATATGAGTGGGAGAGGGAGAAGGAGGAGGAGAAGGAGGGGGGAGCAAATTAAAAGTTGCCAAATGGAGATATTGGGTTTCAAGAGGAGTGAGACAGGAGTAAAGGGTTTGCCTCTTTGAGTCGTTTTATGTTATGCTAATCTGGATAAATATTTATGCCTCGACGCGGTTTAGTCCTTTTCAACGAATTCCCGTCGACGTTTCCGAAACAGGCGTCGTCGGCATTGTGGCTAGCTAACCAAACAACAGAACAGGCCGATGTTTAATGCTTAAATGTGGCGTCCAGCCTGGAGAGCGACCTGACCGGGACCCGGACTGGTTCAAACGTCCAAATGTAATCCTTTCGGTTCGGCATGTCGATTCAAATGTGACGTTTTTCGTGTTGGCAGATGAGCCACATCGAGGACAAATGAAAGCCTCCCTTAACAGAAGGACGGGGCACGTCAGCGAGGACGGGCGTTTTGTGCTGCTTGAATGCGATTATCATTGTGTCGATTCAGTCTATTTTTGGAAATTTAACTTGCAAGCTGTACAGTAGCAGTCTTTCTAAATCGGTGGTGGTGCCTTACACCAACAAGACTGCGAGCGTGGCTTTCGCTTCGCAGTGTGCTCGCTAGTGCTTCGGACTGTGAATTTGAGCATATAAATGCACATAAACGATCAAACACAAAAAACGATTTTCTTAAGGAAATCACGCTTAAAAAGAAAAAAATCTTTAGAACTCCAGTTCTGTTGAGTGGGATTTATTTTTTTACACAGTCGATGCTTACAGTCTTGTTCTTTTTAGCTAACAATTTGAGCTGGAAAACAAAGTGCGCAGTACAACGTTGACTCGGGACATGGGGCCGAGATTGTGATGGCTCTTGAATTTTTTCGTTTCTAATTTCTGTCCATATTTGAAGCAAAATAAAATGATCAGGTTTATAGTGTTCAAGAGTAGACACTGTCCTGTTAAACATGTTGCAACAACTATGTAAGGATAAGGACGCCTCGCAGTCAGCCGTTACATGGCATCTTAATATATGATAAATCAATTTGCACTGTCTGTGAAAGCTTTAGGTATTTTTAATGATTTATTTGAAACAGTTTAGTAAATTAAAGCAGCTATTTTTTATGTAGCAACCTAGTCGGCTTTGTTCTCCCTGATTCAAAGATGGAGGCTGAATGTGGTTCAGTCACAAAGACAGCTCATGACATGGTAACAGCCATTTTGTTGCACTGCAGTTTTTACACACATGAGGACTCAAACTGTTATTCTACACTGAATGAAATAAACTTGAATTTGAAGGACGTTTATTTCTTTTGGTCAAATGTTGATTAGTGTCTGTAGGGCCTTTAAAAATTTTATGATATTCTGCCAGCATGTTTACACATTGTTTTTATAACACATTCATTTACACCAGAACACTTGCAAATCATTATTCCTGGATCAAATTAGTGCCCATATTCTTGTATATTTTTTTCTTTTGTTCCCCTCCAATGTAGCTGCATAGTGCGGACTGACACAACATAAAGCCGTTTAATGTAGGGATAAATAACCATTAAATACATGAATGGAGCAGAGCAGTGTTATTTACACTGAAATGCCCATTTTCACTCTGCACATATGAACAACAACCAATGTGGGGCAGCAGAGGCGGGAAATGGGAGGGAGTTTGTGTGTCAGAATAGACAAGCCATTTTGTAGGAGAGGAAGGCCATCCTCTCCTTGTGTACCGAATAAATTCTTCATTCAGCACCCCTGTTTCATACACTCACTTTTCTGTCTGAAATACCCCAATCATCATTCTGAAATTTTACTAAATGTGGCTTCTCACTCTACAGCCCAGCCCGTTACAGGAGAGAAAGAGTGTTAAATAACTGAATCCATGCTTCCTGCTGGAAATCTGTGAGTTTAGATGTTCCTATTGAAGTTAATAAGTTCTGAAAATACACATGCAAGGCTTTTCCAGCTCAAATACTCACACCTCAGTAAAAACATGCTAACAGTGCACATATACTGCTCTGTTAAAAGACTTTGTGTATGCCTATTGAAACATTAAGAACCAAACTTTCCCATATCCTCACTTGCTATTCATCCACACTCTTTCAGGTGTCATGGATGATGACGACGATCGCCGTCTTCTGGATATATTAGGGTAAAAACAAAAATATATACATAAATCCCGGAAGTTTGTATATTTGCATGACAGATTTGTGAATCAGTACATGATCATTGAGTTCATCAAGCAAATCACAACCTGACCACACAACTTTACATCTTTTCTTGTTGGGTAGCATTTTTAGGTTTTCCTCTTTGAAACCAGACCTTTTTTTTCTTTTGTTAAATAAATTGAATTGATAATCTACAGATCCACCAGAAGATTATTAAGAGCCCTTTTCTACTTCTCTAGACATGTTGAGAAATTTTAAAACCACACAAAAATGTAAACAAATTGATTACAGTTGTCTCATCAGCTTGTAAAGGTTTCTTTATCATTTTCAGAGATGTGGATGCACTGAATGACTATCTTCATGGCAGAAACAACAAGTCTGTGAGTGACAGTGGCAGAATACTTTCAACCATTTGGTTCATCTGAGCACATTCCTCAGATATGCGGCTTAGTCGCATTACTGGTTTAAGTTCTTTTTTTCACCAACAGATTGAAGAGGATGACGTGACAAATGCGGCTTATGGGTCAGATGGATCCTTTTTTGCAAACGATACAGTGAGTGTACACATGCGTTCCTTGATTGCTGACTCATGGGTTTATGGACCAATTGGATCAAATAATGTATGTATGTAACATAATTGTAAGTGGTATAGAATCAAAATTTGGTTGCAGGAAGGTGAAGGGCCAGATGAGTTGCCATTAAATGATGCTAAACTAAAATAACATTTTTTGAAGAAACAGAAATTAATCAACATTAACAAATTCATGGTATCTTAAGCTTGTGAAAAGTGCTAACGCAAACATTGCCCTTTGTTTTGATGTCTCATTAAGACTGACTCCACAACTGGCCTCAAGGATGGTTCTTCAGTGGGTCACTTTGGTGAGGATACAGCTGAGGAAGGCCTCCAGCTCTCCAGCAGCCTTTCATTTATTGAGGACGAACTGGAGGCTGGAAGCTCTCCTGAAGGGGTGGATCTCGGGGGAGAGGACCAGCCCTTCGACATCCTCCAGAAGTCTCTCCTGGAAGCCGACATAACAGAGCAGACTCTGGCACAGGAGGCCTTGCTGGACTCCCAACCTGCTCCCGCTCTTATGCAGGCTTCGGTTCCCTTCTCCTCCCATATGGTCTCAGGGGGTTATGGAGGAGGGGTGGGTGTGGTAACCACAGCGACAGCTGCTTTTCCAACTGGCCAGTTACTGCAAGGAATGAACCCGCTGCCTAATGGCTCCGCCCAGCATATCCAAGTGTTGGGCTCATTTGGAGCGAGTGGTGGCGTAATGACTTTGAGCAGCTTAGAAAGAACTCCACAGATTGTGTTAAGGCCAGGGGTGCCTGTAGCTCCAACAGGTACTGCAACAGGGGGCCAGGTGTTTGCCCCTACCCAAGGGCAGGTAGGCCAAGTTGGCTTACCTTTCAAAAATATCCCCCTTCAAAACATCATCATTCAGAGAGGCCCTGGAGGGACACAGACTCTTGTGAGACCAATTCAACCTAAACCCACCCAAGCTGGGGCTCAGACTGTCTACAGTGTTGGTCTTCAGCCCACTGCCACCACCGTGTCTAATATCACTAATGCTAATGCTCCTGCTCCTGCTGGACAGTATGCAGCCAATGGCTCTATTGTGTTGCAGCAGCCTCTAGAACAGCAGCAAGTGCAGGCCCAGACAAATGTACAACCTGGACAGTTCTTACTACCCAACTCTTTGGCACTCACTCCGTCCAGCACCATTAAAAATGGCCCCACCGACCCCACCTCAAACGCCCTAATTACCAGTCAAAACACAGTTCAGATTGTTGCAGGGCAGAATTTCACTGCAACGCCAGGAGGCCAGCTAATTTTGAATCAGGGAGTAGTGAGTGGGGGTCAGGTTGGAGGGAGTGTAACTCAGACGTGGACAGGAGTTTCTGCTGCAAGTTCCACTTCTGTGCAGAGGTCATGCGCTCCCGGACGGCTGACTCTGATCGGCCCAGCATCTACGGGCATCGGTGGTCAAGGGCAAGCACCAGGTTGTGCCGTGCAGCGCCTTCTAGTGACTCAAACTCCAAACTGCACTTCTCTGTCACCTTTACCTGGTAACGTGATGCAGGAGCAACAAGACTTCAGACAGGTATAATCCTTCATTTTTATTCTGTTTTTTTGCTGTGGACTCCTGTCTGACCAACAATACTTTAATTTTCAGGATTCTTCTTCACCTGCTTTTAAAACGGCAAAATTCAGCAGTATCCATGGTAACCATTTTTTTAAGTATATTGTGTTTCTATGTAGTCTGCTACACTTTAACCTTTTTTTTATTATTCTTTTTTGTGCACTCTTTCTTAGCAGTGACACAAGATACAACACTAAACTCTGAGGTATGGTAGGCACTTATTTCATGCCTGTGAAAAATTTGAAGGAAGGACAATCTAATTATAAAAATGCCAGTAATATGAAAACTTTGGTTTTTGTAATCTTCATATCCTTATAGGTCAGTGCTCAGAAAAGGCCCATCGTTCCACTGCTTACAAAAGGAGAAATGTGAGACTTTTTTAAATTGTTTTTTTTCTGCCTAGATTTTTTTTTCCAGGAATTTGATTGTCATTTAACCAGTTATCAACTTTTTTTTTCTCTGTAAATTGAAAAGGATTTTACAACAATTAAGGAGGGATCACATTGGAGTTCAGACTCCAGACCGACGGAAGTTCACCTCAATTGATGATGCACTGCTAAGACTCCTCCCTTACCACGTGGTCCAAGGGGCTCCACCAAGCCACAATGAGTTCACAGAAGGTATGGCCTTAAAATGATCCACTTAACTCCAGATCTTAAGGGGAAAATTAGCTCTGAAGTGTGTGTTGAGGAAATGTGAAAGTGAAATCATATTTGTAGCATGAAGTTACGTTTGTCTAAATATTGTTTCATGATTAATCATTCTCAGTGGAAGAGGAATTTGAGGCTGTTGCATCTCAGGTGCTGAAGAGGACCCAGGCCATGGTGAATAAATACAGACGACTACTGATGGTAGAAGCAGAGGTCAGTACACACTTGAGCAAGAAGTTCATTAGCACGCTGTTGTCACATTAAATATATTTCCCAGGTTTTATTATATTGTTAAACTTAAAACCTGAATGTCTCACAGGAGTTAAGGGAGCATTATCTTTGTTTTTTTATTTTCACAATCAGCGGATGTAGAGGGACCAACTACAGCTTCTCCTATGCTTTTCAGAGGTTTATTGTCCACTAGAAATCTCATTTTTAAAAATTTTGAGGAATTCTTGGGAGCATTTAAGTTGCGTGAAATTGGCAGTTAGGTAATTATTTGGTTATCTTTGAGATATTTGCTGCCTTATAGAGAACTTTCTGTGTCCTTTATGTTAAAGATCAGCTGTGCAGAGTCCAAAGCTAGCCGTGTATCAGTCCATAGAACATTTCAGAGGTGTGGATCATGCTAATTTTCCAGTATAATCTTTAAAGAAATCAATCATGTTGCACTTCTGCTGCTCATCTTCCTAATCTAGCAAATTATTTTTCTTAATGGAGAAAATCCAGGGACATTTCTAGCTGGTGTGTAGAGTCTCAAAGTCTTCAAATAATTAGGTTTACATGGAAAGACCTGCTAGATTCTCACAAACTAAGAAAATATCTTGTCACACAGGCCTCTTGGCTGAGTGGACATAAACCACGAGTACTTGGATACATTTGGTGGAATATTCTTCATAGGCCTCCCAATCTTCTGTCCACCAGGTCTTCTAGAAACTAGCTGCAGGTTTGCATGTTCCAGCCTTTAAAGAACAAAGTAGCTCATCGTTGAGCCAAATTCACACTACAACCGTTTTATGTTGTCAGATAGTTGATTTGTTTATGCTAAACAAAAATGTTACTGTCATGTCTGGGAGTTTTTTAATCTGAGATTGTTCACACTTACTTATCCCCAGACTCATCTGTCGGGTATTTATCTTGCAATTCCAGCTTCCATGCCTGTTTGTATGTTTCCTTAGCAGGCTTAGCATCCTTGGTGCATTTACACACAGTGACAGATGACTGCTGATTAAACTATTGTGGTGGTTCTGTTTCAGATCCTTTTAATTTGCCTCTGAGCACTTGAATCATTTAACTAGTAGATACGGCTTGTTAGTTGCAGTTTTATAATTTGCAGGCTTTGAAGCATAATTGAAGTCTGCAAACTTCGCTTTTCATCCTTCCCGCCCTCTAATTTATATGCATTTTTTAAGCCTGGTGACTGGTTGCAACAAAATAGATTTTTCTGGTTGAATCATTATTTTTGTTTTTTTCAAAGTTGTCTCATCTGTTTTAAAGGCATTTTATCATTTTTGTCAGTTAAATAGCAACTGCAGACTAAAATCCCTCAGTGATGTAAAATTCCTAGTTGCTGCTTTTACACTAATGTAAAGTGTCAGAGTATAATAAAATTAAAGGTGATTGTTTACTAATGGAGTATTAAACAGAATACAAAAACTGAACCTAATGCTCAACTATAAGCTGGTGGGCTTTGTTATATAGTACACAGTGGGTAAATCAAGGGAGAAAAGAAAAATTAACTTTTAAATTAGATGAACAAGTCTCGGAGTTCCTCATTTCACATCTTTGTTGGGTTATACATCAGTATTTCATCACTGTTAGCTTAACTTTCTTCTGTTACCTTTATCTACTGTTAATCTCACACAATTCTGGCTTAATAATTTAAGTTGGAAATAAAATCTCTGGGTATATAATTATATATATGTACTATCACAGTCATGTTGTACCTATGTGCCGCCTTCTTTTCCTTAGCCAGGAAAGTCCTTAAAGACTTAAAAGTTTTATATAAAAGTTTCACTTGTTTGTACAATATAAAATGACACAAGCTAAAAAAAATGGGGCCTTATTGGCTAAATGCAGCACATTTCTCCTTCTAAAGAATAGTTGAATCCAGAAAACACTTGTTTACATAACATGTGCACTAGATTGAAAATCTGAATCTGAATGTACCATAAGCACTGGACTAACGGGTTTCCTCTCCTTTTCCTGCAGCGTTCCAGTCCATCTTCAGAGATGGTGATGATTGACAGGACCTTTAATCAGGAGGAGCGCAGCAACCTGACCCAAGACAAACGCATGGTGCTGGTGGATCCAGGTATAAACGGAAAAAAACAAGAGTAAGGAAGTCAGTTGGAAGGGATTTATTTAACTATTTTCTCTCCCTTCTGGTTCATAGACAACTTTTTGGAAGACTTCTGTTGTGGGATGAAATCCAAGCTTTTCCAGGCCCCTGTTCCCACACCGCCGAAAACTAGCCGTAACTGGGATCAGTCAGAACAAGATTCCACAGAGCCATCATACAGGACAGAAACCCAGTCTGGGTATGGAGATCCTGGAGGGGGTGGGGCTGTAGGACCAGGTTCAACAGATGAACTCCACCTGCCCCATTTAGAAAACAAGAGCATGTTGGACATAAAGAGATCTCAGCAGTACTTTGGGTCCAGCAGCACCGGCACCACCGGCAGCACCAACAGTTACCCCCAAGACAAACCTTCAGATTTTGCAGCACCGTCAGGACAGACTCTCTTCCAGGTGTCGCACCACCCAGTGCAGCCTTCGTTCTCGCCCCAGCTCACCTCACCCCCTCACCCAGACACAGATTCTGCTTTAGAGGCAGCAGTCAACAGCATCCTGGAATGTTAAAAGTGATGCTCCATATCAGCCCTACCGTTTCACTTCAGCTTCTTTTGTGGGTATATTTTAGTTTTTGTCAAATGCCTGTGTGAAAAGGGGTTTACTCTTCTTTCAGGTCTGACCTTGCGACACGCAGCCATGTAGCATGTATGTAGTCTGATTGAGCCATTACGTTAGAGTCGGTGATGATATCAAGGTGAACACAGGCACTTAACCTAAAAAGATCCGGGATTGTGTGCAATGCAGTGAATTTACAGATGCAAAAATAATAATAATAATGTTTTTCTGTTATTGTAACATTATTATAAGGTAGTAAGGTTTGCAGCTCATTAGACCGGACCATCAGAACTCAAAAAAGCAGCACTTAATGCAAGAGTCTCCTCTCTTCACACATCACTTGACAGTTTGTGCCAGTTAATTTTCCACAGGGATGATGAGGAGGGATGAAATGGTGGATCTGTGCCTAACTCCAGGTTTTTTACCGAAGTGTTTACATGGAGTTTTATTCAGAAATATCTACTCTATCATTTCCCTTCTGCATTACAAATCTGAGCAGTGCACACGTTCGATAGATTCATAGTGGAAGCTAACCTCAGTAAAGATACGTTCACATAGACAAATTGCACTAAACATACTGTTGTTTCAGGAACTGTAGAAGTACGAAGCCCTTCTTGTTGATACACAGCACATGTTGGGATAAACAGAATGTGAACATGTGGAGTAAAACCTAAATCTATTTGCCTGCTTTTCAGCTGCCTGTAACAAGGATAACCTCTTATTCACACAAGAAAAAGCTTGTCAAACTAGTCATGTAGGCACTAAACTAAGTGTTGTTGTTTTTTTTCTGCTTAAGTTACATTTTCTTTGGCATTTTTCTTTTGTACCTTAAAGGTATGCAAGTCCCGACACAGACGCAGGACAAATCTCTTGACTCAGCCACTCATGTAATTTCACTTTGAGTTTGTGTCCGTGGAGCTAAAGTCCTCAGATTGAGGAAGAAATGTTAAATCAATCTGTTTTATTTAGATTTTAATTTCCTCATTTTTAGAAATGACATTAATAGGAGGACTGTTTTTGTTTGTTGTGATGTGTTCACCAGCCTTGTGAACATGACAGTACCTTCATCAGTTTAAATGACCCTGGAGGGTTATTGATTGTATGTATGTTTGTCTGCGTTCTACATACAATTCTATATTTATTATATCTATCAATGCTTTATTACCTTGACATGTATGTCAGTGTGTTTATTTGCTTCCATACACACTGGTTTATGACTGTTTTCACGTAGTTTGCCATCACTTTCACTTTGTTCCCATGTGTTTTCCAGGACTGAACAATGTTTTTATCTTGTTTTTAGTTTGTCCGCCAGCATTTCTCACATTTCCTCAGCAGCACAACCAAAAATATAAAGAGAGAGGGGTCTTATCCAGAATCCCCCCACATGTACTTTTTGTTGTAGTGACAGCAGCTCTGTGGCTGTTGGAATTTGTATATATTCTTTTTATTTTTTATTGTTACTTTAAAGCCAGAATTTAACTAAGTATTTTTGAGGTTTTGTATACTTTTTCAAGCCAAAACCAATTATTTGGTAACGTAGTAATCCTTGGTGTTGACTGTATAATTCTGTTTTTTTAAATGAGTTTTTTTGATAACAAATCTACAAAAACCTGCACTGTGGTGAAAGCAAGAAATTCTTGTAAATGCAACACAGGACCAAAGGTTAGGTTTAATGTATTAAATGCAGCTGGGGTTGATTCTGGATAACGCTATTTTTCTCTGCTGTGAAAGATGCTAACTAATGGGCTACAGTAGACTTGAGGCCTTTTATGCAGAGTAATAGGTTTTTTTTCTCCTTTGGAAAGCCAGTGGCCATCACAGCTTGCCTGTATCTCTGCCTCAACCCTTGTAGACATTTTTTTTTGTTTCTAAGATCAGCCAATGTGCACTGAGAAAACTGCTCTCTGCTCAAAAATGAGATCTCTCATGACTGAAGGTAGGAGAAGATTTTGCATTTGCATATTCAAGTGACTGCTCAAGGATTTTGTGCCTCTGTTGCACTTATAGCCACAAGGAAGTTAGTTTTATGCTTGCATAAGGGCAGGATTGCTGGTAAAAACATTGCGCTATCTGGAAGCGTATCACGGTCTCCTGGACCTGGTGAGAACTTGCTGTGCTTTCTCTTCTGTCTGTACTGCACATTTTCTGTTTCTGAATCCATTTTCACTGTTGTCTCACTTGATTTGTGATTTGTATAATTTGTTTTGTAAAAAGAAAAAAAACAAAACGTTAAAGTATTTATAATTTTTGTATTGACACACAAAAAAAGATTGTTTAAAGAAAAACAAATTATTTTTATTGTGTTGGTTGAGAGGCGATGTCAAGAAAAGTAGTTAGAAAAATGCTGTAATTTCTTCATGTGTGTTCAGTTCAGCAGCAAGGAGAGTCGACAATAAATTAATTTTAAATACAAGAACGGAACAGGTCCAGCCCAGCTGAGAACCTCCTTCAGTGTCCCTCCATTACTATTCTGTGAGCGTTCACACACTGGCACTGATGGACTAAGCATGCACAATCACATCATGTGACCGAGGAAGCATTTGTAAAAAGGAAAACGGACCATCTACAAATGTGATGCTTTCATGGATGCTAAAAGCAAGACATTTAGAGTTCATGTTTATTTTTATCGCTGCAGTCATAGTCACATTTTCTCAAGTAAAGACAATCTCTAGGTTCCCTTTAATCCTCTAATGGGCCCCAAAACCAGTGCTTATACACAAAAGAGCTAATAAAACTGCATAGTAGACATCAGCCTCTCAAACCCTTTTGGTTTTCAGTAACGCCACCCAACAATGACACCTAGTGGACCCAGTGGGACATAGTTTGGTAATAACTGCATGTTCCAGCTTTATAAGCTAACTAGCTACTGGCCGAAGCTAAGTCTAAAAATTCCTGCTAAATCTAAAACAAAAGAGGTGTATTACCAAATATGAATTGTCTTCTGTATTAAAAATAATTTCTCACAGTGCAAATTAATGATCTGAAGTAAATGTGATTAAAATGCTGGGTTCCTTCCTCAGTCACAGCTGCTGTTCTTCAAAGTCTTGCAAACACTTGACTTCAGTGATACTTCCTCCAACGACTGAGTTCTGGGGAAAAAAGGGAAAATAAAAGTCACAAATACTTTTCAGTTATTTATGCATCTATCCATTTTAAGCAGATACTAAGATTGATGTATACACTCACTTATATGAGGGTAACTCCAGATGTAGCTCATCACACAGTATCCTACCAGCAACATGCCCAGTCCACCTACACCACCTTTTCTTACATCTATGTACCTTCTGTAATACCAGCGCCAGCCTGAGACAATCGCAGAACAGGGAATCTTTGGTCAGCAATACTGAAGTAATACACTTTAACTACAGATAAAAAACTCAAATACATAAACAAAAGGCCTTCTAGTTTGTTCTAAAAGAAACATGTCTAATGTATTTGTGTCATTTCATGACTCACACAGGATTTTGTTGCTTATTTTCCTTACTGCATATTAAGCAAAAATTACATGCACTCACTGACCACTTTACCTTGCTAGTACCATGTTGGAACCCCTTTTCCCTTCAGAACTGCCTAAATTCTTTTTGGCATAGATTCAAAAGTGTTGGAAACACTCCTCAGAGATTATGCTCTCTATTGACATGATAGCATCACATGCTACTGACCTCTCTGCACCATTTCCACATCGCTCAGATGTCTGGGGGTTCTGCAGGACATCCACTCAGGTAACTCCCTCAGTCTCACATGTCCAACACTCTGCTGTATCAGTGCTCCTGCAAATCATCAACATCCACAAAGAATCAATGTACTACCAGAGAAATACACACTCAAAGCAGGTTCCTTTTTATAATATTGGGGATGGATACAGTCTATTCCCATTTATACCTTACATGTACTGTGGTTCAATAACCAGGCTTATATTCAGAAACACTGACCTGCTGTTGGCTTTTCAGCAGCTTTTTGCTTCCTGACCTCTAGCTGCAACTCGTCTGCCTTACCAGTCAGACTTTGTGCTGGAGGGAATTGAAGAGGGCAGGACAACTGGTGCAGGGGCGGTGATATGGAGAGGAGCCCTACCATGTGATGATCCACCTTCTGCGCTTCATTAAAGCTGACTGTACCTGGAGTAGGCGTGGCTTGCCACGCCTGAGACAATGAATTTGCAGAGGGAAGGTAAACTGCAGGGGAGGTTGGTTCGAGCTTAGGAGCGGCATGATCTTGCAAAGGGATTAAAGAGGTTTGTTTAGACTTTTTCTGAACTTCTGTCTGTTGTGAGGTGGTGCTGAGCAGGTTTTCTGACTGGACTGTTGGTGTGACCAAGCAGCTGGCAGCATCGTTTTGGTTCTCCACTGGAAGTGTGACTGAACTGAGATCAGAGTTAAGTCTGATTTTTTCAATGTGGCTCAGAATGCTCACCTTGCTGGACTGACAGCGGGTGTTAGATCGGTCTAATGTAGCTTTAACATCTTGAAGAGTAACCTTCGCCTGCTGGCCACTTTCTGATTTAAAGAACAGCTTATTCACAAATGGATATTCTACCTCTCCCTTACTGTCCTCCCAGAAGTTGCCTTTTTCATGGGATCGTGTCCAACTTTCATTTAATTTAGAGTCCAGAAAGTTGGAGGTATTTTTGTTTGTGGAAAGCGCCTTCTTTGTCTTTGATGTCATCTTTTTAGGAGCATCTTTAGGTATAGTGTCTGCAGACAGAAGGGTAAGACTGGTATCTTTTGTTGAGACTTTTTCTGGGTTAGTTATGGTCACTGACCCTTGTGATCCCTTTGTTTTCTGGTCAAACTCTGCAGCTTCTAGCAAAGTGAGCAGACTTTTTGGCTTAGAGACTGTAGGAGACAGAGGTGGAGATGGAGACAAGAAAAGAGCGGTTTCTCTGATTTGATCAGCCAGCTTCTTCTTTTTCTTGGTTGCTGATGAAACTGATGACAATGCTGTATTTGGTTTTACTGGTGACAGCAGTAGTTCCGATGAAGACACAGTCACCATTCTACCTTTATCTGCATTAAGATCTGTTGTCACTGATGAAGTCTGTGTAGACATCTTTCCCTTTGCTTTTGTTCTGGGCAGCACTGCAGCCAGCATAGAAGACGATGTTAGATTGGCAATGACATCTTCTTTATTTGTAAATGTTTTGGAGCTCGCTGCTGCTTTGCAGTGTGGTAGGTGTCTCTTCAGCCTTTTGTATGTTTTCCCACAGAATGGGCAGACCTCTGTGGAAACCGTGACAGTGAACAATGCTAATTTTTTTGGTAAAACAAGTTTAGCAAAACATTGACATTCATATGTTTAGGAGTGGTTAAAAAGCACAGGGGCTACAATATGCAGCTATTCAAATTAACAAGCGTCTAAATTGAAGCCCATCTTAGCAAGACATTAAAAAGTATTCGACTTTAATTTTTAGATTGCCCCATTCAGCTCTGAACGTATGGCACTATGAAATAGCATTTATGGGCTAGCCTAGCATTTTTGTTAATTTGCCTTATAAAATATAAATTTCTTTATTCAACACGTAATTAGGTTTCTAAATAAATAATTGCGCAGATTTAAATTACTTCTGTTACGATAAGAACACGCGGTACCTCTGCTTTTCTAAACTTCCGACAGTTTTGTGACACTTACCAGAGCTCATTTTACGCGTTGCTAACGTGAAATCGTTTTCCAGAACTGTCGAGATAATAAAAAAACAGAACCACTATAGATGCTTAAAGTAAAACAAATTAGCGAATGAATAAACAGCAGCGTCACATTTAAATACTAAAGTTGTCAAGATTAGGGTCATAACAGGGGCAGGCACCACTGGGTAGAAAAAGACCCCCCCCCTCCATTTTTTGGGTAGCGCGTGTGGCGCCTGATCACAAAAATGATCACGCAATGTGTAAATGTGTGCTTTGAACATAAATTTTTGCTGTTTTAATCAAGGGCAGATAAATAAAAGGAATTATAACGGTGCAGCCTGACAGTTTGAAGTCTTGTGTGAACATATAGGTTTATGTTTAGTGGGTGTGGTGCATTGACTGTGGTGGAGAGTTGAGATGATTCACTCCGCCCTACTTCCGTTTTTGCGTGAATCCCCAGATTTACCGACACACTTTTTACTACGTTAAAAAACACACGAACACAAAACAACAAAAAAAAAACTCTGACAATATTGACATTGATGTTCGGTAGATAATCTATTTGGAGTATTGTTATTTATCTTTGACTGCATTATTTATTTTACAGTTTCACAATAATACTCAGAACAAACAAAAAGCACAATTAGAAAAGTGTATTTTATTGAGGGTTAGAGTGGTATGAAAATTAATTTGAAAAGGTGATGAAAAACAATTACACTAAATAACATCTACATAAAAGGACATCATCAGAAAATCAGTGATCCAAAAAAACCATCCAGAATGGGGGGGGGGAGGCATTTCTAAATCCACAACACTACAAGTACTACAAGTAGATAAACCTGAATATTATTTACATGGAAACAGATTACAGTATTTACAGAGCCAGGACTGGAAGCAAGCTGAATAGGCTCATTTTTGGAGAGAAAGAAAAAACAAACAAACAAACCAAAAAAAAAAAAAAAAACCCAGAAAGATGTTAACGCACAGGTGATTTGGCAAAGAAGAGGAGTTTTTAAAAAATGCCTGGAAATTGTCCTCCAACAAAGATTGGCCCTCTATGGAGTACAGTCACTGACAAAAAAATTCAACTCTAGTAGCTTTTTTATTTGGTCACATTATTTCTAGAAAATCATGATGCAATTTAGATTGAAATACAAATGGCAGGAAAGGAAATGTGCAATGTTTTTTTCAAACATGCTTGGAGTGACAATTCAGTGCCAGTACAGATATTCTCACATGATGTGTTCCAAATGACCACAACAATGTCAGTTACAGTATATTCAAACAATCAATTATCAACAGACATTCATTATTCAGGTAAAGAGAAGAGGCCGTCCCTTTACAGGGCATCTGATCAGAAATGAAAACAAAGAGACAGAAGGGCATTCTGGGACAACATAAGCAGGGTGCAGTTCTAAACAACCCAGAGAACGGTGTGAAGGTCTGACTGAGCCACTCCATTGCAACCCAGATCAAAGATTATTTGATTATTTCACTAACAATTACATAACTATTAACACCGGTTTTGATTCAACCCTGAGAAAACGGTGGACTGCATGTTCACTCACTGGCACAAAACTTTTTACCCTCTCAAAAACCAAAAATAGGGACATGTATAAACTTGCATCTTAATCATCTTTTTAAAGAAGCTAAGATTTACTTCAATTCTAAAGCAAGGTTTAAACAGTGATTAGGTATTAAGAAATTACACAAAAAGGTTCAGTCTCGTGGTTGTACCCTCTTCTTGTAGTTTTTTCTACAAACAAGGCGCCAGTGCTGGAGCTTGTTTAAACGTCTGTTTCGAGTGCTTTTGTGATTCACAGCCCTTTCGCAGGTCCTCATTCAGGCAAAATTTGGCTGTGTCTGCAGCTAAAACCTGCTGATCTTAAACCAAGACAAAGTGATGCAACAAAGGAGAAATGGCAGCGCAGTGCAAGGCAAAAAAAAAAAAAAGAAAGACAGCTGTGCAGTTTCTGGATCATTAACAAGGTAAATCCTCCTAACAAGGCTCAAAAACCATGTTAAAGCATCACTGGTGAGTAAAATGGGAATATTGGGGTGAATTTGGATTAACTGAATTTAATGCTTGGACACAAACTGGCCAAACAGTTCTGGTACAGACAATCAGATTTACAGTACTTGTTTTACTGTGGTTATTTCCTGTGTTTGTTGCTTTGCAAGATGTGTATCTGGATTAGAAATCATTCACCTGCATTGTCAAACGTTTTGCTGACTTCCACTGGCGCCAGCACTGGCGCCCTGTGAGTTGAAAAGCCCCAGCAAGTCATGTACTGTGAGGCAGAACTCAGGACAGAGAACCAAAACAGTAGGGATTAGATGTCATCCAAGATCCAAACAAGCTTCTTGCCTTTCTAGATTACCAGTCTGCCCAAATGACTTGTTCCCCAATAATACCCTGAACTAACAAGAGGGCCAACTCTTCAAAGAGGAGAGTAAAAACTAATATAAAAATGTCTGAAGAAGAATGGTGACTTCTATCTGACTCTTCAGAGGCTGGTCTCTCCCAAGTCCTCTTCAGGCACGGGGGGGGGGGGTGGTTTGTCCCTATTCAGGTCCTCCCATTTTCACAGGTTGTCAGGGGTCATTGAAGCATGAGCTGCTTGAGGTTGTCATGGAGGATGGTGTCCTTGACGTCCCGAAACACCAGCCTGATGTTCTCTGTGTTGATGGCTGTGGTGAAGTGGTGGTACAGGGGCTTCTGCGTAGCGTCGCGTCTCTTGGCCCTGAAGCACTCTACCATGAAGGCCTGGATGTCCGGCAGGCTGTGCTCCGGCCCAGTGTAGTCGGAAAAATAGTCCTTGAGTGGAACGCTTTGCACCTTCTCCTTTAGCAGGTCTGTCTTGTTGAGGAAGAGGATGATGGAAACGTTGACGAAGACACGGTTGTTGACAATGGTCTCGAAGATGTTGAGCGATTCACGGAGCCGGTTGGTCTGTCTGTCCTCCATCAGCACCTAAAAAGAGGATGGATGAGTTAAAAATATTTTTGCACGAGTTATATGTCAACGGAGTAACATAACCACCAAAGTTTTATCAGCAGAATTTAACTGAGCCACTAATAAAACTTGTTCTATTCATTTACCACACATGCTAAACATGTAGACTAACACTGAATTTGGTTCACAAGAAGTACAGAACACCTTGTTTCACAAAAAGAACAAGCCATAACATGATGCATCACACAAGTTAAAAAAGCTTCATGTGACAATGTTTGCTCCATTTATTACTGCCTTAATTATATTTAGTACATAAACAGTGTTAACTGGCAGTAGCAAGAGGGAAAAAATTAATAAGGACTTGACAAAGTTGATGTACCAGATTTGCTTAGCTGAGGTGGGAAAGTCTCTCAGCAAAGTTTATTCATCACTATAAAGAGAATAGCCCATGAGCCATCATCTAACTACAGATTCAGGCTTTACTAGTTCATCAGGAGCTGAGATGTGACATCGGGAGGGTTTAATGCCATATATGTGACTGCGCTGCTTCATTCCTTGTCAGTAGATTATTGTATTTGTTAGAGCCGGAAAAAAAAATTGATTTATTAACTTGAATCAATTAAAATTGAATAATTCCAATATTGATTAATACCACTTGGAGATCTTTTCTCCAGCGACATGACCTTCCTCTTGCGTGACTTACTGGGACTCTGTGAGATCTTAAATAGTCCGTACTTATATAGCGCTTTTGTTCAAAGCGCTGTACATTATACATCACATTCACACACACATTCACACACTGACAGCAGAAGCTGCCATGCAAGGCGCTCACCACGACCCATCAAGAGCAATTAGGGTTCGGTGTCTTGCCCAAGGCCACTTCGACATGTAGTCAGGGAAAGCCTAAACCTTCCGGTTGAAAGACGACTGCTCTTCCTCTTGAGCTACAGGCGCCCCTATATATATATATACACATATAAATTCACACAACCGCTTGCTTGTGTTGCCTCTGTCCAAAATCAGTTTCTCTTGCCAAGACAATGCCAAACTCAGATGTTTTATTCACTAGTGGGGATTTCATTCACCTGTAAAGTTTTTTGCAGCATATTCCCGCTCACATTAGCAGCTAACGCTAAGACCGCAGCATATCATATTAGCAGTTAATGTTAAGACCGCGGGCGCTGCCACGTTCAAGGTTAATCTAAATTTTAATGTCACCATGCACGTACATACTTCGAAATAAATCCAATATGGTCATTTTTTAGTCATGTTCCCCTAGAACAGGTTTACACTTTGTCCTTTTATTAAATAGTAAACAGTCTAATGCTATTTATCTGATTCACATTGAAAAAGTAAAGATTTTTGATGGTTGTCGATCTGCCTTGGCAACCCATCCAAGCATGCGGGCAGCAAAAGAAGTACTGAAAACCCACCAAACCATGACCCAAAAAACAAGCTTTAAATAACTAATTTTTAGACAAGTAATGATGGAAAATAGGTCAACTCACAGTCAATGCCAATGGGCTGTGGTTTTTAAATGTATACAAATTCTATCGTACTTTTAAAAAGGAGTTTATGGATTTTTTTGTGAAGTAGCAGAAGAAAAAAGACAAAACAGATGCAACATGAAACCTAATGTTGGTGCCTAAATGCTAAGCTAAGTCTAAGAGAAAGATAAAACAGTCTGAGATGGAATATTTAAGAAAATCTCATGTGTAATAGTAAGAAAAAAAAATAAAGTGTATACAATGAAATAAGGTTCAGCTGTTTTCACCTGGTCATATTCTGAGGACGAGACGAGGAAGAGGATGGAAGTGACGCAGTCGAAGCACTCAAACCAGCGCCTCCGCTCCGACCGCTGCCCTCCCACATCCACCATCTTGAAGGGAACGTTCTTAATCTCAAAGTCATACTCGTGGATACCCTTGGTGGGTTTTCGAGCCAGCAGGATGTCCTGTTGACTTGGAAGATAATCCTGCAGGAGACACAAAATCTAAGTCAAATGCCGCAAATTTTAGCCATATTTGATGAAAATTCATGTAAAAGGAAAGACACTCATATTGTAGAGAAAGACACAAAAAACCCAAAACATAATGCAATTAAGTTAAGAACTATATATTTATGTGTTTTAAGGATATGAGAAGTGTAACAGAAAGTGTAATTTTTTTTCTCCAAAGTAGATTACAAGTCTGCAATTTTATCTTTCTGAAAATAATTACCGAACATTTCAATCGTTAAACTAGGGCAGCAGGGAAAATGTGTCCGACTTTCCGTACAGCAGAACCTAGAGCTCTTCTTTCAGAAAACACGAAAAATCAAGCGCTCTCAGCTGGACTGCAAACTGGGCCGTTAGCTAAGGCTACATTACGTTCGTCTTAAATTTATTTATTAAAAAGTTGTCATTTTGGTGGGAGTGGGAGATGCTATCAGTCATGTCTGAAAGGAAACATATTATATTTTGTACGAAGGTTTAAAAAAAAAAAAAAAAAAATTTTCTTATTACAAGAGCAATAAAGGAGGATATTTCATGTAGTAGTGTTAGGAAACTTAAAACTTACCTTCTTGATAAAGGCATGCAAGTTCATGCTGACCTTTTCAATTGCCAAAAACAATGCATTTTTTTTCCCATAATTACAAGCTTCATAAAACGCAAGTATGATTGAAGAGAACATTTCACAACCGTATAGCCTTTATCTAGTTTTCCTTTTCTGGTCTGAAAATACTCCATTACCAAAGTTCCTTCACACTTTGTCAGATCTAAGTTAATTGAAGCTTTTCTGATAAAACATCAGCATCATCTCCTGTAAACAGACATTTAAGTTCCTCGTCAGCCAACTTTACATTTGTCTGAACACGTTTAACTTTAAGATGTACAGGTGTTATTATAATAATAAGCATAGGCAGAAACAACTTACTTGCTCGCTGAGCTTATCCAGATTATCCAAGAAATACTTCACTGACTCACCCTGCGACAGGACAGAGGAGGAATTTCTGTTAATTAGACATTGTTTATTATTTTCTGTCATTTTATTAGCAGGCACAGTTTGAATGCATGACACATTTACTATTAATGCTTTAAACACAAGCCATTTGTCAGTGGAAGTGCTACATGAAAAACCTTTTAGCTGCTACACACAAACACCAACAGGTAATCCATTTTTTTTTTTTTCTCTCTTTTTCTTTCAAATTCTTGAACAGAGTTCAAGCAGGATGCAAAAGTATTTGGTACTAAAGAAGACACGTATTTCTAAGTTTCTTTGATGTATGCAGAAATGTGGCGGGGTTTGTAAGTGCAGCATTTTTTCCTCCCTTGACTCTTCTGATACTGCTGTTGTACAGTTTGTGCAAGTCCAGACATGGGGCTGCCAAGACTAAAGCATTCCTTTATCCGTACATATGCATGTGGGTCCTGCTCAAAACTTTAATAAAAACTAACACCAAGCATTGTCTATGCCATCTCTTCTGGATCATCTAATCTTAGTCTCACACCTTAAAACTGGACTATTTGCATGTATTTTGCATTAATCACCCAGACAACCAACATCTATGTTTTGAGCTGGTACCAGTGATCGGCTGAATTTCTGTGCTCATGCTATGTGCTTGACATTTCCTTCCTATTACCAACGTCTGTACTCACCTTTTGATCTTTAAGAAAAAAAAAAAAAAAAAAACTAACCTGGCCTGAAAAACCTGCGAGTATGAGCGCATGCACACGGCTAAGATTACACGAGGGAGGAGGAGGATGGTTGGTGTGCTATCGCTGCTAAAGCCAGAGAAAGGGGAGCTACCTTTCTGCAAAGCCAATTTCAATTCTGGCCACATCTCTGACTTTGCCTGAGTAAATACGATCAAATCTGATGGGACCAGTGGTTTTTGTAATCGTCAAAAATAAAAAAATTTAAAAAAGGAGAAGAGAAACTAGAAGAGCAATCATTCTAAATTTCCTTGCTCATTTATGAACCCCCTGAAGTCTGCATTAGCACACTAAAACTAAAACTGAAATAAATACGTCAAATTGTGGCAATCAATGAAATTAGGAAGATCTCAGGTGACACTCAAAATATTAATAGCTGATTTTAAATACTTGGTAGGCTCTGTGTTTCAGAAAGTGACAGAAGTCAGTCAGGTTGTATGTGTACTTTGTATGATAATTTAAATTTTAAAAAAAAGCCTGGGGGAACATATGATTTGAGATGCAAATACTACAAATAAAGAGCACGTACAAAAGACAAAATGTTTTATCTGCAGGCAAAAGAACAAGCTGGTCCTCACCAACAAAAGTTGAAATCAGGTTGCACCCAAATTTTTATTTTCATGGGCATTAGAAAAGGAAAATAGAAAATTTTGAGCAAGAATGCAGTTTTTGCTTTTTTGACAAGCTGTTTGGGGTGTAAACACAATCTGAATCACTTAAAATGTTGCAGCATTAAGCTGCCACTAGGGGTCAGTCTAAGGAATATGTGGAAGAATCTGATCTATAAGCTGCTCTTGGTTTTGTAGGTGCTGTTGTTGGTTCCTTAGCTTTGCTTTCGATGAAGAGGACACAATCAGTAGGTAGAAATCAGCTTTATGGTAGAGGAAAATAAAAATTGCCAAGTGAGACTATAAATTGAAATTTTCACCCATGTTTTTCCGTTCTTTATCATTTTTGGGACTTCATCCTGTTTGTAATTTCATAAGTTGTTGCTGTTGGCTCAAGCAAACTTGCAAACAATCAGCATATTATTTACATTTAGCATCATCCAAAAGGGCAATGCACTTTTAGAGGGTGAAAATCCAAAATTCTTAGCGCTGCATGAGGTGAGATGGATGCAAGTGGATACCTTCAGATTACCACAAACAAAACCGTATACACGCCTGATGACAAACTACTGTTTCTATAGAGAATAAATGTGTTAAATACTCCGAGACACGAAAGAACAAATACAACATACAGTTCAAAAGAATTCCCAGTTTTTCTATTGCTGTTGATTTTTTTCTTTTATATTGCCAAGACAAATGCTTTTCTTTGTGCCTTGATCTTTAATGTTTTGTTTCTGTGTGCGCTGCTCTGTCATAAAAAAATTACATTAAAAACTGTATATAAATTAATTAATAAAGGTTGCAATCAGGTTCTGGTCAACTAATTAGTCAATTAAACATCTAAATATCCCAATCAGTCCACAGATACATATTCAGATTGTTTATCACACATACCAAAGATTAAATAATCTCTAAATCTCACTTAACAGAAAAAGCTAAATGTACAATAAAAAAATGCTGACAGCGACAAATCTTTTTAAGTTTCTCCCCTAAAACATATCAAATAACTAAACTATTTCAAATTCCAGTGTTTCTGCTTTCAGTATCCTGCATTTTGTTTCTGTAGTGGGCTGCTTATAGATTGATAACGGTTTATTTTGTCTTGCAGCGTGTCTGTTTAATGTTTGAGGAAAAAAAAGTGTCAAGATTGTTTGTTTGTGTTTTTTGGCACAGAGCTTCGGTAGTCAGCTGCATCTCTGATGATGAAATCTTCAAATTGTTATAGTTTCTACAATAACATAACCAACATTTTGTAAGGCTTTTGTTGTCCGTTTGATGAATTAAAAAAAAAAAAAGTACACATTTCTTTTGAATACCATTATTAAGTCCCAAATATAAGAGTTGCAATCTGACACGTGTTTCTGAATATACATATGTATCTTTGTACTTCAGTATGTGAGGTGTGTGACACTCTTGAGTGTTTGTGTGCAAATAATGCTGAGTGGGACAGGCTGGGCTCTGTTTGCAAGCATAAAGCTGTTTAACTGCAGATCAACATTCCTGCTCTGATCACACTACTCCCCCTTTTCTGTCTGCAAAACCAATTCACACCAATGAGCCGAGTGTGTGTGAGACTGGCAAAATCCCATTGATAACAGTCCAGCTTTGTGCCATTGACAGACATTGTAATTTTCTGTCTTTGTCTCATTACTAAAAGCAACTTAAGAGTCCTTCTTTCCTTAGTTGGGGGCCCCTCAACAAAGTTTGTCACATGACTTACAGAAAAGGGAACAAGATCTATCAGAAAGAAATGCAAGTGGGAAATTGACTTTTTTTTTCTTTTAAATATATAATGGCAGCAGGTTGTAAAAGTACAGCCAGATAAATTCAGAGTACTGGAAGGTCCCAGGGAGTGCTTTAGAGCACTCTCTTGACCACAGCTGCTGCTCTGTGGGAAACGTCACAGCGTTTCAACGTGCATGCTGACAGCAAAGAGACAAGGAGCGGGGAGAGGTGTAAACAGGAAGCTGACTCAATCACATGTCTGACCGCTCAAGCAGACAGAACGCCAAAGACACAAAAATCAGAGCTGGGAAAGGGAGGATGAAAATTTAAAAAAAAAAAAAAAAAAAAAAAAAGTTAGTTTCACTTTCTCTTTCCACTGCCCTTTTCTGAACACCTTTAAATTCTCTGAGTTTTTTGAAGAGTCCAACTCAAACCACTTTTATACTCTTACATATTTTGACAGCTCAGCATGTCAGCCCTACAGAAAAATGTTTTTATCAGAGCAAAAAGGCAGAAAACCTGAGCCACCATGATCTTGATCCATCGTTTCCTTGCATGTGCTCATCAACTTACCAGCTGAAACTCCCTGCGACGATCATAGGCGTTCTGTATGCCCGAGTCCGCCCACAGAGCTTTAATAGCAGGCAGGTAACGCACAAACACTGATGTCTCCAGCTGCCCGTTGGCCATCTTAGCTGACCGGGTGTCGAAGGCCATCAACTTTTCTCCATGCTGCTGGTTGTCCGAGTCACCCCATGGGATGTGCAGCTTCTCTCGAGCGTCCACCAGCACACGAATACCTGGACAGGAAGTGAGGAAATCAGAAAGCCAGCGAGATGTGAGTGGAAGAGTAACAGAACGAACAATGGGGTCATTTCATACTCTTTTTGTTTGATAGAAGCACAGCCTGGGTAAAAATACACAAGTTCAGGCAGCAAAATAAAATATAAGAATTGGAGGATTGTGATATGGCAGCAATTTAAAACTCACAAAGCTAACAAATCTGAATGCGTGTGTGATGAAGAATGGAAAGAAGTTCTCGCACATGTATATTCTTTCCAATCTCTGATTTGGGTTGACTCATTTAAAAATGTAATGAAATGGAAACAGTTTGAGAGGTTTGGTGGGAAATATTAATGTCTCGTGGGGGTGGTATGAGCTCATAAGACATCTCCAATGCTGTTAGAAGAAATTGGAAATCACTTTTAAAAAGATATATTTCCAAAAGGCTATCCAATATGTAAAATTTTTATTTAAAAAATAACTATAAACTGTCAAACACATGCGATAGGGGAGAAAGGTCAACCTGTAGTGAAGTGAAAGGATACGACAGCACTATTATTTAGCCATTGGACAAACAGGAACACCTTACAGTTTAGCTAGTAGGTTACCCTCCATTGAGAAACAAAACGTGCCTTTTGCTTTTTGAAGCAAACTTTGGTACATCTTTTATTAATCAAATTACAAATAAAAATTTCCGTTGTAATACACAACTAAACTGTTGAAAAATAAAGGTTTTCGGAGAAACACGGTTGATTTGGGTGTGCCGACAGCGGATAGATAGACTGTTTATGTGTCCCGTCACCAGCCGAGCGCTGCTTAACAGATGTAGAAACTTTCCCACCCGTTTAAAATGCCTTTCTGGTTTTTTATGTCCTAACCAAATTGCTCATATACTCCTTTATAGTATCTGTCGTAAGCGGAGAGGTTACCTTTGATAATGTTGCTGTAAATCGTTGCTTTGAACTCCTCTCGGGCTTGCTGGTCGAAGTCCTGGCCGTGGATGATCCGCATTTGTTTGAGGAAAGTCGACTTGCCGCTCTCGCCAGCGCCCAGCAACAGAATCTTCACCAGCCGTTTCACGTACGTTTTCTCCCGCGACAGACATCTGTCGATCTCTTTAGACCTTCGCAACTGTTCCACTTCGCTGTTGTTAAGCAGGCAAACGGGTAGACAAACTTTTAACACGGACCTGGTCGGCAGGAAATCCGCCATGTTCGCAGAAACTTCATCGATGCTAATTTGATGCGCGTTCGCGGAGCGCGGGCACGGGACCAAGCCCCTTCCCTAAACTCAGGAAGTGCTGAAGCACAACCGCTGTAGACTGTTTATCAATCTCAAAGCACCCTGTGCTGACCTGTTTATGCGCAGTTGACTCGCACAAACATATTTTTTTACACACGAAATTAACCTTTGGACGGTTTGAGTTTGAGGTTTTAGTAATTTTAGGGACACAGTTACACGAGTTCTATTTAAAGTGAATTTACATTGATATGTGTAGATTTAATGTAATTTAATTTAGTTCAATACAGAAAACAATATAAATGTTAAATAAATCCAAACATTAACTGAAATGAGCGGATGAGGTATTGCCGCCATCTGCTGTATTTTTCTTTTATATTAAAACCAAGTGGCGTCGTCGCGCACCCCCCTCCCTCCCGCGCTGAAAAAAAATCCTTCTGATTGGTTGGTTACTGTCTTGATTTAGTTATGTTACATTCAAATGCTGCAGGATATAAAAAATCTCTAGTTCAACGCTGTTAAAAAAAGATCAATAAAATAAGGTACACGAGCAAAAAGCCTCAGCTATGGAACGCGGACCTTTTTCTTAACATGTGGCCTCATCTTTGAGGCATTTTTAGCCATTTAGTATTATTCTTTTGTTTAAACAAATAATTTTAAAACGTTTTAATACACATTGCCATCTTGATTATTCCGCGTTATTGATTTAGATTGCGTACAATCTGTAGTTCTGTGATTTAAAAAAATCAGGTGTCTTATAATTAATTTAATGATAATGTTAATTTTACTTTTACGTTTTCAATCCTTTGAGCAGGAGCTTTCGTGAGACATTTGAAAGCATCACCAGCATCGATTATTTCGATTCCTTCCAACATCCACACACGACACCGGGCTCGGTGGCCACAGCAGCAATATATGTCTGTGTGAGAGAGTACAAAACACCAATAACATGACCATTAGAAACGCTATCCGGGACCATGGACAGAGGTACCGGCCACGGATGGCGTGTCTCAAGAAGGTAGGCTACCCTCTTACATTATAAATACGCACAACATAAAATATGTGAATCCAAAAGCTTTGGGCTGTAGTGGTCTCCTGCTACATCATAAACCCTTGCTTTTAATAATTATGTTATCCTCAAAAAATAACAAGTTTTGGGGGGCCTCCTGATGCTTTTCTTATTGTAGATTTCTTAATGGGTTATTTTGTAAAGCAAAAAAATCCTACAGGTAGTAATTGGGCCACCGAATGCTTTCTATGCATACTCTGCTTAAATACTGCCGTTATATCTTAATTTTAGTTGTAGGATTAATTATAATCCAAATTTTAAAATAACTAAACAACCAGAAATTCATGTAAAAAATGTCACAACATTGTAAATCAGATGGTATTTTGATTTCTGTGTGCACTTAAAAAAAATAAAAATAAAAAAAGAAGGTTTTTGTTTCAACCTTTTCACAGTGATAAGGTCATTCAGTTTAATAAGCATTAAGTCTGGATCAGTATAAGTGCTCCCATCTATACCGAGCAGCTGATGGGAAGAAGTTAATCCAGAAAACAACAGCCCAGCCCTATGGCCAGTGTGGCTCAGTTCATCATGGCACATTTCAAATTCAAGAGCTGGATATTTATCACAGTGTCACAACTATTGGCACCAGAATATCATATATAAGGGAAGCATTAAGAAATAAACAAAAACAATTTTCATTTGAGCTTATTGATCTCAGATGCAGCATTCACAATGCCTTGTACTGCAGAAGAATGTGCCGAGAACTCATCCACAGGAGTTCTAGTCCATGAAAGCCCACTTTGCTCAGCCTGGGGTTTATAGCCTCTCCAGGACGACTTCAAAGCGCAAAGCCACTTCAAACAGCCCTAAGAGTCAGCTGCACACACTCTCACAAACACACATACACTCAAGCTTTCGCACAAACTCAACTAATGCACTACAGGATTTCTTGCTTTCTGATACACACCTTTTGTTAGACCTATGGGAGCATCAGGATCTGCTGATAGCTAAAATCCTATTTAGAAAGGAGGTGACTCATTGCAAACCACCCACACAAGCCAAAGAAAAGCCTTGAGATCAGGGAACATTGTCTCAGCTCTCATCACTTTGTAATGCAGCATTAAGGTTTATGAATAGTCATGTGGGGGCACTTGATTAATCAGAATAACTGAAAATCAAGCTTCAATATTGAATTAATGCAAAGAAGTGATGCTTTAGGCCCTGGAGATGAAGATGATGATCATCATCAGCATCACTTCCTAGTTGCTTGAATATTTGTAGCATTCTGGAGCAAATTTTCATTCATAGAAATAAAATATATACAGGCTATTCCAGATTTTTTTTCTTTTTTGTTTCATGCAAGCTGCCCTCATAACCTGTTGTCAAAGCAACCTGTTGGCATGGTGACCTCTACCCCCTCCCACCTATCTTCTCACTTATTATAACGTTCCTTTACAGGCAGAAAAGGTGCTGCTGGAGATGCAGGACCCTAACACAGGAGTCAAATCACAGCCTCAGAGACTGGTTATCACAACCATACCACATGCTCTTACTGGTAAATAGTACAGACTCACACATGCACAAACACACACACGCCAGAGGGCACTTGGTGTTATTCAATGGCTGGTTCTGTGATTGTGCCTGCATAGTCTCACTGGAGGGTACCAGAGCTATGGACTCAAACTAAAGAGCTACAGATTTCATTTCCATGACAACCCCCATGGTCTCAGACTCAGGAAGAGGGAGAAAGTAGGAGGTGAAGGAGGAGGAGGATGATTGAGCAGGCGAGAGGAAATGAGTAGAGACAGATACAAAAAAGGAGAGGAATAAAGAGAGGAGGTGGTGGGGGAGGAGAAGAAAAGAGGGAATCTAGATTCCTACGTCATTTGAAAACATTGAATCCTGCTTAATAAATTAAAAACTAAATACAACTACTTCTACTCTTCTCATTTTCTTTCCTTTGTTCACTCTCCTTTCTTCTCCCATCCCTTTCTACCATTTTATTTCATGCATTTTTTTATGTTTTTTCTATAATTTTCTCCCTTTTCTCTCTTTTCACTCACAGCTCTCTTGTCTTCTGTCTCCTCTTCTTCTCCTTCATCCTTTCCCTGACATTAGTTTGGCATTTACAGGCACCCCCCCCCCCCCCACACTGAAAAACCATTAATATTTTTATTTCAAATTGTTCTTTACTTAATTTTGCTGTCAATTTTCTGCCTGTGCCTTACTCCTTAGGTGAAGACATACTTGTTTGGCTAGCAGACAAATTTGAAACAGATGCACAAGGTAAGTGAGGCAACTGATGCCATCCATACTGATATGAATTAACAGTTTTTGTAAAAAAATAATTTAACTCGAGTTGTAGAAGATGCTTCTATTAATGAACGCTTTGATTTAAATCTCTTAGAAATGCTACAAATCTTGTTCATCTGTGTGTGTGTGTGTGTGTGCTCTTTCTTTAGAGGCCAGGAGTTTAGGCACAATGCTGGTGGCGTTAGGATACATCTACCCTTTACAAGACCACAAACGTTTAGTGATCAAACCAGATGCATCCCTGTATCGCTTCCAGGTAAACACGCCACATTTCTAACCTGAAACCTTCAAAATGAGGGAGGCAAATGATCTTGGATGATGTAATCCGGAAGTTGGAGTTCTTTAAACAGGAAGTGTAGGAAGCTTCCCTTTTTTGTGGCCACATCCAGGTCCCTTGTAGAGCTATACCACTGTTATAGAGCAACAATTATATAAGTGACTTCTCATTTTGTTTGTGTTGTTCCTGCATAAATGGGATGCACATGTTCATGTAAGGTAGGAAGCACATTCCAGCATGTTTGTTAGACTATAAGGGTCTAACAAACATGCTGGAGTATTCCCAGAGCAAACTGGATCTTAGGCTGCAATAAACAGAGTTCTTGTGTGTTTACAGAAGAAAAACCCACAGGGCGCCTTTTAATGAAACAGTGCCTTTAAACTTTATCTAGACTAAATAAAGTGCTTTAAAGTGAGTTTCTTATTCATCTATTCACACATACAGTTCAGGCTATACACATACATACACATATATATATTTGTATACATAATAAGGAGATGGAGATGTCTGATGGTTCTCCAGGAATCTGTTGGAGCCACTTCTCCAGTGTGAGGGACACGACCTCCAGTGCTCCAATGACCACCAGTACTACTGTTACCTTCACTTTTCAGGCTTTCTCCAGCTCTTCCTTGGTATTTCTCCAGTTTCTCGTGTTCTTTTTTCCTGATATTTCCATCATTGGGAATGGCTACATTGATCACTACGGCTTTCCTTTGCTGCTTATCCATGATCATAATGTCCGATTGGTTGTCCACCACCATTTTGTCTGTCTGTATCTGGAAGTCCCACAGGATCTAAGCCCTAATATTCTTCACCACCTTGGGAGGTGTTTCCCATTGTGACCTAGGGGTCTTCAGTCCATATTCTGCATAAATGTTTCTGGACACTATGCCAGTTACTTGGTTATGGAGTTTCATGTATTCTGTGCCTGCCAGTATCTTGCACCCTGTGAGGAGCTGGATTGTTACTGGGGCCACTTTGCACAGTCTGAACCTGGGGCCCTGCCTAGTGTGGTAGATCTGGGCCTCGATTGCCCTGGAACTGAAGGCTTGCTCTTGTGCTGCCATGATTAGCATCTCTGTGCTATCCTACAGTCTAGCTCTCTCTAGCCATTGGTAGGACTTGTTTATATCCACCCCTTCAGCTATCTGTCAGTGGTACAGCCCATGCAGGGGCTTATCCTCCCATGATGGTTCCTTAATGTCATTCTCATCCAGGTTCCACTGTCTGAGGCATTCACTCTGTTCACCCAATTTTAGTAGTTTTCCTTCCTTGGGTGTTTTCTCTACTTGATGCATGCCAATAATTTGACCCTTCTTAAACAGACAAGCATCTTTTCCACAACCAAAGGATTGTCTTTCACATGGTTGTTTAAGAAATGAGAAACTACTCATTGCATCAGTTGCAGTTAAAAAGCTTATTGCAGCTGAAAGATAATCGAACATGCAGTAATTTTTCAATAAGAAGCTCATACCCATTTGCGTAGTTGAATCCAGATGGCGATTTTTTTGGGCCAGGCATTGACACGATCAAAGAATGCTAGGAAAAGAAAGAGAAGTGACAGAGTAAGAGAAAAGACATTTACCTTTTGTTAGGTGCCAAAGTGTGAAAATTTGCCAAAGTTCAGAAGCACTGCTTTCACAAGTACTCAAATCTTTATTAGGAAGTAGGAGTATAGGTTGGATGTGTAGCAATGCACTTTGTCTTCTAATATCACTCCTTTCATCAGATGTCTTCAAGACAAATCAACTTCTAAAAACATTAAACTTCTGATGCATGTTCAATTATTAACAGGCAGAAACACCCCTTGGTTAGGATTAGAAAACAATCCTAATTTGAACTAAAATACATTCTTTTTACAATGCAACCATAACCTTATGGACACCATTTCTAAAGTTTACATGTATTTCCTCCCATTTTCACTTGAGGTTGCATATCTTTGCGTGTAGTTGCAGCCCTGAAATAAAAAAATGCTCCCGTTGGTTGGTATTGGAAAGACATTGGTCT
Organism: Rhadinocentrus ornatus; assembly: GCA_037177495.1. NCBI lineage: Eukaryota > Metazoa > Chordata > Actinopteri > Atheriniformes > Melanotaeniidae > Rhadinocentrus > Rhadinocentrus ornatus. Next base: position 7,719,955 of record JBAMHW010000024.1, on the reverse strand, counting down.
CAACTAATCACAACAGAATGGGTTCCTTTAGTTTTCCCTTTAATTGGAAATATTTCCATTTCCATGTGCAAGTAGACCCCAGGCCAGTTCTGTTAATGTGTTCCTAAAGCAAGAGGATCCCAATAGATAAACCTGTCCTGGCTGTACCCTTTCTCTTGCCTGTAAATTTCTGGGATAGGCTCCAGTTTCCCCACAACCCTGAATTGGACTAAGTGACTTAAATAATGAATGAATGAATGAATGAAAGCTAAAAACAACAACAAAAAAAATGCTATAATTTGACCATAAATTAACATTAACCCTGTCCATTGTTGCTTCAGACACCTTATTTTTGGCCCACACAGCAGTGGCCTGTTGAGGACACAGATTATGGTGAGTGTGACAATAGCTGTCACCTACATTTTATCTCATGTGTTGTGATCCACTTTCAGTAAACACTCCTTTCTGTTTCATTGTTGAAGCAATCTACTTGGCGAAAAGAAACATCCGTAAAAAAGGAATCCTGGAGCTGCATGAGCAGGTGAGGATATGGCCGTGACACAGGAGGAAATCGTTTTGTCTATTGGCATTTCCTGATGTGTTATTTTATGTTCTCAGGAGCAATACAACCATCTTCACAAGTGGATGAATCATAAATGGGATTTCATAGTGATGCAAGCTAAAGAGCAGTACAGGTAGGTGTTTAAGAGTAATATTGCTCAATTTTGAGGTGAAGATGCTGCTCTGATTGGGCTTCTATGTGTGATTCTTTTTTAGAGCTGCAAAAGAGAGGAAGAAACCAGACCATGTGGTGTTTGACTGTCAAGAGAGAGCCTACTGGGTGGTTCACAGACCTCCGGTGAGAAACACAAATACACTTTACATTTAACTGACTGCCTTGCAATGATTTCCCCAACATGCAAACACATTATGATTTACACTATGAGGAGTTCCTTTTTTATTAGAGGAGAAGTGGAGCCACATAAAGTCATGATTCAGACAGATTTATGTCCTCACAACACGAGAAACACGAGTACACAAACATAGATAGTTATCAGGCTTGCACTGTGAACACAGGATGCAGCTTCATGTAGATACACTGTGGAATGCCAGCAGACATAGAAGTCTGAAAGTAAATTGCATGCCACCTCTATACTTCCCAGGATATGTCATTATCTCTACCCATGATGCCTCGTTATAATTACATGTCCAGGCAGAGGAAAAGGGCACAACTGATTAATATTTCACAATCAATGGCAAAATGTGTTGCAGCAGCTTTCGCCTCGTGTGCACATGTGTTTTGTGTCGTAAGCCTCTATAACAAACCGACCAACAAGGAAAATGTAAGACCATAAAATAACAACTAGACTGTAGACAGAACAATGTGTGTTATCAAACTACTGTATATCAGGGTAATTAACACTCTGCAAATGTAACTTCAGACAGGTTTAGCTCCTGGCAGTGTAATGAAGTTGCTCTGTGTTCAACAATAACAGGATAATGGTCAATGCCAAAACATGATGTAAAAGTAGCACCTAAAGCCTGGAACACACATAAGGATTTTTTAAATCTGAAAAGATTTTTTATCTGTTTGAGACTTCACACATGAAGATAAAACAATCCGGCATTTAACTGTTTTCATTGTACTGTGTGTTGTGTGTTCCGATACTCTCAGCACAGAACAACACACACACATAACGATGCTGTCCCACAACCGATCTGGTTGTCCTAGGCCTCCGAGCCAGAAATCTCTCACCCAAACGTGATCTAACAAAAACAAAGAAGAAGAACCATGGCAACAACTGAAAAACATAACAACCAGCATGGTTGTGCAATGTGCAAGATGAGGGAATGATAGTGATCTTGGGACTATTGTTAACAGAAAAAATCCAGAACTGAAAAAAAATAACAGACTAGAGACCACGTGAACGCAGACTTTATATCCTTCCTTGCTCCCCAGCTTTCCTCACACGTGAATACTTTTGGGTCATAAATATTGAACATGTTTAATACTTCAGATTGTCCGCCACAACCGGTTTCACAACCGATCGGGATAAATTTGCTCTTAACACACCTCAGATCAAATGATAATTTTATAGGAAAATCTTAAAAGACTCAATATAATCAGGGGTTTGCCATCCTTGGTCGGGAAGGGTCAAAATCAGGACAAAAACAGCCCGATAATCTTTATCTGAGTAACTAGCTGAAGAGAAGTTATGAAGTTATTAAACTGACATAAATGTAATACACTACATCACATTACATTTAAGTCTGAATTGACCAAAATACTTTTTTTGTTTTTCTGTTGATGTGACTCATCTGATTTTTTCAGTGCTGTGTGGACACAAAAATACAATCATCCATTCACAATGAATGGACATTTGGATTTGTGACAATTTAATGTGTGACCCTTCAGTATGTTGTCCTACTGAATGATTCATATGAGCGACGCACTCGTATCACTCAGTGTAGAGTAATTGAGCAAAGTTAGCTGGTAATGTGAACCTAGCCACCGCGTTACAGCTGTCTAAGCTTTGGCAGGAACACAGTTGGGTGTTATTTGACTTTTAAGGTTGCTTTTAATAGCCTAAAACAAGATGCAGTATGTTAAGTAGTGAAATTTGTCACTATCTGATGTGAGTCATTGCCTGCTGATTTAGGAACACTCATTTAAGTACAGGAATAATTGCCTGATATCAGACTATGCTGTGCATGTTCTATAACCAATTTGCATGAATAGATGCAAAAGTGAAATGCAGCCCTTATTGCAGTATATATATAATATATATATATATAATTTAAGATCTCTCAGCCCTACGCAGCTGTTTGATGAGGTTTACTCTATCCTTCATTCCCACTCAGACTTCTCCTTAATGTCTGTTAATGAGGCTACAGAAACACTCAGCGCCTCTCTTGCATCCTCTCTGGACAAACTC
>JBAMHW010000024.1:7706780-7716940 GCA_037177495.1 Rhadinocentrus ornatus | reverse complement strand
AACTGGACTCACAGCAGTCTGACTACTACTTAATTACGATGTCGCACCCTGTTTGAATTCTTGCTTGTGTTGTTCTTTATTTCAGATATAGGTTGCTTTGGATAAAAGCGTCTGCCAAATGACTGTAGAATATTACACAGTATTTTAAAATATTTCTATATATATTAAAATCATATCGTCATTGTAGTATTCAACAATAAAATGTGGAGCTCTTTATCAGTCAACTCATTAGTTTCCTTGAAGTGGAGACTGAAAGATCTGGAGCTAGGTAAGAAGAGCAGTAAAAGAAATAAAATGTAACTTCTTTCTCTATATAAAAGGAAATTTGATCTCTGAAGTTGCACCATTGAATGAGGGTATGCATATTTAGCTAAATTTAAATTCTGCTCTTTTGGTGTCCTTAATGTTGTATTTTAAGTTGCGATCACTGCTGAACTATCTGAGTAGCTGAAACCTCCAGGAAGAAGATGCAAGTTTCTTGACATTGAAAGTAGCATGCTCATGCAGGATTCAAATCAGGCAGTGCCATACATCACATAGTGACGACCTTGAACAGGTGCAAAGGTTTTTTATCAGTTTAGCTGAAAAGGCTGGGTGTTTCCTCTTTTTCCTAGATAGTATTTATACTAGGCATAGATTGTACGTAAAAACGGACTTTGATATCAGCAATGTTTTGTGGAGTGTCATAATGAGCTAATGATTTCAGCATTACTTCCAGACCTTGTTAGTCTTGTGAAACAGTAAGCTAAAAGTGAGCAGTGGATCTGACTGAGAGCTAAGAACATTTTGCCACTCCTAGAAAGTAACTAGCTCTCAAAGAAGATTTGCTTAGTTGTCTTTTTATTTTAAATTAAGATATTATTTATACAAAGTCAGCATCATGACAAAAAGGCTCACTGTGGCAACAGATCAAGGTAGTAGTGAGACAAACCACTGCTGGCCAGAAATTTAAATGCAAATTTATGATGTGTTAGCAGTGGTGTCATTTTCTGATAGGGTCTAACTTTGTCTTAAGAGACAAGACAACAAGGGTGAAAATATACTTGCAGAAAAGCTACTTTAATGTTTCCATTGCCCAGCTGTTTGCTAATAAATATGACGTCAAGACTGTCCATTTTATTGGCTCTACTGGAGGCAATCTATTTACTTGCAACATATGAATCCCTGTTTTATACTGGTTACTATCCTCTTGTTGTCGCACATCGCTAGAAAAAGCATGATACATAATTAGCTGATGATTAGCATCAGAAAACAGCCATCTGCTGTGATTAATTAGTCCTCTGGAAAACACACATTGTTTAATTGCCTGGTTTATGTGTCTTGCAGCCAGGGACAGTGAGCGCCATGGACTATGGGCTGGAGCGCCGAGCAGATCCCAACGCAAACGAGGTAACAGGTAAGTCACTGCATGACCTGCTTAAACATAATTCCTGTCAATCAGCTTATATTCAGTAAGAAGCTTTAATGCTTGAATGTAGCTGCAGTAAAGCATACTTGTTTTCTCCTTTATGTCTACTATGTCTTTTATTAACCTCTCCTCTTCTCTCCTCTCCTTTCCTCTCCTCTAGGCAATTTCCCATGGCCACATTGTTCAGTCCAGACATTTAAGCTGGTTAAATACCTCCAAATGCTGTCATACTGAATCTCTAAAACTCACGATGATCCTGAAATGGAAGCTCGTGCAAAAAACTAAATGTTTTCAACGCAAAACATTTCACTTTGCCACAGTAGATGCACGTAATTTTTAAAAGCTGTCACGTGACTTAAAAGTTGTGATTAATAGATGGTTTTTTTTGTGCTCAGACGAAAACACCCGATGACTACGAAAGAATTGTAAGTGATGCTTTTACTCCAGGTTTATCTTCTCCATCATTCTGTGGTGTTTATCAGCTAACAGTTGTACGTCATTCTACCTGTCATTTCTGTTTTCTGCAATTTCAAGATGATCTTCACCCAGCAGTCCATCATGAGGCCCAGAGTGAAGTCATCTGTGTCCATTGGCGCGTAAGACAGTCACTCATTTTACCTTCTCTTCAATACTTGTGACACACCAGTCCCATTTGAGTAGCTGGATTGTTCAGATTACATCTTCAAACAGCCTAAAACCAAATCCTCCGCTTCTCACTTATCTGCAGCTGCTGCAATTAAATATATATATATTAGAGCTGAGCGATATGGCCTAAAAAAAAATCTACGATTTTTTTATATCCAAATCTGATTTCCGATTCTAATCGATTTATTTTTCTTTTCTTTTCAAAAAACATTATTAAACTTATTAAAAACATTTATTTATTTTGTACCGCAATTCCTGTCCATTCATTCATTCATTCATATAAATTATATGAATATATGAATGCCAGCTAAAAGAAAATAAATGATGTAATAACTTTTCCACCGTATAAATGACTTCATATCTTACATAGAAATATGCAGCACAACTGCATCCACGACTTCTTTCCATATGGATCCTTATTATACAGGATCCACTGTGATAACAATTCCCCTGATGTTGGTCGTCTCTTAACGAGAGTTTGTGGGCTGAAGTTGACTTCTACATCTCGTAGAGAGCAGCATTTCCTACTGCAGTTATACGTACAGCTAAATCCCAGGCGTGAGTTACGGCTCACTTCACTGTAAATCTGTCAGACAAACACCGTTCTGGTGTGGAGGGAGGACTAAGTCCGCTGCTAACTAACTAAGGAAAAAAAAATCCCGATTTTCAAAAAAATAAATCTCCAGAAATGGAGAATTCGATTTATCGATTTTATCGATTAATTGCCCAGAACTTGATTCTGGTCCTATGCGACTAAAGATTGAGCGCTTACAAGTTTAATCTGCTGTACATGGGTGTGATTAATGCAAATGTGCCTCTCGTTTGAATGTAAAATAACTTGCAGCTCAGCTTTATATGTAGTTGCTCCTCCTTTTTATTTGTGTATGAAACAGATTTATTTTTTTTAATCTCAGATGGTAACTTCTTTCTCCTTTCCTTGCAGATTGGTGAAATATTGCTCCACTTATACAGGCCATGACCCTTTTCTCTCCAAGTGTCTTCCAAGCAATCCCTGGCTCACTGATGACCCTACATACTGGACCCTGAACTTGGCCAAGTGAGTCAGCTAAGAATTTTACACTTAAACTAAATTTAGGGCTACATTTTAAACAAATTTTTACCAGTTTACTCATTTTGTTCCTCTGTGTTTGTTTGTGTGTGCGGCAGTGTGGAAATACCCACTAAGATGCGTGTGGAGAGGTGGACGTTCAGCTTTAGTGAGCTGCTCTCAGACCCTCGAGGACGAGATGATTTCAGACTCTTCCTGAAGAAAGAGTTCAGCGGTATATTGGTTGGATTTGAAATAAATTAATATAAACTTTTTGTTAGGTTTACTTTAAAGTTCTCTTTCATTCTGGATTTTTTATAGGTGAGAACTTGGCATTCTGGGAAGGTTGCGAGGATCTGAAGTGGGGCACTGCTTCAACAATGAAGGAGAAAGCAGAGCAGATCTACAAGTATGGTTCAAATGTTTTCTTTTTCAACCATCTTTTTGTCCTCTCAGATGAATTTTGATCACAGTTTAGATATGAAATGCTATTAAAGGCTCCTTTTATCCATTTAAGTAAATTTAAACAGTTAATTATGGAAACCATGAAAGTAAATTTTGGATTTTTTTTTGCCATTTTAGTTTTAAACTTAGTAATACCCTGAATTTAATACAGAGGAAATATTCTAAAGTGGCTCTAAATGTGGGCGTGTGTTAAAACCTTCTTCACTCCCCTCTCTTGATTTTTCTTAGAACATTCCTGGCCCGCGGCGCTCCACGATGGATCAACATAGATGGAAAAACAATGGAAATCACAGTGAAGGGGCTGAAACACCCACACAGATACGTTCTGGATGCAGCTCAAACTCACATCTACATGCTCATGAAGAAGGTCAGCGAACATAGCGACAGTTTCAAAATAAGAATAGAAAACAAATTAAAAAGGAAAATAATGACTGCTTCATGATGAGGTTATATATTGTCTGCAGGACTCATACGGTCGATATCTGAAATCTCCAGTGTTTAAGGAAACACAGAAAAAGGCCATCTGTCCTGATGAGCACAGGTTCAAGTAAGTGGCAGCTTTTTTTGCACATCTTGCACATCTAATTAGTTACACTTCTTCAGGCTTTTGTCAAATAAAGCTTAACAAACTAATCATGATAAAGTTTATAATAAAAAATCAGATTAAATGAAAATGAATAAAAAATCAATGATCAAGGTGTTCTCTCATTTCTTTCTTCGTTTTCTTTCCTTTTCTTTATCCTTCCCCTCTTTTTTTCTGTTACCCCAGTGAAGCACAGTTGGAGCTAAATGCTAGGAACAGACGACCCAGTCTCAGCCCCATCGTCATCCGGCAGCAGGAGCAGGAGCAAAAGGCCAAGATGGCTGCCAGCGCCCCCGTTGACATCACACAGGTTATGAGCAAACTCAGCAAGCAGGGCAAAGAGATTCCTCCCCGTCCTCCGAATAAGTGAACACAAACAGTGTGTTGAGTAACAGAATTAGGTTTAAGCATTTATTTATTTTTTACTTTCTTCTAGTTTATTTCTTATTAATTCTACCAACAGTCATGCCATTTTAGGTAAACTTTAAATTAGCTTTCTTCGATATAATTTTAAATAAATCTTTTAGAAGCTGTTTTAGCCTATACATGCTTAAAAAATAAGTCATTGGAAATGGGGCTGTGCAATAAGGAAGCTAGTGTGTAAATAGGAAAAAACAAAAATACCTTAAATACAAACATATAAATAAATGCAAATGATAAGATATTAACATGTACTGCTTAAATTACACATGTAGTTAGGCAGATTTGAGCCGCCAGATTTATGTTCTTCCTACAACAAATGGAAATGATGCACATGAAAAGTTTCTTTGTGCAAATATCCAAGGGCTGATAAAACATGAGAGGCAAAGTGTGAATGCATACTAAATAATGCCATTATGATATTGATAAGGGACAACAAGCAGATAACCAGTTGTCATATTTGGACATAAAGTTTGTTATTGCATGCTATTTTCATGTCCATGCAACTGTTGGCATGTTATACTCTCCAACTTTGCTCATTCTTTGTTTTGTAGTGCTGCTTTATTTGTTTTAAATTTTTTGTCATCAGTCATAGGTTAATAAAGCATCCACAAACCTACTCATGTCTAACTGTTTGTGTTTATTTTATTTATTTGTTTCATTAGTCTCTTTCCATCAAATCATATGTGATTGTGATGCTGCACATTGGGACATGTATTGTTTTATGTTCATATGTTAAACGTAACAGGATGGAGGACCCAAACACAGGAGAAAGCTAGGTAAAATCCATCAGGCGAGGATAATTGGGCAAAGCAGAGAAAAACACAGGTGATTGGTGCACTAGATAAACTACAGAAGTAAAACATTGGCAGAGACTAAATCCAAAAAGAGCACTGATCAGACAACCAGGACCAAACAATGCAGGCAGGTGTGAGGGAATAGCAGTGAGCTAAGGTCATGTCGTCACTGTAAACAAAGTTAGAAAGCGCATGGATGAGAGGCTGGAAAGCTTGGAACTTACATAATGTGGCAGAATACATAAACTGGAAACGTACAGAGCAAGGGCTGACAGATCAGTATTCAATAGAAAATTCAGTGCAAAACAAAACAAAAAAATGAATAAATAAATAAGATCCAGAGAAATACATCAAGTTTTGGGACAGTTTTGCAAATATCTGTCAGACTTTGTGGTGTAACCAGTAATCAGTATGTCTTGGCCAATAAAGGACTATCTACCCTGGCATCCTAAGAGAAAACATGAAAGGATCAAGTCTTATGGGACATACTAGCTCATACTCATCGTGTCTCAGATAAATTGTTGTAAAAGCATTAAAAATAACTGGTTCAGAGACATAAAGTTATTTGTGGGTAAAGTTTTTAATATGGATTTCTAAAAAACTGCTGCATTATGTTATTTCCTCTATTTTTGATGGGACTCTGCAAGTCTCAAAATGAACTGAATAAACTTTTTGTCATAGTTTATCATATTTCTGTAAGAATACACGATCTGATTTCATGCCCTCACAGTCATAAACAGAGCAAGAATCACAACTTTACTTCTTCATCTAGCTTAGTACTTACCAAGTAGGTTGTCAGGATTGGCTGGTGCAAAAAGTCTACATGGAACACACAGGCTGTTTGACTTCACCTTTCTGGGGCTGAGGATGGTGCTCAGAAGATTTGTTCTAGGATGATTTAGCTTCTGACGTCGTGTAACACCTGAAAAAAAAACATCATTTGGGCGTGTTAACGAGGTGAAAAGTTTTTATTTTTAGTTGGGGAGAACTTTGCTTTGCGAAGAGAAGCTTTGTGGATATTACGCTCTTTTTGATACTTAAGTATTATTCTTTATTTTTAATTGAATTTAGTGAGGAATTTACATATTAAAGCTGGACCTGACAAGGTGGGTGGGGCCAAAGGAAAGGAGACAGTACACAGAAGAGAAAAAGAGAGTTAAGAGTAGAAAAAGGAGACAAAGATACAGCACATAGAAAATAATAATCAAAACAAAAAACAGACAACCAGTTCTTATACCTGTAAGGAACCAGATAAAAAACCACAACATCTGCAAGTAAAACAAAGATCATCGGGAGCACCTATGAAAAGACAGCAATTGTTTTGTTACAGCTGGCGCATAACATCCCATTTTTGGTTTAGTTCAAAATAAATATGTTTACTGGGAACCTTCTAAAGAAAAATTATCCAGAGCATCACCTAAACTACTTACAAAAAGTTAGGGATTTTCAGCTTTTTTGTATGATTTCAGAATGCACCTAAAACCACCTTCACAGGTAAACTTTCTCTAAATTTTGAACACACGTGTACAACTTGTCAGTGTGTAAGTATTTTTTGCTGTTCTCTAACAAGATAAGAAAAACAAAAGAAGTGTCTGAACCATGAATCGACCACTGAGTGGTCTGATTCAATGACAGCTTGTATTTCAACAGTCTTCTTCATCATACTGTTCCAATTTTGATATCATCAGACAGGACAATACCTAACACATGACAAGTTATCGAGACACTGATGTTGTGGTATAACCACCACGTTTGCTAGCTTTTGTTTTAATAAATTGTTTGAGATGAAGAAATTATCATTGTGTGATTCTATTTAAATGACCTACATCCGTGATACAATTTTTTACATTTTCTGTAAATAGAGTAATGATCTCTCTAGCTCTGACTTGTATCTCTTGCCCTTTGACCTCACAGCTGTGCCGCTTCACCACTCCTGTCCCCCACCTCGCCGTCTACTCTGGCATTACTGACTCCTCCTTTGCCAATGCCTCGCCTTCTCTCCCTTTCCTCGCCCACACCCCAGCCTGTCCGTCCCCCATCAGTGTGGCCTTAGACAGCACCTCAGCCTCTGAGCGGCGGGCAGAGGCCAGTGAGGGTGAAGTCAAAGTGAATCCTGAGGGTCGAGCCACTGGAGGGGGGAATTTGTCTAAGTCTCGAATGGCTCTGTCCCTACGTTGTCTGCTGAAGCGTGGCTGCAGCCCCTCTGCCATGTTTGCCAGCCTGTCACCTAAATGTCACGCAGCTGCCGGGACAAGCAGCCGAATTCAGCCAATCACCCCGGAAGAACCCAATCAGGCACCACCCAGACGAATCGGGAAGTAAGTCACACATGTGGAGAAGTTCCACCTCCCACACTTCATTCAGTCATGAGTCATCATATAATTTTAGCCCTAATTAGACAAAAACTGGAGACATTTGTGTCTTGGTGATATGGACCATAACAAAACTACGATTTTTGTACTTCACTAGATTTGATCTCAGGTCATTGAAATTGGGATTAAAAATGGTTTTATTGCAGATTTCAAGGAGCATCACCAGTAAAGGGTCTTCACTGATATGTGTGGCTAAAGGAACAAAGATTAAAACAAACAAAGACTAATTCAGCTTTAAATATTATGAAGTAGCTTAATTTTTATATTTTCATCCATGTGAAACAGAGCAGGACATGCAGTAAAAATATTGTGATCCTGAGTTTCACAGCACAAAAGAGGTAATGGTCATCTGAGTTCCTGTTGTCTTTCCATCATCTCCAAACAGTCTGCCCATTCTCCTCTGACATCAGAAATATATTTTTTTCTCCTCCAGAGAAATCACTTGACATTTTTGCTTTTTCGGACCATTTCTGTAAAACCTGGATATGGTTGAGTGTAAAAATCCCAGTGAATCAGCAGTTTTTGAATTACACAGATCAGCCTGTCTGGTACCAACAATCATACCACATTAAAAGCATCTTAAATCCCATTTCTTTCCCATGCTGGTGCTCAGTTTGAACTTCAGCATGTTGTCTTAACCATGTCTGCATGACTAAATGTATTGAATTGCTGCCATGTGACTGGCAGGTCTGTAAAATGTATGAAAAAACGGTTTCTGAACTGTTGTAATTTTTACTATTTTCTTGTGTTTTGTAAAAGGATTTTGTTCTTTCCACAATTTAACTCCATTTTTTGGTAGAATTACATTTTAGGGTCATCATAGAAAGAGCAGCCTGAAAAATCAACCTGATAAGGATTTTAACCAATTTTCCCCATAGCTAAAAACAAAGCCTACCCATCAAAACGATCATCTTACAAAATCTTCTGTTTAAAATTTCTCAGCTTTTTCCAGATTAAAGTAGACATTCCTCCAGAGTGCCGGATCTACCCCATCGAGTCTGAAGATGAGGAGGAGGAAGCCAGGCCGGCTTCTCGGGGAGGTTTAGGAAGTGAGGAGATCATCTGCCCCTGGGAGAGCCTCACTCCATATAATGGGACAGGCTAACTGGTTTGGTCTACACATGTGTAACATGATGGGACGCAAAGCCGACAATATGTAACATAAAAACCAAACGAAATAAGACCGACACACCACTTAGTCTGGGACACTATAGAAGGAGGGAGCGGATGGTCTGCAGTGGACTAAACATCAACTTACTTTTCTGACCATTAAATAGCTGACTACTTGCTGGCTTGAAAGGCCTCTGAGCCACATCTGTTGCAGGATATTTTCCTGTTGACTGATACCCCCCCCCCCAAAAAAAAAACACAAAACAAAACAACAACAACAACAAAAAAGCAAACAAAAAACAACAATAAAACAACAACAACAAAAAAACAAAAAAACAACAACACAAAAGTGTGAAAAATAATGTGGGTGGATGCATTTTCAACTTGTCCTCACAAAACAGATTGAAAAGCAAAAAACTGATCAGACCACACCGAGGTCCACAGCTTTCAAGCCAGCAGGCAGGGAAAGTCTGTGGTGGAGCGTTCCTTTAACTGAAGCCTTATTGTAACCAACTCTTAATGTGAGCACCAGCTGAGCCCAGGCTGGAGGTTAGTTTTGACAGAGGCCACTCTACAGGAGAACCACAGGGAGAATGGAAGTTTAAGCCCTTTCATAACTTGAGATGTAGCTTTCATATTGAAACCTCACTGTTCCTGAATTGTAGGCCAACAACAGCCTTAATCACCACAGTTTGGTCTTGGAAGTTTTTGCAAATCCAATGGGCACACATATGTTGTTTTTTTTTTCTTTTTAAATCAAGGCAACACAATTACAAAAGCTATGAATGCAAAGAGAAGGTTTATGTTTGTGATTACTTCTGAAAGAGAAAGTACTCTTTGCTTCAATTTTTACATTTTATGTATCAGGACTAAATAAAAACCATAAACCCGACCATACTAGGTTGATTCCGGCACACATACACACATTTTTATGTGAAAATATTTTAATATATGAGATATAAAGACACTTTTATCAAAATAAATTTGTCTTCTGACACCACCAGATGGCAGTGTAATTGCCCACGCTTGTGTACAATACTTTCAAGTTGCATAGAATTTAGTATTATGGTGCAGACAACCGTGTAACCGTGTCTTGAATTAATATGTTCCCTAAGTCTAAATGCTGTTATTTATCGTGAACATGTTTATAATGAATCAAATTAATGTAGAATTACTATTAATTACTAATTTAGTTTTCTGTCTATTTGGAAAAGTGGTAACTAATTTTGAAAGTGTTCAGACTCTTATTTGTACTTAGATTCAGATTGTCACACCTGCTAGGTCTTACAGAGAATTTGTTTGGTTTTATATA
>JBAMHW010000024.1:7659939-7705646 GCA_037177495.1 Rhadinocentrus ornatus | reverse complement strand
ATATAGATGTGTTCCAACATAAAACATAAATGAACATAAACAACATAAATTCTACATTAATTTTATTAATTCTAAATATGTTCACGATAAATAACAGCATTTAGGACTTAGGGAACATATTATTTTAAGAAACGGTCATTAGGTATAATCACAGCTTGTAACTTAAAACAAAAGCAAATGGTGTGTGGATGAATAAACGTCTATATACAAAATGATTTTTGCACTTATACTTGCACACTGTACCATATGGATCTTTGTAAAGTGCATGGTATATTTTACAGTAACATCCACAAACAGACAGAAGAGTTACAGCTTTATGTTGGTGACAAAGAGACAGGAGTTAGGAAAAAAGACTTGTAATTTAATTTCTTCTTGAAGTAATCATTTTCTGTATGAGGTCATCAGTTTCTAACATTGTGATGGCAAATTTTTGACCCCTTTCTCTTTGCAACATTGCTTAGTTCAGTGAGCTTTGTGACATTCATGTAGCTGCTGTGCTTGTCCTGTTGCATGACCCAGTTTCAGGTGAGCCATACCTGTGGAGATGGTGTCCGATTTGACTCTAGACTCATGTCCTGATACATAAAACCTTAGAACTGAGAGATTGTACTTTCTTTTCCATATAACTCTGAGTAGACCTATAATTATCAGGCTATAACATTTAAAAAGTGCACTCTCAAGATGAGACAAAACAGACGCCTTTAGACTGGTTGCAAATGCCTGCTTGAGATGGTTATGTATCTAAATATTTAAGTAGAGAAATGTTCTTGTGCTGCAAAATAGACTTAGACGCCTCTTTGTTAATTGACTTACCTCTTGAACACGTGAAAATACTGAATACATGCATTTCAGGTAAAACACGAGCACTTGAATAACTTGTCTACAGATTATGTGCTCTTTGTGCAGGAGTTACTGTAATAGGAGTTGGGTTATAGTTTTGTATTAGGCTCCACTGCTGTTTTGTACACACTGTGTAGCTGTTGTTACTGTACAATACTCTGAACGAGGTGTTTTCCCATGTCTCTGCTTTTGGGGAGGGGCGGTGAGACACGAAGTTACTGACAGAATGTAATCTCTTTACCATGTTTACAGATGCAAGAATGTGAAAAAAAAACTTAAATTTGTTGTATTTGATATGTACATTCCATGGTTTGATGTCAAGTGCCTCAATAAAGGAGTGTCTTTATAACAAGCTTCAGATGTCTGAATTCACTAAGCGGTGATGATGATGTTTAGCCAGTAGGTGGCAATGTAGCAACAGAAATGGAAGCAGCACAAATATGGTGAATAAAATAATACAAGTTAGAACACCAAAACCTTGATGTGAAAGAGTTTTTAAATAGATTTTTCTCTTAAATTTGTTTTAGTTATGTGAAAAACAACAAAGAGACCATATCAAGCTATTTATATGGACAGACAGCTTCTCTAATATTTTATTTCCACATAAGCCAAGTAAAAATTTAGCTAAAATACTTGCTATCCACACAGATATTAACAGCAGACATCTGTTCTTTTTTTTAACGTCATTTCTTCTGTCTCATGTATCAGCGACTGATCTGCAGAAACACAACATCAATCAGGTGACTGAACAAAGACAGGAGCAAAGCTTTGATCAGTCTGTGTTTTTTTTTGGTTTTTTTTGTATCTTTGAACAGAACAATTTGATTGCTTTCTAACAACTCTCACTTTGGGACATTCACATGCAGTCCACTCATGCATTAGCAATCCGAAAAGGAAGGAATTTATGTTGCTTCCGTCCGAGGTGTGCATATATTAAAATTACATTTTCCTGATTCGTCTTATAATGATGCCCTTAGAGTTTGGTGTTATGTTGAATGAATTTCTATGCTCAAGTTTAAAATAAATGTTATGTATCTTGTTTACTATCTGTTTGCTGCTGTAGGGCTGTTACATTTTACCCACTGCTCGATTTATTCAGCAGCATCTGTGAATCCATCCTCTGGAATGACGCTAACACCTTACAAGAAAAAGAAGGTTTTACTGAGGAAGTGTATCTATCCTTTATTTTCATTTGTTAATATAAGCAGAACGTTAAGTGCCAAGTTTACCATTAGTAGAAGTGTAAAGAAGTTAGAAGAGAGACTAATTCAGGCATTCTGGATGATAGTCACATGTAATTTTACCACCAAACTCTAATACCTCAGTGCAGACTCTTTGACTTGTTTAAACCTAAAAGTTAAAACCAGAGTTAAAACACTTCTTTGTAAAATACCATGTGGCATATTTTGTCTCCATGTGAGAGAAAAATCAATGCATAACATTTTGGGACAATGCTTTGTGGGGTTTTGCATGTCGTTAATATGAAATAGTTTCCATCATTTTCTCCTAGACTGAACCAAGGTATTTTGGCTCCTTACCCTCACCAAACAGACATGAATTAAGTAAAAAGAAAATAGAAAATGTCACAATACCCACCTTCCATTTCCAGTCACAGAGCTCACATGTGATTAAATAAAGCTTATTGCTATAGCTCATTTCTTAGATAAAAAAATCCCTAAGCATTTTTTAGTGTAATACATTATTAATAATATAATTAAAAAGAAAATCAAATAAGAAATAGCACTTTCGGATCACTTTTGCATGCCCATTCACATACACAATACTTCTTAGTCCTCATATACTACAGGGTACATAATGCTTTCCACCTATCATACACACATTCACATACCCCAGTGAATGTATCAGAGGCAATGTGGGGTTTAATGTGTTGCTCAAGAACACTTTGACATGAGGTCAGAGGATGCTGGGGATCGATTCACCGACCTTTCAACTAGCAGATGACCACTCTTATTGCTGAGCTACAGCCTCTCCTGAGTAAAGGACAAAAAACAAAAAACATGACATAAAAACGCTCTCTAACTAAAAGCTTGCCTAAATCAAAAGTCTTCAGTTGTATTTTAAAGCAAGCAATGCAGCCAATGCTACATAAAAACAAGGGAAGTGCATTCCATAGTTAAAGTGCAAATGCATGAGAGGAGCAATCCCCACCAGATTTCAAATCAGATGTTGGGAGCTAGGAACAGGCTCTGGTTAGATGATCTAAGGCTTTGATTTGAAGGTTATATACTTCAACAAAATCTTGATTTGCATTTCGATTTTCATTATATACCACTAGATGTCACTACATCCCTCACACCAGACCTTTAATGGACTTTAGTGGAAACGTAAAGCTCCGTTTTTAACGGCAGTTATTTTATCCCCCCCAAAAAGTTCTGGTTGGCTGTTATTACCTTTGAGAGTACTAGTGCTTTTAAGGTGAAGAACATTTCTGCTTGGTTGAGTACTCCCCTCATCTTATTTTCACCTTTCTGTCTCTTGTCACCTCACATTTAGTCACTACCGTAGCACAAAAAATCAGCTGAGTTTAGGCTGTGCTGCTGGATTGTTGATCCTTTTTGTAAACACAATATTCAAACTCAGTCACAACATTTCTCATAATTTTCTAATTTCAGCCTCCTCATCTTCTCCATCCTCCTGCCCGTGACCTGGAATTCAATCTCTGCAAAGCATCTTAAAGGACCACTCAGTTCCTGAAATACATGCAGAGGAGTAAGGAGAGTGGAGGCTTGCTGGAGGAGCTATAAATGAGGATGCATTGCTGAAGAGGTCTGCATTCATGATGTGTAAATGGGTCATGACATATAATCCAACAATGAGAATTTAATTAAAATTAAAGATATACAGTTATGTGAAACACTGCTTATTCTTTTAGGTTCTATGTGGAGTGAGGCTTTCTTGTAATCTTTCAGAGTGCACTTGAATGATAGTGCTTTAGGCTTTTTGGCATATCTCCGCATGGTCTGGAGTGTGCCCTTTGAAAAAAAAAAAAAAAAAAAAAGACTGGACAAGTGGAAGTCACCAACCATACAACACTATCTACAGCAGATAAACAGTATCTAAAAGTGATGTCCTTAAGAAATAGAAAAAAAGAACAAACAATCCAGGTAAGACCCGAATGAAGCATCTGAACCCTTCAGTTTTTCCATCCACTTTTCCCTGAAGCCTCATCAGTAATAGCCCCCATAAAAGGTTGGCTGACAAGAAGCCATTCTTATGCCAAATGACACAAGATCTTGACTGAAAATCAGTAGCAACAGCTCTTATGGGGTGATGGATCCTCCCCAGAGGCTAGACCTCAACATTACTGAAGCAATGTGGGATCATCTTGACAGAAAATGGAACAAAAGAAAGCCAACATCCAAAGAAGAGCTTTGAAATGCCCTTCAAGAAGCCGGCAGTTGTCTGAGATACCCGTTCTCTCCTCTTTTTTAATATTTTACCCCTCTTGCATCCTAAGTGGGAGGGACTAAGATGCGAGGAGACGACTCAAAGAGAGGAATTAAATATGCATAAATTAAGAGAAGAAAAAAGGGACACCTGACCATTTAATGGATCCCTATAGTGGGATAGACACACAGACTTTGGTGGTTGAGCAGGCAAAGGAATTAATAAAAAGAGTAAGCGGTTAATTGATTGTTTTAGAGAGATTACAGCGCAAAGCAAAAAGAAAAAGAAAAATATGCTGCTCAGAAATACATCCATCAGCAAGCCAGCAAACTGTTATGTAATATTTCCAGAATCTTATGAAACACAAACGACGTCTGAAAAAATGATTTAGTTCCTTAAAAACGTCCTTAAGTTTTAAATACTGCATATTTCTGGTGTCCGAAACACACAGAAAAAGAAACCTCAGCAAGACAGACCAACAAGCATGCATTCTCACACACTACAGCATGTATTGCACACATTCACTTTTGCAGACATAAACATGTGTTGGCAACTGTGTGTGACCTCACTGTGACATGATGAATGACCAAATCATGAGTGTAATGAAACACCACACATTCGCCTGCTGCTTCCCCATGTATGCATGTGTATGTGTGTGTGTGAAAATGTGTGTGTAAGTGCTCAGGACCTCAATCAGAATCACAGGTGACCTGATTTCTTGCTGAGCCTCCTAGGTTTGACAAGAGCAGATAATTACCAATGACCTCCCACCTCGTAAATTCTACCACGAAGACAAAAGCAAGTGATGAGGAAAAGAAGTGACCTTGAAACTTCAGCTACATTTAGGTCACCTTTGACATCCCCAACTTAACACCTCTTGGCTCTTTTTCTTTGTTAACCTTTAACCCTGCACACATCTTTTTAACCTCCCTTAATTCTTCCCCTGTTCTTCTTTATCCTCAAGGACTTTGATCATTGCTGATTCAAGTCTGCTGTAAACCTGTCATCATGCGCCGACTATGAAAGAGATTATGCACGTACACACATCTACACAGATGGTGACATTTTCTGAAGATCTGACCTAAAATGCAGTGAAGGGAGAGCAACACATTGACAGAATACACAAAATCAATAAAAAAACAAAACGTAGCCATATTTGTTCAGAGCAGTGATCAAATCTTTTCAAGGTCTGAAGAATTAATACAAAGTCTAAAATCTTTTATATAAACGTGATTTGCATGAATCAAGAACTGTAATAAATGAACTAGGCCTGTCAAACGACTGATTAAACAGAGGGTAGCTGTGGATTAACAACAATCAATCACATTCCAGAATATAAACACTGTTACACCTGCATGGTTGGTGTTGAGAGGGTACTTCAAGCTCAAGGTGCTTCGGTGAAACTAAAACTTATACCTCCACTGTCTGCAAAGGACAGCATTTTAATTGATTGTTCCATCTTTGCTTGTTTTAACTCTCAAACTTCCCATTTAAAGGGCCAAGCTTTTCAGTTTCTTCCATCCTGCTTGGGTTAGAATTAGCTATTATGTAGATGCAGTCTTCTTCTTGTTTTCTTGGCAGTAGCAACCAGTGATTTGGAGCATTACTGCCACCAACTGTTTAGAAGTGTAGAGCAGACTGTCAGATGCAATAACTGAGTAGCTAATTATGTGATTTATCAAATGAGTCACCATGCTCATGCACTAAAGATTTTTTAAATTATTTGTGATAATTTCACAAGTTAATCTTTTTTGACAAGCCTAATAACTGCTAAAAATGAGACATTTTACTATTTAATAAAAATATCAGCTCCTCTTCAGGCTTTTGGCAACAACACATAACAAAAGGTTTGCGACATGCTCAAGTTGACAGCTGTGTAGCATTTCTTTCCTGTTTAAACAAGTTCGGAAACATCAGAAAACCAGTTTCTGAACGTTTGGGAGGAAGATGTTGCTTCATTCCTCCTTAATATAATATTCTCTACTTACATAGCGCTTTTATCCAAAGCGCTATACAGTATACATCACGTTCACAGCGGAAGCTACCATGCAAGGCACTCACCACGACCATCAGGAGCAATTAGGGGTTCAGTGTCTTGCCCAAGGACACCTTGACATGAACTTGACTTGGCTGATGATTGAACCAGCAACCCTTGGATTACAAGACGACCACTCTACCTTGCTGAGCCACGCCGTCCACTTACATTTTAACATATATTATTTTAGCTGTTCAGCAATCTTGGGCCTTCTTGGTCATAGTTAATGTTTCATGATGCTAAATGTCAGACAGGCCAGTCCAGCACCTGAACTTTTCTTCTACAAAGTCATGCTGTTCTTGTAAATGCAGTATGTGGTTTTGCATTGTGCTGCTGAAATATGCAAGACCTTCCCCTGATAAAAAAAACATCCCATTGGAAGTATTGCTCTAAAGCTTGTATATGTGGCAGTGCTGTTAGCAGTTTAATAGGTACTATAAGTACAAAATAATAATCAAATTAAATTAAATTACTGTCATGTTTTGGAGTCCCACAAAAAATAAATTAAGCAACACCTGCCAGCTAGTTCAGGCAGGAAACTGACAATTCTGCTTCATCACTCTACATTCCACATGTCAAACATACAGATCCAATATAAGCACAATATTTCTGTTGCAAAGTCTCACACCTGCTTCCACTACAATGCAACAAATAATATCAGTAGGTATAAATTATGTGTACAATAAAATTTTCAGTTGGAATAAAGCTGCTGCATGAAGCCAATGGCCTGCCAATCTCCACTTTTTAAAGGCTGCAACATAATGAGCTTGTATCTCACAAGAAAAGTGACATATGCTGCGTGAATAACGTAAATTACTCAAATCTTAAACAAAATGATAAGGATTTGGTAGCCAAAACGCAAGCGTTTATCTGACTGTCACTGTAAGCTTGGAAATATTGCAAATGTTTTTGTGCCTGTGTACCAACTATTTATTTAGATTTTAAAATAAGATTTAACACCTGACAACGGGATTTTATATTCTGTTATATTACTGTTTTTACTGAATTTGGGAAGCCCATCCACTCAACACGCATTCAAAGCTGGAACATTTCCACATATTGCCCAATTCACACTGGCCTCTGAAAGTATCTTCAACGATGAAGCAAAACATTTGACACAAACTGTCAGAATCTAATCTGATTAATCAAATTGCATTTGGTAAATGTGGAGGAGTCATGTCATTGTCTGGTTTTATCTCATGCATGTGCACAGGTTTCCAACAGAAAGCTTTGTCTTTCTTTTCCCACACAGAATACTCTCACAAGCACAAATTTGACACACACACACACACACACACAGAGTTATTCACTCCTCTGCATACAATCTTTGTCTTGTGAGAAATGGTATTAATACCTGGCAGGCTTTAAAATGTCAGCCAATCTCAAAGAAAGTGCACAAAGACCCAATTTATTTATGGATCTGACACTTCTCATGTCTTTTTGCTCTAATTCTATTTTGGTTTTCAAAGTGCGTCTTCTCAGAATTAGGAAGAGGATGAGCAGGGGGATGAAGATGCAGACAGGCCAAACCCTAGAAAAGGTGTGAGAGCCAGCGGCTGAAGAGATCGGCTGGTGAAGCCCAGAGGAGTTGGTATTTTTAATCAACACTTGGAGAAAAGGTCCCTCAAGACAAGTCATCTACATGCGACACATGACTGATCAAAGAATTGCATTGAGTGATAAAAATACCACAAATGTGGGCTAATCACAAATCTGCATTCAGCCCTGATGGCTGATTTCTAACATGAGCTGATGGGCTTTATGTACTCCTAGCTCTCCTACGCCTCATACTCGTGTCAACATCCTTTGTCTTTAGTGTCACTCTCTGTTCCCTTCTTTTAGTATTCACATCCAGTCATACACACGTTTGTCCAATATCCAGAGCTGCTTACTCAGTGAGTGATGATCACCTGTTTAAACATCTGTCCTCAGCAGTGTACACATCCACACACACAGTTCCACATCTGATTGCATTCTTGGCAGCAAATCAGGAAGGCAATCAGATATTTAGACTTTAGTCAAATTGAGTTAAAAAAGTTAAAAAACAGTCAATGGTACAATTTGTCAGTATTCAGCAAAGTGAACCCACAAAATGTCAGAGACCTTAGGATCAGATGAATAAGATTTTATTGAACAGAAGGTGCCTCAGTATTGTTGAATCTGGTCCTTGGCAGTTGGCTCATCTGTGAACGTGGGAGAACAAAGGAATAACTGTAAAGCAATATTTCAGGTATCTTAACATACCAGCAGGAGTGAAGTGATCCAGATCTAGAATCTTCACCAGCAAGGCTAAATAAAACTTAGTTTCACACTGCTAGGACACCATGGATAAATTTGTAAAAGTAACAATGGGCAAACAATGACAAATCAACAGAGATTTCAAGTACGTACCAAAAAAAACAAGAGAAGAAAATATATTGAGGCATATCTTGCATCCCTAGGCCTGACCAGGTAATGGTCAAGTAATGGTGATAGTCAATGGTGGGTAATGAAGACAGACCACAGCGTGTTGTATGTCTTAAAATATCACCATCTGACAGTAGAAAGCCAAACAAGTAATAACGCTACTTGGGGACTTGTCATCCCGAACACAAAGAAAAAACTGTTGATTACTTTAGAAATAAACTACTCACCTATCATATATAGCAGAGTTGTTTTACTAAAGCAGCATCTGTCTTATTGAAAGCTCAGTTCACCTGAAGTAGTTTTCAGAGTTTCCTGGTTTTAAAAAATCTCACACTACAGCAGCTGAGTTGATAATTCATTCTGCCACTGACATGGCTTTCATTGTAGTTACGAAGCAGCAGCCACTATTTCGTGGCACATTATTTACATGTTTCTTTTAAAGCTTTGGGGTGCATGTGGTACTGGGGTCGGGGGGCTTGACATTATTGTTGTCAATGAAAAGGGGGCCCTGCAGAAAACGTTTGGGAACCATAGATTTAGGCAGAAAACTCCAAGAGGTCCGGAATATCCTCCTAATCCTCCGAGAGGGAAGTAAACAGGGTCCAGAAAACAAATCAAATCCTTTAAAAAAATCCAAAGGTCAAACTTCCAGAAAGCCACACAGAAATTGAGCAAAACGTTACCAGCCTGAAGCAGGCAAGTGCACAAACTGCAAGAAGGCAAAAAAATTGATCAACAGGCAGGTAAGGGCTGGAAACGTGCAAGAGTATCTCTGACGATCTGGCAGAGAGCAGCAGAAAGGCTCCTGCTTAAACAGGGAGCCACACAGGGGGAAAGTATCAGCAATCAGAGCAAGACAAACGAATCAGTAGTAAGCCTTCAGAGGCGGTTGGGAAATCCCAACCCCAGCCTAAAACCGACCCACAATGTTGATCCGGATGGCAGCGATGGAAACGGGCCAGCATGGTAGGATCTACAACGGAGCGAGCAGGAACCCAGGAACGCTCCTCCGGATCCTACCCCTCCCAATCCACCAGGTACAGGAGAGACTGACCATGGCGGCGAGAATGCAGGATGTGGTGCACTGTAAAGACCGGGCTGCCCTCAAAGAACCGGGCGGGAGGAGAGGTCTGGAGGAGGGAACCAGGGAACAGGTGAGAGCAGTTTGGAAACGTGGAATGCGGGATGGACCCGCAGAGCTGCAGTCAGCCAAAGTCGCACAGCCACAGGATTTACCATCTTGGTAATGAGGAAAGGAACAAACCGCTGGGCCAGCTTCCTATTCTCCACACACAAAGGAAGGTCCTTCTTAGCCAGCCAGATGCGCTGTCCCACCTGGTAGAAGGGAGCCGCTGATGTCCAACAGTTGGCTGCAGTCTGGTACCACTGAGAAGTCCGTAAAAGAACAGTACTGGCTCGGCGCCATGCACGATGGCAGTGGCAGACAGTGTGCAGAAGGAACACGAACCTTCTCCTCTTGTGGCTTGAATATAGGAGGCTGGAACCCGTTAACCACCTGGAAAGGTGTGAGACCAGTGGCTGAAGAAGGCAAGAAATTGTGAGCATATTCCACCCAAGACAGATTCTTTGCCCAAGAGGACGGGTTCTCGGAGCACAAACAAGATTGGTTTCCAGTACTTGGTTGACCCTATTTGACTGACCATTAGACTGAGGATGAAAACCAGAGGAGAGACTAATGTGTACACCCATCAGACGATAGAACTGAAAACTTGTAGGTGACCTGAGGCCCACGGTCTGAAACATCCTGCGGGAGACTGTCAAGAGATCGGCCATCTCTTTAGCTGTTGGTAACTTTGAAAGAGCGATAAAGTGAGCCATTTTGGAAAATCTATCCACAATGATCATAATAACAGTCTTGCCTTCTGAGGGGGGGAAGTCCCGTCACAAAATCCATGGAAACATGGGACCAGGGCCGCCGGGGAATAGACAATGGATGCAATAATCCAGCTGGTCGTTGCCGTGACGTTTTGGAAGGAGCACATACTGGACAGGCAGACACAAAACTCTGGATATCACGTCAGCAAGTGGGCCACCAAAACCGTCGGGACAAAAGATGAAAGATGTGTGCAACTCCAGGGTGACAGGTCAGACGGGAGGAGTGACAGAGGTCGAGGACCTTAGAATGCAGGTTAAGGGGTACATACAGGCAGCCAACGGGACATCCACTAGGCACCTCAGTTGACCACTGAACCTGTTGGACCAGCTCCTCGTGTTGGACTCGAGTTACCCCTAGTCGAACTTGGGATGGAAGAATGAAGTCATCAGATTTTACTGCATCCTTCTCCAAAGGAGTAGCCTATCGAGACAACATCTGGTTTAATGTTTTTAGTGCCAGGGCGATAAGCCAGAGAGAAGTTGATTCTGTTAAAGATCAAAGCCCAACGGATTTATTTGGAGAGATTGCAGTGACAGGAGCCAACCGGAGCACACCTCCCTAAATGGGCCCCACATACCTCTCTCAGTCTTACTGCAAGTGGTGATGCGTGTAATTTAAACAAACAGATGAGAGCGGATTTATCAAACTGAAGAAAAGTTATCTTCCCTGCAGTGATAATAGAAAGAAGTAAACGAGCAAAAAAAGAGACCAAGACAGTGGTATGTAATGCAGATAATACAGAAGCTAATTTAGTTAAGAGCAGCTCCGTATGTCCCCCTTTCTGGGTGTCATGAGATGAAACTCTTTCTTTAGTTATCAAATTAAAACTGTGCCTAATTAAGTGGTCAAGCTAAGCATGCAAAATTGGAAAATTTTATAGGTAAGAAATTTGGATAATGTACCACTAAAAGTGCAAGGATGAAAGTTTTTGTGCATTGTGTGCAAATCAAATGCACCTCACAGTCTAGAAGTGCTAAGATTATAATCCTGCTTTTTGTCTTTGCACCTGATTGCCCAAATCTCTATCAGATATTGTTTCTATTGTGTTTAGAAGGAAGGCAGCTTCACACAGCTTTAAAATCTATCCTGCTGACTTGTCACTTATAACTTGTAACTTGTAACTAATATAGCCTGAATTTTTTTTAATCTTTCTTTGTCATAAATATTTGAATATATAACATTCATACTTAGGATGAGATTTACAAGACATATTTTAACTATTACTTAGTGAAGAGAAAACTGCTGTTACCAAGCAGTCTAACTGTTATTGTTTATAAACCAAAAGATGTTGCATTTTCTTCATACAGCCATATTGAATTTTATAATTGAACTTTGCAGAAATAATTGCAAAAATTCATGCAATTAATTGTGATAAAAAGTTTTAATCGTTGCTCAGCACCATCGTAAAGCAAAGCAATTTGCATATATGTACACTAGTTTACCCTGTCTAATAAAGGCGTTCTTGTAGTGCAAAAGATGTCCACCAGGGGGCAGAAGACAAGAATGAGATTGCATGCAACAGGGTTCTGAGTAAAGATTTTTACCAAAAACCGATGCAATAGGTCTCAGAAAGTATTTTTTAAATTAGATATGTTAGGTTTAAAAGACTTAATAGCTGTTTCACAAAACAAAAAAATAACTTGAACATCTTCAAAAAAACAGTAAAACTTTTTCCATTTTTTTCTGTTAATTATTTGTATTTGACATTGGGTCTTTATACCTATCATAGATATTTTGATATTCTCAACAGATTTGTGTATTTTGTCAGCAATGTTTTATTATCTCTCAATGTACTTGAAGTTTTTTCTTTGTATTTCAGGTATGTTGTGAAATGTCACTTATGAGTATGTATATACATAATAGAGACCTTTTCTTTATGTGAAAATGATGGAAAATGAATGATATTTTTCAAGGTTAAGCCAACAGAACAGAAAGGCTAAATGGGCCACAGTAGTGATGGTCAGAGGTTAGTAAAGGACCAACAGAGTCAGAATGGCAGATGGAGCACAAGCCAGAGACCATGCTGTCCTCAGCAGGTAAATTTATGTATTTTTCATCAATGTAACATAACAGCGATGTAAAAAAAAAAAGAAAAAAAAAAGAGAGCTCAATTAAGACTGCATGAGTTAAACAGATTAATGTGTAGTAAATCATAAATTGGCAGTATGTTCTTGAATTGCTCTTTGTGCGTCAGTGGGAAGCCAGATGCAGAGAGAGCAGTGGAAAAAGACCCAGCAGGGTTCAGACCTGAGCATGCATCTGGGACATCATGCATGACATTGATTAAGTCTGAAACAGAGTCTCAGGCAGAGGTCAGTCACAGAAGCTGGGCAAGCCATTGCAGCTTGAAAATCCCTGTGTGGGATTTGCCAACTGAACGAATAGAAAAGAATCAGCTGACCTGTCAGCTGATGTAAATGGGCACTGAGCTCCGCTGCTACCAGCTGATGAACTGCGAATGTTGGCTGAGCTTGTCTTCATAACCTGACCTGATAATAAACTAGATTTAACTGCATCATGCCAAGGTTCACCTACCATATCACGTATATTTAACAAAAAATCCAGTCAGAGTCCAGTCAGAGTATCAAGATTTAGCACACGTGGCTGAACGAGTCTGTTATTTATGTCGGCTATGATGGGCTAACACTGGCACATAATCAAGTGAAAGTGAGGATATCCATGATGAAGCAACAAAGGACACCCAGAAATTTTGAGCCAGATCCAAACTGGCAAAAGAAAGAGCGTGTTGAACTTTCAACATTAAACAGAGTTTAAACTGAAAGCAGATCTCTAGGTCCACCCTGTCAGTTCAGACATGTTCAGTCTATCAGTATACATTCCTGTGGTGACAGTGTAGGTATACATAGGTCCTTTAACACAGATTCCAGGTTCCCACCAACTTTGTGTGGACAGAAACTATTTTCTCTAAGATAGTTTGCTCCAGAGTTTGCCCACAAGCTGTTATTCTCTTTACCCCTCAGTAATGAGACCAGTGTCACATTATGAGTGACACCAAATTTGCTTGTTTTTGTGATAAATGTATGATTTATGGTTAGCTGTTAAAGGAAGGAAAAACTAGAGCCTAAACCCAAAAAAACCCAAATATACTCAAATATTTTTCTTACAAGCTGGATGAAGAAAGCAGAGCAAGAATGAAAGGAGGTAATAAATATGAGTTCAGTGGAATGTGCCATTAAGAAGGTATGTTGCCATTTCTTCCCTGTTGTGGTTTTACTCCAGTTTGAAATATGAATTTTAGAGCATGAAGTTCCATGCTATGAATAAAAACAAATAAACAAACCCGAACAGCTTCCACTTTAACACGTCTACATCCCCACTGAAACAAATGATCTTCTGCATGCTGTTGCTACTTTACTGTAGTTCTGTTTTTGACATAGCTGACCTTATAAGCAACTGCCAGAATGAATTTGCTTGGCAGCACAGACTCGAACTTCCAGTGAAAACATCCCATTTAATAGCAAATCTGAATTTAAGGCAATTTTGGCTCATCTCTGGCTCTATTCCCTTCCCTCTTTCCCCAGGACTCAGTTTTGTGGTTGCATTGTTTTGAATTAGAATTCTTCCTCTAGGGCACCTTATTTGTAAGCATGATAATTTGTAGGCATGAAATTGTGCCTAATTGCTATGCAGATAACACAGCTTTATGTTTAACTGAAGCATAGGGATGCTGGTAACTTCACTGACATTGTGACCTGGGTATTAAACATTGGATGTCTTATAGCTTCTTCCAGCCCAGTGGCATTAAGCATCATTTATACCTCGATTAGTGGAAAAAAAACATACACAACATTTTCAAAATTTACGATTCTTTTTCATTCTTAGAGCAACTTTATTTTTTGGGTTGGGATTTTTGTTTAATCCATTTTCAACAAATATGTCTCTATAATTAGGCATTTCAACATTATAATCCTTACCAGGAAGCTGTCTTCACTTTGGATAATTCTAATTCTCACAACTTCATACTATCATTGTCATTCTATTTGTGTTTAATCACTTTTCTCCCCTTTAATAATTCCAATGTTGTATCAAACCTTGTATAACTTGTAAGGATTGTGCTTCTGTGTAATGAGAAACACATTCTGATATGTCTGGCTTGCAATTAGGTGTCAATCAAGAGCCAGTTTTACATCTGTGACTGGTACATATGTGGCAACAATTAAATCTTAAAACTGGAGTGAACACCAAAAGGAGAATATTACAGAGGATTTTGGCGGATTTTTTGGGGGGACACAATCCACATCTTTAGCTGTGTTACTCATTCCACATAAACACAAACCGTATAAATAATAATCACACTTTCAAGTTATGTATAATACAACACCAATTGATATTTTACAAGGTAAAAACATAAAATTCCTTACTTTTTATACTAAGTTTATCTTGACACAACTTAATGGCAAATATCCATATTGGGTCATTTTATTTAAACTCATATTCTGTTTAAATATGGCTTAAATTAAAGGCCCAAACAAGACCCGATTCTTCCACTGTTTTCTAATAAAACATATTTTAATGAAAACTAAAGTATGAGCTTTCTTTGTTGTATTCTTTTACTCAGCCCTTCTCATTTCCTGTTTTTGTTTTTTTGCTGTCACTTTTCAAGCGGGACACTTCACTGGTGCATAAAATTATTGTATTAAAATTCCTACATGCTAGAAACATACTATTTGTAAAGTTCTTCTTGTATTTCATACACTGTTTAGAAAAGGTTGTTTGTACAAGAGTATAGTACAGCTCATTCTTAGCATCTTTGACCTGCCTGACATGAATGTAATCCGACATACAAAGAAAAGATTGAAGAATGATTATACAAGATTTAATTTCCAAATAAGACGGATAAAGCTTGAGTATAAGTGGATGGTGAGGTGGAGTTGGGGCTGATTGAATGCAAAACAGACAGCAGAGATAAATGTGCTGAGCAGTGAAGCAGTGGTAGAAACGGTGGAGTTGAATGAAAACGCATTTTAGGCGCCCCCAGTCATTTGTTCAAATGCCTCAGATGACAATTGCTTTCATTTACCTCACAAAGACCATTTGGCTGAAGAGAAGTGAGACTCCTTTACTTTGGTGAACAATCATAATAAAATGTGTTTTCCTTTTACACAGGGAATTTATTGCTTCCATTTTTATTTTTCCATGTATTTACAATATTCTTTTCTTCTCTATAACCAGTTAGTTCTTTTCCAAACTAGATCTTAAGCCGTACAAAAACGGCTGCGTCGTGAACATAATTGTTCACATACTTGCTTATGAACAAGGTGTGTCACCGGAGGAATCCACCAGGGGGCACAAGAGAACTCCTACTGGGTGGACCTATCAAATGTGTAAAATGCAAGCAAACAAAAAAACATGCCGACAATAGAGGAGATTAGCATTTAATACATTTTGAGATCATAGTTGAAAAATCTACGGCAGTAGATGGTATGTGTGGCCCTTAAACTTTACGTTATTTTTTCTAGCACCACCAAGATCCCAAAAATTGCCAATGGCCTGCAACTCTCACTACAACAGTTTTTTTCCTGTTTGACATTGGTCTTGACACTTCCCCCAGTGGTTATTTACATATTGACTTTAAAGTTCTGCTGCTGCTCTACAGAGCTCTGAATGGTTTAGTACCAAAGTATATCAGTGACCTCTTGAGCCAATATGAACCTATCAGACCCCTCAGGTTATCTGGATCTGATCTCTTATCTGTTCCAAGAGTCAGAACCAGACATGGAGAAGCTGCATTCAGCTTCTATGCTCCACATGTCTGGAACAAACTCCCAGAAAGCCTCAGATTTTACTACATGTGTTCCTAAAAAAGAGATACATAAAATAGAAAAAGGGCTGCAGCAAAAAAAATTTAACTGCTAAAAACTTGCCTACAAACTAAATTGCACAGATTAATCTAAAAATATCCTGACCTCTGGCATAAAAACAACAAACTGACTAAAACCTTGATGAGTGTTGCCTATCCCGAGAGGCTTTTAACAGTCCACAACAAGAGGAGCTGTCCAGGGTGCTGAATTGCTTGCCAACTTTTTTCAATAAGATGGCTGCTAATCCATAAAGGAAAAATGTGTTATGATTTTCAAGATGTGTCAATTTAATAATTAATCCAACAGAACATTTAAAAAGTCTGAGTATGATGGACATTTCAATTTTAAGATTTGATGTTTTCTCTATAATTTGATATGTTTTCACAGGTCATCCATTGAATAGTAAAAAATGTGGTTTTAAAATTTCAGTATGATATCTTTTAACATTATTTTTGTTTAAACCAACCGTCTAAACTCCAGTGCTAAACTTCAGTGTACTATGTCGCAAAATAAAAAGTTTTCCCCAACAAATTTCCCCACTTTTAAGACTGGAAAATGAAACATGTGGCATATAACATTATGTGTACATTGTATCGGTCTGCACTCAAAGAATGTCTTCATTATATTGATTTATTGACAACCTCAAACAACGAGAGCTTTGTCAGTACAGTTTTGGCTATCAGTAAATACACATCTCCCAGTCCCCATATAAAATAAATCCTTTCAGATAACAAAGACAATTGTAGAATTAATTATTGCCCTGTCAGCTATAGTGCGCTTTCCCCCAGCAAACATAACTTTGTGACTTGCTGAATCAATCTGAGTTAATCTCTGGATGTGATGATGCAGCTGGCCAGAGAACATATGTCCCTGAGTGGCTGGTTCCTCACTTCTCCAGCTTCTGACAGAAAAACTATCCTTTGAAACATCTGTTCGCTATTGTCTCATTCCATTTATCAGAGGGACCACTCTGCCTTCTGCACACATCCCATATAGATCCAAAGACCTCAGTCACATGTCTCACATCTGAAACACTCTATTTTAACACTCATCTGTATTTATAGATCTGTGGTAAAAGGCTTGTCTTTTGCCCAAGCTGCCTAGTGAAGAAAAAGGCTTTTATTAGGAGTGATAGCAACTTCCAAAAGACAGCACTCTTTAAAACTATGAAACAGCTGTCCAACAGTGTGAGTGAATAAGGGAGGAGAACAAAGGAAATTGTTTGTCTCTCTGCTGATAAATAAATATCTAAAGAAAGCTGGATGAGGAGAGAAGTAAAAGGCACCCAGCTTTAGTCACTTCCCCCACTTAAACACACTTCTTCAAGTTGTAGAATTTCAGTAATCGGTAACAGAAAAACAGTGTTTTAATCTGCAAATCAAAAGGAAAGAGAACAGCGAATTATTGATTTTTTTCTATCTCTCCTGTTTTCAGTTGACTGGCAGGTAGACAACTGCCTCCACAATGAACACTGTGATCTGCAGATTAGAAAGGCAGAAAATGTACAACAGTAAGACATATTTACGTGTATGAAGCACTTCGAGGTTGTTCATGGTATTTATTATGTTTCTTTGAATGTGTGTTTCGCCTTGTTACTCAGTGGAAAATGTGATGTTCATTGGCTCAGCTTAATAGCTTCAAGCTTCAACCAAGATATTGTTTTTAGAATATATAAATGTGTCGTTGCAGTCAATCTGATGATTAAAATTATATTATATGATTAAAATATCATATATATATATATATATATATGATATTTCAATCATATAATATAATTTTAATCACATTATAATAATATCAAATAATAGACACAGACAATAATATTGTAAACTTAAGCTCCAGTAAAATTACATGTAATTACATTTCAACTAAGAGTAAAAAAAAAAAAATTGAAAAATTGAATTATAGATTTAAAACTAATCTCTCATTAGACTACATGTCACAGTACTTTTTGAATATTTTTCTTTAATGAGCAGCACCTGCTGCTTTTTGAGAAGAACATACAAGCTTTCACGTCAGTCTCCAAAAACACCATAAAAAGTTACTAGGTTTGTGGCAAGTCGCTTTTATGAAAAAGGGCCTGACAACAAATATAAATATAGCACCAAAAGTAGCTAAAGTGGCAACACTGTTAACCGAGCTCTGACATGTGCATCAGTGTAATCTGTTACCAGTGTTGCAAGCATTTTTCACCTATTTGAGCTCTCAGACTGTTCTCCAAGACTTATTGGGGACTACAGATCTGAAAAGAGTCTAGAACCTGACAGGCACCAGAGTTGGATTTGCCGGTACAAGGCTAAGCAAACTAAGCAGCTGACTGGGGTGCCTCATCCCACCAGGAGGCCCACAATTATTTAGAGAAAATTTTGTTTTTTATGTGAATTAAAATGATAATACACACAATGTTTTTTTTTCCAGTCTTTCCAATGTTGTCATACCAATGTGCCACCCTGAAAATAAATAAATTTCTGCTTAGGGGCCCCATGAACATTTGGGCCGGGCTGCGTGTGGGTCACTCCTTGCCCCTCTAAATGATGCACTTGAATAGAGGTGTAAATTAATGGAAGAAAATAAGCTGCTGTACTGTCTCCCTGTTATTTTTGAACACAGACATTTCATTAACACCTCGATAAACTATGTCAGCTTCTGTAAAAAGGGCAACATATGACTTCCTGTAAGATTATAAAATAGGAGAGTTTGCATTAAAACAGAGTGTAATGACATACACATGAGAAATATCCTTTTCAGTTATTACTGACTGCTCAGTTCGGTGTCATAACACACAAAGGGAAATGGGCACAATAACGAGGAACTGTCCTGAAATGCAATGCTTTCAAAGTCACGCTGGTTGACAATAAAATGATATGGTGTTAATGTCCATTAGCAAAAATCCTTTTCATCTTTCTTTCATGACTTATGCGAACTTTGCCAGGACACCCGATTGTTCCATCTGAATACATGGGCTAGCCGATCAACGCCCATTTATTGAACTGTTTTGAATCCAGTACTTCTGTCATTTCTGACTGACTACAAAGCAGAGCTAAAGTAACACAGAGCGCTATTCTTGGCATTAGTTTAGTAATAATTAAGTTAAAAATGTGTAAACTGGTGTATAGCCCCTAAAGTTATATAGTATATTGAGCTGCCTGGTCTATTGAAATATTTACTTTGTCAGTTTGTCCAAAGGCTGCTGCTGTGTGACCGTCTGCTTGCTCATTGACTTTGTAAAATTGTATTCACACTGATAAACAACGGAGAGTCTTTGGGGTCCTGACTGACAAAACTATTAATGGTATTTATTTTGGACCTGTTGATAGTAAAGCAGAGGAAAAGCAACAGAGTGGTACAGGGGGATGGGATGGGAAAGAAAGCAGTAGAAACTAACATGTTGTAGGTGAATAATACAGAGAAAACAGGAGCAAAAGTGGGCTGGGAGAGGAGGAGGGGTTGCACTAAAGTGAGGGAGAGGGAGGAGAGGAAGAGAGGCAGGCTAAATCCTTGCACCATTATTATCAGTACTCACATGCAGACCCTGCTGTGATGGAGTGAGAGGAGATGGAGAAAGATGAAGAAAAGATGGAGTTACAGAAGAATTCAGAAGCAGGATTACTGGTGTGATGGCAGTTTAGCGACAACACAGTGGTGAGGAAGAAACTGGTGGAAAAAAATAACAAAAGCAAATCAGTGCAACAGGATGAGGACCTGATAGTGCACAGCTTGCTCGACCCCACAGATCTGCCATCTGTCCCGCTGTTTTCTCCGTGTTGCAGACGCTTCCACTACCCACCAACATCTGGATCACCTCACTTCCATCTGGGAAAGAGGTTGAGAGGGGAGAGGGTGGTCGACAAACCCAAATCTTTTCCTCCTCTCTTCTTTTTTGATCACACAGGACCTGAGGAGGCACGTCATTACTCAGAGGGGATCCCTCAGAAAGGAGTACCACCACCTAAGAGGGTGAACAAACTACAGGAAGGGAAAACTTTTCCCTCCAAGATGCAGAGGTGTGCACAATACTTTTTCTTGTATATGTGTGAGATTCCTTAACTTTCCATGGATCTGTTGTGCATCCTGACCCTGAGCAGGGAGAGAGAAAAAGACAAAGTGGAGGCAGAGAGGGGGAGAAGGGAAAAGACGACCAGGAGGCATCACCGTTGCTGCTGCTGAAGTGTTACCAAGGCTTGTGCCCCTTCCTCTGAGGAGGCATTTCTTTCTACTCTCCCTTCCCTGCTTCTTTCACTCCTCTCATTCGAACACCAGGAGCTTGTAGGACATAGACAGGAGCTAAACAAAGTGGGGCTACACAGACTTATACACTCAAACACACTCACACACTCAGAGGTTGGCTGCTCATCCAGGGGTTCGCACATCTCATCTTTTTTCACCCTCATTTTTCCTCACCTTCCTTTCCTGTCCCATTTTGACGCTCGGTCTTTACCTCCATGACCACTTGCAAATGTGACACACACAAGAAAAGAGGGGAGAAGTGGAAGAGGAAAGCAAGCAGACAGACAGAGGGATTTTGGAAGAAACGGGGAGATCACATACACTTGCTGTCACGTTGTGAAGTCCTCCTGGGGAGTGTGCAGACATCCAGACACACTCACACACACAGAGGCACTGATAACTCACACACTCCTGCTCTCGGTCTACATGCGGACTCATACAGGTGCTTAGAGGGGAGCGAGGCAGGTAAAAAGCAGGCGAAGACAAAGAGGAAAAGACATTTAGAGGAAAATAGGACAATGATGGAGCAGAGGGAGTTCAAGTTGGATGACGGCAGAAAGCACAGGTGAGTCTGTCAAACAATGTCTCTCTCCCTCAAATATTTACACTTACTCTTATCTGTCACTAAATCGGATCATCTGTCAGCTGTCTGTGTACATAAGCCTTTAAGTATAAGGGACAGATACGCAGCAATAGATGGAGGCAGACTAAGAAGCTCACCGGGTGTGTGAGTGCAGTCATACTTTCAGTTTTCATAAGTGACGAGTTTCCTTGAGAGAAAGCTCCCATCTGCTGCTGACAGAAACAGAGCAGCCAGTTGTTAATAGAACAGGAGACCATATTAGCATTTCTCACGCAGAAATTTGGTGCTTGTTTTGTGTGTGTGTGTGTGTGCTCCACAGTACCTGTGAGCTTATTTAGTGTGACTCATTTCAGAATGTATCAGTGTTGATGTTTTACATTTGGATCTGGTGATGCCTTTTGCCTTGTACTGTAACATGTAGCAGCTCTAAATTTCCAACTGATCTAGTTTACATTCATCATGTTGCAGCATCACCCACCACAGTTTCTTTTAGCTGCTAGTCACCTTACATAGACTAGCTCCACCTCCTTCAAAAGGTTCACAAGGTCTAAACCTGAAGGGTCAAGAGATTCTAAAGAGATTCTCTCTCTCTAAAAGAGAAATAAAGATAAAAAAATGTGCTTTTTTAATTTGATGCAGATAAGACTTCATCAGACTGACACAGTTTATCTTTGTGTATAAGTGCATATGTAGTTTGTGGTTCTGGTAAAGGTCCTGAAAAGGATAACAAAAGAACGTAGTTCAGTTTAGGAAACATTTTTAACAGTCAGAGTCAGAGTGCTAACTTCAGATGCACAACAAAGTAAAATAAAGTTTGTATAATTTTATAGCCCCATTATGTCTTACAATGGTTCTGTCCACTTTTTTGAGGTCAATGATTGCTGCCCCAAGGTTTGCTTTTGTTGTTTTGCTAGTACCAACAATTTCTCATCAGTAGTTGATTAGTTTGCCTCAAGGATAATGAAATTAACTATGATAATCTGAATATACTATGTTTATATTATAATTATTTATAATAAATAAATAAAAAAAACTAAACCCAGATGTAAGGATTGACTTACCTCACCAAAGTAACCAATATTTGGAAATTTGACTTCTTAAGGCGTTGGGATTTAGGTTTTCCAGTCAGATATTGACAGTTCTTTGAGTGTCTTCTATTAAGTTTGTTAGAGGAACCTGAGCGTAAGTTGTTGTCTAGAAAAATGGTTTAAAACAAAGAATAACTCAATCTTGCTACTTAATGTAATTTAAAAGAATCAAAGCATGTTGATAATGCTGTTGTCTCTATTATCTTAAGGTTTACAGACAAGCTTGACTCCCACACATGTACAGTATGCCTGTGGGCGGTAGAGTCCATCCATGGATAAATCTTTCTAAGTTAATTGGAAATTGATCCAGTTTCCTAGTTTGTACATTGACATCATTATGATGCAGTGTATTTGGTCAAATAATATAAATAAATAATAATTAAAAAAAAAGAAAGCTGGTATGACTCAACTGCAAATGATAATATTCCTAAAGGAATTGATTGCTGTAATGTATCATCCTGCCACCAGGGGCAGCAATGAAAATGCCAAGGCGGAGGTCATGTAGTCACTGGTGTTGGTTTGTCTGTCTGTTCGCAACATAACTCAAAAAATTATGGACGGATTTTGACAAGATTTTCAGGAAATCTCAGAAATGGAATATGGAACAAGTGATTTTATTTTTGGGTGATGCAGCTCACAGCCTGGATCCAGGAGTATTTTTATTTTATGATTTTTTTAAACAAGGATTCTTTACTATGGGGAGATAGAGATAATTTTGCCATTAGAGCTACTAATTCATAAGTAATGCCCACAAATATGGGCAAAAAAAGATCGAAAAAAAAATTACAAAAGCTTGGCAAAGGTTTGTACTCTTCGAGTGCTTCTAGTATGAAGCAAGATTTGTTCTTAAAGAATTATAAACAATCATTTGGAGTCAATCAGGATACACTTAATTGTCATTGGCTGATATTAAGTATTCAATCATGGATGAATTACATGAGGAAGTCTGATAAGAATTGCATTAAAGAATAAACACCAATGTTGTTTTTGGATTAAAACAATCAAGTAACTTTACATTACCCACAGGATATATATGTAGATACAGTTTGTGTGTAGAATGTGTGTGTAGTAATATAAATAAGTATATAGTAATGGTATATTAAGCAGGATTAGCATTAACTTCCTATTATTTTCTTGCAAGCATAAAATGATCAATTATTTTATTGCAATGACAAAGTGGATATAGTTTTTTTTTCATTTAAAATATTTTTTGTATGTTTTGTTAATATGTTCTTCAAATTATCGATCATCTCATGATCAATTTCACTCCCTGCTCACTAAATATATAAGTAACAATTTTTTCCTTGTAATTTTGATTTTATAAGATGTTTGATTGACAAGACTATCAAACACATTAAACATCTTCACATCCTGATATGTTGCCAAGAAGCTGCTTTCTCTAATACAACAGCCACATCTCCGTTTTACTGCTGGTTAGTCAGCATTTACAGCATTTTTCTAAGTTCTGCAGTACATGTGAAGAACAAAGTCCTGATTTTATTCGCTCTTGAATCAATGAGATTCTGGTCAATGAAGCACTTCACCCACCCTTTCCTTTATCATCAAATCATTTGAATTAACAGTATATTTGACAGTTAACACACCATAGATGTTGAAGCATGAGCAGCTGCTCCGTCAATGCCAATCTGCTCAACTGCTAGCCCATTTTGTTCTTTTTCATGCTTTTTCCAGTCTTGTGGATGACTTGATGAAGACAAACTGATATACAGCTCTCACCGCCTCAGGCTTAGATACAGTTAACATCACTACTCAACCTTCCACATACAAATTAAACTCACAATATAAATGAATGAATGTGTCATACTTCACCCCAAGCCTATTATGAAACATATCACATTACATGTGCCATGTGAATTTATCATAATTGGGATTTTCCCCACTAGTATTGAATCCCCTTCTCTCCTGGGGTTCTGCTCTCATGCTTAAAGACTTGACAGCTTTACAGGAAATCGTTGCAGACTAGACGTATCGGCTAAGATGACTGACGCTGACAAGGTGAGAGGATTTCCAAATCGGCTTGGCCCACTGCCTCTCTGATGTATAGCAATCAAATTCTCAAAGACACCAGATCTGTGGCCATAACTACTTAAAACAGACACAACTGCATGCGATTGCTCATATATAGAATACATGCAAAATTACACTATCATCCATGTAAAGTAGTTAAAACAACTAATCAAATGTGTTAAGATACAGCTGGAAAGATTAAACTTTTTACTAAAAATTATAAAATGTATTGCAATTTAACAATATTTCTGCAAGATTATGTTGGAATTTGATTGTTTCCTGCTGTGTTAACAAGTCACTTAAAACAACCCATAGCAAACTTAACTATGTTACAATAATTAGACAATACATAACTTGAATCAGCTTGCAAAGATTGTTTTAGAAATAGTGATGTCCTAACATCTTGTGCCCCTTTAAATCTGACCCTTAGGATGGAAACCACTAGCCTTTTGCTGTACAACAACCCCCCCGCCCCCCTTCAATTGTCCAAAACCAGATGTCAGAAGCAAAGGCAAAAAACTGAAACGAAACGAAACGAAACGAAACGAAACAAAACAAAATTAAACAAAATGAAACTAAACAAAACATGAAGACATGAACCTCACTCTCCGTTGTAAAAGTCCAACAATTAACCTATACTTCCACCTTTCCCCTCCACCCTTGAATGTGGACTTTGTCACTGCAGGTGTGTGGAGTAGGGTGCCACTGGGCCGGGTGGAAATATTCAGGGTCAGTTAGAATACCACCAGCAGGACAGCTGCAGAGTAAATGCTCACACAGGGATTTCATGGACCTCAACTCTGGATAAATGGACTCTAGAGATTCCTGATGTTTAATGCAGCTGTCTGAACATCGTGGCTGCAGTATGTCGATGAGTGGTGTACTATATTAAAACAGGTTTTACGCATTCAAGCTCACTAATTAATGCACTCAAATCAGATACAGTGAAAAAAACAAAAGAAAAGAAAAGAAAAAAAGAAGGTTTTTGACAGGCTTGTTGATAATTCTCAACTAGATCCTGTTAATTTTCTCTTCACTCCCTGGGGACTCAGCATAGGGACAGCATCATATGCCAGCAAAACAGCTGAATAACTTTTATTTTTGTATATACAGTACGCTGAATGGGGTATTTGATATTAACAAAGGCTTACACCTTATTTAAACACCAGGTCTAATGTAATATGACAATACGGTTTAATCAGGTCATAAAGTAGTAATCCAGTTCAGTTTTGTCCTGTAAAATTTAAGGAATCAGACCAGGGGAACAAAACAAACAACCCCCAAAAAAATCCTTCAGCAGATTGGTAAAACTGTGTAATAATATTTTTGTCATTCATGCCATTTTTACTGATCCTGATCAGTGTAACTGTATAATTAGTGTTCATCACACTGTAGGATGAATTTGGATTTGTTTAGCCATGATGAGTCCCACTGAGAGAGTTCATCCCACATGGAGGAGCTGCACTCCATCTGAAAATCTCCATAATAATAGTGAAGCACCTTACTCGCTCACTCACTCTGTGCATGTTAGAAAATAAGCATGAAATTACTACAGGGCTTCAGGAGAGAAAATGTGTATGCTGTTGGTATTCTAGTATCCTGGAATGTCACAGTCATATTACTTTGGCCTCTTCTTGTCTAAAACATTTCTGATATTTATAATATTATTTAAACAAGATGAACATGTAGGCAGCAGATTGTTGTGTACTGTTTGTTAATTTCATACATGCTATGACTGTACTCTTGCTGGCAATCTGGAGCAGACTATTTCCTACCCACCATCACCCCCACTGCACACACATACTGCTTATCTGTGGCCCCATTATGCTGCCATTTTCCAGAGATTACACTGTGAAATGAACACTTGACCTGATCTCTAGTCAGATGATCCACCCAGTAAGCATTTGTCTGTCTTTTTCACCCACTGTTCATTTCAACAAATGTCCAATACTTTCCACTCTACCCCTCTTATTTGCTTCTATATTTTAGGAGTTATAACTGTTATTGACATTTTTCATCAGAAAATCTTTCTGCCATGGCCACATGTGTACTGGTTTTGTATTTTAATTATTTATTTGTGCGGTCATATCTGTCTTGCTCTGTAAATATAGCTACTTTGAATTCTTTGCATTAAAGCAAAGGTTAATAACTTTACAACAGACAGTGCTTTTCATTCATCTTAGAAAGTAAATTATGAAAGGATTTTAGTTAACAAACAACAGTTAATGGTTGAAGTACCGCAGCAAGTGTAACTTTATATAAATGCATGAACCAGTGAGCTGAGATGAAACCAAGAATCAATGTTTAACATTACTCTGGAATTTACACTATTTTTAGTCACTTAAATTATCATCCTCCAGACATTTTGTCTGTGTATTTTATAAATGTATCTCAGAATATGAATTAGTTTAATTCACAGGCATCAATAAGTGAAACAAAAAGCTATGTGAATTCCTGCCTGGTGCTTACAAGATGATATAGAGGTTCATGTGAAACAAATACAGCCTATGGCAAAAGTTATTGAATCATAATACAGGAAGTTGCTTAATGCATATTTTTTTCTTTTTAATTTCAAGACAATAAACAAATCAACAAATCATAGATACTTTATTACACATTTTAACATTCATTAACAAATTGTTGAATTATAGAATTATGGAAGCATATATGAACAAAATAATAAAACTGTAATCTGTAATATAAAACAGAGAATAAAATCATCATCTTAAGCAAATTATTTAAAACAAGGAAAACAAAACAAAACAAAAACAAGATGATCCTTAACCTGGTGGACAACCCCATGTCATCAATGACTGCAAATTTGCTTGTTACAGTCGTCTTAAGTTTTTCATCAAACTTCCATTAAATAAATGTTCCAGCATCTCCTCTTAATCCAACGCAGATTAATAATTAGTCATTGAATATCACTGTCTCAGTCTTCCATAGATCACGACTACTACTCTTCATCCTTCTTCTCATTCTATAATAATAATAATGATAGTAATATTTTTTATTTATTATATACATGAATAAACACTGATGTATAAATATGCCATCTTTTGTTCCTTCCCAAGTTGTCATTTAAAACATAAAAGCACAACATACATGCAAAGAATGACAAAATGCACATTTAAGTCAATAAAAAAAGTAATAAAATTGATAAAGTTCGAATTATACAGTTACAGAAGATGTTTTAAACTTTTCTCTTTATTACAGACATACTATAATTTTCTCTGCCTGGACACGCTGCTGCTAACATAAGGCATGTTTTTGCTGCAGGTGTATTTTCTGAATGGCACTACACACTCACCTCTAAGTGTAGGAACATTAGTCTTGATCTTTTACATATTGTATTATGTACATCTAACATCATTAAATGCCTTTTTGTTTAGACTTAACCAAACTAAAATCTTAAATTACTGAAAATGTAATTATATTATGTTTTAAAGCATCAAAACAGAAGTAAACATCTAAAATGAGAGTAATGATGTTCTTACCATTAACAGACACTCTTTAACTAAGCTGCTCTATTGTATCCCTGGCCTTGCTGACTGTATATGCAAGTCTTGTGCACTACAAATCAGGGAAGCGTTCAGATTTTCCACCACTGAATAAACCACATACCTGCAGAAGGATAATAATTAGGTCAGCCCTGTTCTGTTTTTTTTGCAAGCCGTTTGAAGGACTCCTTTAAGACTTTGTGAAAAAGATGTTTTTGCTCTTTTTTTGACTGACAAGAGTTTGATGACAGGCGACTCCACTGACAGTGGATCTTTGGTCTGACTGGGTGGAGTTGACAAATGATGATAGACAGATGGTTCAGTAAATCACCTGTAGTGCTTTCCCTTTAGCACACTTATTCCTTTATTTCTCTTAGTTAGGTTGTGTTTATCTTGCAGTAAATCTCTTCCTATATGAACTCAGTGAGAGAAGCAAGTTTAAAATCTCATATGCAGAACACAATAAACCTGCAACCTCAGTGACCTTTTTGCAAACCTTTTGCTAAGTGTTAGCAAAATATTATCAGTATAAAACAGTTAATAGAAACACACAATTATATATGCTCAAATTTGTATTAAAAGGCTGCTCCATATACATAAATCCAGCTTAATCTAATAACAAGAGTGGATTGTTTCAATGGGTCAAACTGTATATTTATTGTTAAGGGCACATAAAGCCCAGGAGCTTATAACCTTATCAAGATGAGTGATTGATTTGCCTGGAGGCACACATTAAACCGGTGATGCTTCGAATGAAAAGTGGGAGGTGCTGTTCATTAGCAGAGAGTCTCTGATGCTCACAGATGAGACCGACGCACCATGTATCCTCTCTTATCAACCAAATATGTGTGTGTGGATTTAAAGATCCCTTTTTTGCTATATGAAAGCCCACCTGCCTTTATCAAAGGTTCAAAGGTATTGATCCAATAAGGAAAGATCTTCAAACAGCAAATGCTCTCTTTAGGTTGCCTAATCCATATGCAGATGGTAAAAATCAGAAATTAGATGTTCAATAGGGCAGTGACCCACTTTATACTCATGGCCATCTCAATATCTTAATCTTAATAATTTCCAGAAATGTTTTTATTTTAATTTCTCATCTTTGATTTGTTCTCTTTAGTTTTTTTTATAGATATTTTCTCTTTAGGGACATATTGTAAATGTATATGTTTTTTTCTACTATACTGTACTGTTGTGCATTTAAAAGCTCTGTAAATATGTGCATGCATTATTGATTTTAGCTTTTGTGTGGTACTGTTTTAAATAGATATGTATTTTTAAAACAATTTAGGACATTGACTGGCTAAATATTAGCTTGATATATCTCAAGAAAAATTATTTTAATATTGTAAATAATAGCGTTGTTCGATACAAAGGATGGGACAGACAGGAGATTCATACAAAAACCCATCCACGCACTTTCTATACCACTTAGTCCAATTTAGGGTCGCGGGGAAGCTGGAGTCTACCCCAGCAATTAGCAGACAAGGATGCATAAGCCCATTTTTTAAAATCTATATTCACAAGACAAGATTCAAGATGTTTATATGTTACATGCGCTATTATACACTACAGTATGCAAGGAAATGAAAACTGAATCCCTCCCCAGCATGTGCAAGTATAAGAGTAAGCTAAGTAAGAAGTAATAATAAGAAAAAGTTAAAATAGGGATAAAATCGGAGAAAGAATACATGAAAAATAAAATATGCAAAAAGGAAGATGTTGATTTATTACAACTAGTCATTACAACAAATGGCCCCCTGTGATTCTAAATTGGAAAAAGTGAATATGGAAAATAAATGTATGGACTGATGAGAGTGAAGAAGCAATTGCTGTGTTTGAACTTACTAGAATTCTTTCTTTATGCAACTTATATCTGATGGTAGATCTTTGCTCAAATCTCAAACTGTATTTAAACAACAAGCAGTGAAATGTATTTACACCTTTTTACATAAAGAACATATTTATTTATTTATCTATTAAATGTGGTACCTAACTTGAAACAAATTTGATCTGCCACTGAATTTTACATGGTGTTACACAGATTTATTGAATTGTCATGTTTTATTGTTGTTCTTTAAACAGCATTTTGATTTATTGCTGTTTCATTTTGTCTACTTTCTGGGGATAGGTTGATGAAATCACAGCCTTTGTAAAGATACTGTCTGAAGTATTGTAATTTAACAAAATTCCATGAGGACCTGGGTGACATTTTTGGCGTGTGTGTGTGTGCTTGTGTATGTGCTGAATCACAGATGTGTAGAGACGGAGAGGTGATTACACTCACGACACTAGGGTTGGATTATGGAGGATTAAATGCACGCAGACTCTGACACACATACACACACAGTTGTCATGATGAAACAAGAGTCTAGATGCAGAGTCAATACCGATAGACAAAAAGGTCAGGAAGAAAAACAGACATGAGGAGAGAAATGAGGGATAGAAATGTTTTTATGGCTTGTGAGTGATGTCAAAAACATTAAAATGAAGCAGCTTATATGTGTGACTGCTGCTCTATTTGCTTGTATTCCCCTTTCCTCTCTTTTTCCAGGCTGTAGGGTGCCAACATGACATTTCATGGGGGACATCTTCTTCCTTCTTCTTGGAGCCCAGTCTTCCTTCTCCTCTTCATCCTCATCAGATCCCCGATGCCGCTGCGGGCACGGCCGCTCCTCATCCACTCGTCCATTAACGTGGCGGTGGTGTTTAGCGGCTCAAGCTACCAGAATGAGGTCAGAGGTCGTCTCAGCGGGGAGAACTTTGTTGACTTGCCTGTAGTGGTCAGCCCAGTGACTGTGCTGGTCAATGATACCAACCCCCGAGACCTACTGACACATCTCTGTGATACCATGGCAACGGAGAAGCTGCATGGGGTGGTGTTTGAGGATGATGTGGGCTCAGGTGCGGGTGCTCAGGTAAATTTAAACACATTTTTGGCTTTTTTAATTAAGAGATCCTCTCCACACTGTCACCTTTTCAGTTACTCACATCAGTGTCCTAAATTTGCACGTGCAAATTTTTATGTAATAAAGCATCTGTTGTGTCAGCTTAAATCACAAAGAAGAACTAATTAAGATGCCAGGCATGTATTGCCTTTCCTGAAATTGAATTTTGGTGTTGGTATAATTAAAGTTCATATAAGAAAAACAAGTGGCATCAAGTCAAGAAAGGACCTACTGCAAAGGATTGTTTCTAGGAGGAAGAATAACTGGTGATGGCTTTTTTTCACAGAAATATGACATTAAAAGTGACATACAACATTTTAAGTAGAGGTGTAAAATTGAAAAAGAATAAGCTCTCATTTAACATTTAGACATTTTAAAACTTTTCCCTTATAATCAGAAGCCGTAGACTTTCTTAACAGCTGCCTAAAAAAACAAAAAAACAAAAATTGATACTCAAAGCTGAGAAAACCAAAAGAAGACAGGAAAGCATTTTCAATCAGCCATTTCTTCTGTTCAAAATCTAATTTAGAAATAGGATAATTAGAGATGAAGTTCATGTCTGGAAGACCAAGACAACTTTCAGAGGAAAGTGCTTGGAGGATTGCTAGAAAGTCAGATCCAAACTTGGACTGTGCTGCCACATCATTACAAAGATGACCTTCATGGAGTCATCAGAAGAAAAAATTTCCTGCACTCTTAACACAAACCCAGCTTCAAACGTTTGCTAATTAAAGTCTAAACGAGTCTTATGCGTTTTGGAAATAGGACCACTAATTTCTCTACATGCATCCTCAGGCAGACCTTGAACCCTGTTGCTGCCTGTTGTGCTTATTGATTTGTCTTTTCTACACTTGTTGAAAAAGCACTAACATCCAATAACCACTAACATGAAATCTTTAATGAGCATTTAGTCCTATGTTAAATGAGTCGGCAGTAGTTATCAGTGTTTATTGGCTTTGCCTCCAAGTGAAATTGATGGGAACACAATGCCTGGGTGTTACAGCAGCACACATTAACCAAGAGTTTAAAGTCTCAAATGGACACTGAAGCTGACA
Source organism: Rhadinocentrus ornatus (assembly GCA_037177495.1). Lineage (NCBI taxonomy): Eukaryota > Metazoa > Chordata > Actinopteri > Atheriniformes > Melanotaeniidae > Rhadinocentrus > Rhadinocentrus ornatus. The sequence goes on along the minus strand of JBAMHW010000024.1, from coordinate 7,673,809 downwards.
GCAATGAAAAAGAGATTACACTGATCAATTTTACCTGACTGCATGACAGCAGGCGGCTCTCTGTCTGTCCTGCTGTGTGGACTGATGTGCATGGTTTAATATAGAATAATTTTCTCAGTTATTTATCTCAAAATGTTGTGATTATCATAAATTTGTAGCCAAACACACCCTTCAGAATACACTGTAATGCCTTCCCTTCATGCTGTAGCTCTAAGGTGTGTCCCCTGAGAGATAAGAGAAGTTGGATCAGTTCAGAATACACTGTAGTCCCCAGAGCATCAAGGGTAAACATGTTACTAGTGACATTGGGAATATGTTTAATATCAAAATGTTTTAGCAGGTGTACCTGTGTTTAAAACACCTTATAGGAACATGTAAGGTAAAAAAGGCATACATTTGAGAAAAAAAGGCCTTTAGTTAAATTTGTGCTGAAGGAAAATAGTTATATGATGTGCTTTACTTAATGAAAAAATGCAAAATGCTTTAGCTTAGGTTTAAAAGCCCTATATACTGTAAGTGCAAACCAATTACTTTATACAACAAGATACCTAAGCACATCTCACAATTTACAATACAAGTGGAAGAAAGTAGAGAGATTGAGTTTAACCCGCTAAACGAAGAAGTGAAAGCCTTTGTCTTGACATGCAGGGTGTTAGAAAGTTCTGTCCATGACGTTTACTCATTCATATTCTGAGTTTATTTGAGGAAACTTCTTGAAACAGACACATTATAAATTACCATTAAAAACTAAAGGTCAGCTTTAAAAGCCAATTCCATGACAAATGCTCACACACTGATTTATAATCTATACCTATATTAAAAAAATTATAGCTTACAGATATACAAATATTAGATTTGTTCACATATTGACTTAATGATTAAAATATGTACACACCTAAGGTCACACAGTATTTCACACACAGATAAGACAAAGTTAAAAGGGCTTTGACCCCTTCATAGATGCTGCTTGTATACTCCTTTGGGTTTGGTCTTAACTATCACAGCTCATTTTACATTTTTTTCATCACATTTCACACCAATTGCTTTGAGTTTTGCCATGACATCATCACAAAGCTTTGGTCCCTCTAGATGAGCTGCTCAGAATATAAACACCTACTGAGTCATTAGACCAGTTCTGGATACTCGGTGTGTTGAGTACTTTTGAGCAGCTCTTATGAGCTAAGACTTGTATCCATATATAAGGATGACATGCAACAGGATGTTTAGTTGATTTTTTTTTCTTTTTAACAAATAATCAATTAGTGAGCATTTGTCTTTTTTTCTATTAGAGTTGTGATAAATTGTTTTGTGAGCAATTGTCTGTGCACCTTGAATGCCACTATGATTTGGCCCATGACTGTTTACATTTTCACCTAAAAAAGAAATCTGAACTTTACTCGACAGCTTGTTATACGTAAATCAATGAGAATGCTGTGTTTAACGTTTATCCTCCTTCATGCAGAACTGATCATGTCTCATTTTTTGTCCTCAGGTGGCAGAAGTAGCACAAATCCTCGACTTCCTCTCGACTCAAACAGCTCTGCCGATTGTGGGCATCAGTGGTGGCTCTGCAGTTGTCATACCATACAAGGTACCACCAATATAACGGGCCAATCATTTCCATGTTGGCTTCTATGATCAGCACCCTGAAGCTTGACCTGAGCATTGAGCTGTCTGCCTTCTTGCCATTATGATGAGCAAGTCTCATGAAATACTGTAAGCAAGACAAACTACAGAAACTGATTTTTGTTGTGAGATAAACAGCAACATGTAATGTAAACCCTGTCAGCAGCTTTCACTCTTCACAACCTCATGTCTTAGTCACAACTCTCTTGCACAAACATCATTCAGCTTAAGACAACTTAAGTAGGTCAAACCTACTTTGGCAAGCAACTCACTGCATGCAAATATTTGGATAAGAGCAATACAGATGGGTGAATTAGCAGCAATGACTGCAGCCTTCGACCCTCATTAGCTTGTTTAATCCTTGGCTGGGAAAAGTCTGAGCTGCTGGAAGGGAAACTTTGCGAGGGGAGACAATCTTTTTTTCAATCAATCATCCGGGTGCAGAAGACGAGCAGCAGGTTTCTTCGGTTATGAATTAGTATATATCTCATTGATGAATAGAGATGCAGAGCAGTGAGCTGTGTAGTTAGATTGTAAAGAAGAAATTGATGATACCAGATGGATTCTTAATCTCTACTTTTTCTCTACTTTTGAGTTGCAAAACGGCTCCTTCCTCTCTTCCTTTTATACTCCATGCTTTCTCCTCATCTACCCTTTCTTCCCTTAATTACCAAACATGCTCGTCAGCACCTTGTATTTATAGATCCAACTCTCACACACTGATACACACATGTGAATAAACACTGTCACATATGAAAGCACACACACACACAAAGCGCTAAGTGGATGCATATCCACACCTATCCACCAGAAGAATCCTGACTGAGCTGAAGTGTAGTTGCGTGGCTGCGAGTGGTGGATTTCACCCCCAGGCGACAGTTTGTAAACCGTGTTGTATTTATCCACTTCCTGTTAATCAAAAGGTATCTGCAGATGTCACGTCATAAATGGGTATTAAACAGGAGGAGTTATAGCTGCAGGAGGGTGATTGATTTGCTGTATTCTGATGGCAGAGCAGGAATGGCAAAGTGAATGAGTTAGAGGCAGAGAAAGACGCTTGGCTTGTCAGCTTGGCTTGGCTGACAGCTGCCCGAAGGCAGTATTTTACAGTCTCACAGATAAGTCTTCCATCTCTCTTATGTGAGTGAAATAGACATTCTTGTTCCTCAACTTCTGTCTTTTACTCTATTTTCTCTTATTTTCTTTTTCCGTGTCTTTTTGAAGTTTCCCTCTAGTTTGATTTTTTCCTTTATCACCTCCACTTCTTTTTGTGGAGGGGATATGTTGGTTTGGTGAATCTGCTAAGGCTGTGACTAAATGTAAGCCAGAGACTTGTGATCCTCTGTCCTCTCTTGGAGCTTGATGATGCAATGAAACTGGGAATTAGACCCTTAAGGAGGATGAAACCTCTCCTATTGAACATTCACCCAAACTTCAAACCAATCAACCGTATTTTACTTCTTTGTAAATGTTCTGTCTTCCTTGCAAAATCTCCTCCAACTTATTACTTCTTTACCTCAACATTGTGTTCATGCTTTCCACACGTCTGAGCCAGTTCCTCCTCTGGCTCCAAAATCTTTCAGTTAAAGTTTGTCAGCGATCAACAATCTCTGGTTTGCAATTTGCAAAACCAATCACGCCTCCTTCATTCCAGATAATTATTATTATCAGCGACAGACAAACACAGATTATCTGATGTAGCGAGTGACCATTTTTCTGGAGATTTAAACTTGCTGAGTGACAGTTCTCTTCTACTTTGGGGTCTACATGTTGAAGGCCTAACTCAGCCCTCCTTCACATGATCCTTTTTCTGTCTTTTACACTCTTTTGTTGTCAGCAAGGAGAAAAATAATTGTCAGAGGTGTCTGGCACAATAAGACAGGTGGATTGGACAGAGAAAGACGTATGCATGAGTGAATGAGACTGTAAGGGGATAAAAGAGCTCAATACTACTTAATTATCAATAGCCTGATGATGACTATCTTTGATGGTGGTTTAAAAAGAAGCGGCAGCCGCCCGGGCCGCCTATTTATGGTTCCTGTCTTAGTGATCTCGCTCTATAGCAAACAACAAGGAAGGAGGGAACGAGACAAAGATGAAAAGATTGATGGGAGGAGAGGAAGTGTGTCTTTTGTCAGACGACATACATCAAGCAAGAGCAAAGAGGAGGAAATGAGAAAGCGAGAAGAACGGCAGAGAAAAGGCATAAAGATTTTTCAATAGGGCCTGTGAGCAAAGAAGAAATTAAATATTGCAACGATTCTCTCTGAGAAGTTGGAAATCAGAGCTTGAATGTGTTTCTTCCTGTCATTAGAGGGAGCTGCTTCCAGTTTCAAGTTTATTTTAATACTTAAAGATTAACACATAAGACAATGTGTCTACAAGGAAAATAGCTTATTGGTTATAAGCTTGTCCCACTTTTGGACATATTTGTGTATTGTAGGGACATAGCGTTAGCCGTATATTGTTTTGATTGTGGTTATTGACACTTCATGTTTCACCTTAAGACTGAATAACCCTGCATTTCAGTACATTTTTTCATTACTCCAGTTCACTGGTGCTCTACCAGTTAACTCGACTACAGACTTTAGCCCCCCACACTGTGGGACAGCTGTCTTAGTTACAGTCAAGACAGAAAAAAGGAAAGAAATCAATGTCATATATTTTTGTCGACAAGTTGTTGCTTTCTGTTGAGAGCCTCTAAGTGAGATGTTACTGTCTGCACATTGATGTGCATTTCTCTAAATAGCATTTGAGATTTGTTGCAGCATCCTTAGTGAAAATGAGTTTTCTGTTGCCACTCTTGTGGAGTTAAGCTGGAGCTGATTATAAACCGTATTTTCAACAGAGAGGTGCTAATTGCACCCAAAAGACCGATGTAAGAGGGTCTGAGCAAGTTTTTTGACCAGTGTAAAAAGGGCTTTACTGAAGCTTGGTTTGCATTTGAATGCTGGATTTGTACAAATCTGTGTTACCAAGGTTTCCCGGTATCCCAATGTAGCAAATTGGCTAAGCTAGTCAAAATAAAATGTAATTTATTTTGCCTAAGATTGATGTTTACCTAACCTTGACCAAGCAATTATAATTTGTAATGCTGAGGAGAGAGAAGAAAATCCCAACAAAAACTTGAATTGAAAAACTACAAGTTGGATTTAAAGATGAGTTCTTAGCCTGGTAGCCAGATGTTTTCCCTTCCATCCGTCTGCATTTATCAGAACCCAAACATGATTCTGTTGCTCCTCTGCAACGTTTCTTTGCAAACACAAGTTCACATGTAGAATAATCTAAATAGTGGGTTAGTTTGGGTGGCATTGGTGTGCATTTGTTGGTAATTTAACTTTGTCCTGCTGTGGAAAAAACTTTTTAGTCTGGTTTGTGATAAACTGAAAATGAGTATAAAAATGATGTTAACTGAAATCTGTTGTTGCTGGCACCCCCTGGCTTAAGCATACTTTCAACCAATTAGACTTTAAGCAACACAATGTAATCTCAGATGGCCTTGTGTTGTTAGGTTTTTAGAGGATTACATGGAAGTCTGTCTGCATTAGTGGATTATCCAAAATCCTACATTTTGTATCCTTTGGGATCAGCAGAGACAGATATTTATGTACTATCAAAGGGACATAAGTCAGCCTTGTGTCACTTGTTTATGACCTACCACTGTAGAATAATAGTTTATAGTTGCCATTTATGACAGGTGCAGTCAGTGTGTCACTTACATTTGCTTCTAGTAAGTGTGGCTGAGAAATATGAGACTGTGGAGCAATTTCCTTGTGTTTGAAGGTGATGGTAAAGGGGTGTTCTGTGTGATAAAAACCTGATGAGAAAGGTTCTAGACCAAGTGTCAGTCTGTGAGTTGTGAAAGAATGTGGTTAAACCCCTTATGGAATACATTTATCAATGCTGTACTGTGCCCCATATTGACCACTAATTTGGCATCTATCTTGCATCCGTCCTCTTATCTGAGCTCTCTACAATCTGTAAAAGTTAGTCTGATTTTGACTCTGTCTTATCTCTTGCTCTGTCCCTTTCTGTCTTTCTGTTCTTTGCAGTCCTCTTGGTTTATTTTGATGAATCAGCCATGGTGTATGTTCAAAAGGTCTGCAAAGTGAAATACTTCTGTAAAGTGATGCAGCGACCCGGAAAAAAAAAAGTGTGAAGTGCGGTTTCTCAGCCTCAGGACACTGCAGGGCAACGCAACTCCAGGAATGTACATAAAAAAACATCAGTGTACCATTGAAGTGAGTCAGAAACATGCATTATTAAGGTCAGAAAGCTACATATTGCTACTTTTAGTTACCACTTGCAAAATATTTTAATAATGCTTAAAGGTACAGTGTGTAGCATTTTTGTTGTTTTGTTAGCAAAAATAAAGAAGTGCTTTCATAAATACGTATCTTACCAAAGTCTAATCACAGTCCCATCCAAATGAAAGCGTTCTCGCAGCTTAGAATTAGATATTTATAAATACATAGGTGGCAGCGCACCCAACTGGAGGCTGCCATGTTGCATCGCCATCTTTGAATACAGTAGCTGAAAGGGGACAAACTTGTTAGCCTTGTGCGTTTTACCTATTTCGGGGGGGAGGGGGTAGTGTAAACATGCCAAGATAACCTTGGATGATTCAGCTTCCCAGCTTACATTGTAATGTAGGACCATCTATACTCTCGCCCACGAGATGGAGGAAAAAAATAGCCAAGAAAAGAAAAAGAAAAAATAACCGGGAGAAAATAAGAGTGTACATGGGTGGAGTTTTTACCAGATGGAGGCAGCTGATGAGGAGAGGGATTTCAAAGCTAACGCGGAGGTTGTAGCTTTCTGCTGGATCGGTGAGTTTATGCAATCTAACAGTGTTTAGTTATGTTAGAAACAGGGCAGGGTGGTCCAGCAACTACTTTATCCTCCCGTTTATGTTGTATCATTTACTGTTACTTTCTATATAAAACAGCAGAAACGGCTAATTTGTTAGTTAGCCTACAGTAGAAAAGCTACGTTGCAACAGTTTTCAGTTGTTACTCTTCACAGAAGTCATACCAGTAGGCGACCGTGCGCTTATTTAAGACGTATTTTCTGAGAGCTTTCCCTCGTGTTTCATATTTTATTTCAGCTGATTTGTCAACAGGATGGGGGTAGTTGTCCTCCTTCTAGTCAGAAAAAATAGACCAAAGTAAAACCAGTTTCTCGGCCTGATTTAATCATCAGAACCGCAGCATTCTAACGCAAAAATATCTCTCAGATAATAATTATCTTCTATCAATACACCGCCCACCTCCCTGGATACAGAGTAATGTTACAGCAGCGCCGACAGTCGACTGCCCTGCTTTTACTCCCTCTTTAACTCCCTCTTCCTCTCCCTTCATCAGATGATCTCTGAGTCTGCAAGTAACAAAAAACGATTTCATACGATAACATTAGCTGTTAGCAGTAGCTTGGTACTAAATACAATTGTAATCAATTAGCGCACCACTAGATGGGAGTAATTCTTATACACTTTAAACTTAAAACAGGCTTTAAACTTATCCTTCTGGTATACCACTGTTGTGCTGGCTGGCAGATTACTGTAGAAAACTATCAGCAAATGTTATCCCTTCCTACTGGAGCACAGATTGTAGCATCATTGTTATTCAGTGTTAGGATCATTTTCATCTGTATAAATTACATTTCCTCATCTGCTTGTGAAACTAAACTCGTAATCCTCTGCTAGGACCACCTCCTCATCCATGTAACTTTTAATATCAGGAGCTCTCTTAACCCATTAAGGTCTGTGTCTAGAGGGTTCCTCAAGCCACAATGGGTTAATGGCTAAGATGCTTTCGTTAGAATTTAAAAGCACAGTTACTTAACAAACAAACAAAAATAAATTAGAGATCGCTATGTATATTACAAGCATGTAGGGAAAGATTTTTTTTTATTCCTTCCAAGATGAACTGCAGATGACAACTTTTCTTTGTTGCTGAGCATAACTGAATGTTTAGGTTTAACAAAAAAAATAAATAAATAAATAAATAAATAAAAGATAATAATAATACAGTTAATTTTTCATTTCTATCAAAGCAGTTTTGGTTTGTTTCAAACACAACCATCATATAATAAATGATTTTGCCTGTAGGTGATGATAAAGTCTAGAATAAACAAAGCTGACAGCTTGATTTGCATGCTAGCAAACAGGTACAAAAGTGTCTCTTAAGTGGGCAAATGATGGATTCTTGAAGTACGGGAGCTCAAGTATTTGAGCATATAAGGTCATTTATTACAATTTGAGGCTGTCAGTAGAAGATTAGATTTCAGCGATTACAGCCTGGAAACTGGCTGCAGTCTAAGGTCACACACTGAAGTGATGCAACGAGCCAGACGTCTCTTACTGGATCACAGTGTTCATTTCTTTTTTTGGGGTTGGTTTCTGTGGTCAGACTGACCTGCTTTCTCTGTTTGTCCTTCTGTACATAAGTCTCGTCTCTCAACCCCCCACCCCACACTGCTGGCTCTCTCTTGGCCTCATGATCCAGAAATCAGAAGCTCCATAAACAGGTCACGAGAAGCCCTGAGCCAGTTTGTGCACAGTTTTCCAATTGGAAAGCAGAGCCTACGTTAATGGCCAGGTCACCTCCAATCTTGACAGGAAGAGCGCAGTAATTTCAGTGAGGTGGTCGGTCATACTGGTAATATTATCACACAGTGTGCAGTGTGAGAATTAGATAATTGTATGGGATTGACTGGAGGGCACAAAGGCAGGTTTCTGCTTCAGCTAACATAATGAGGAGCTAAATGTTACTATCCTATGATAGTTTAAAAATCTATTAACAAACTTAATTAAAAACATCATTTTGCTGTAAGGATCAGTTCACCCAACTTGTCTTTTAACTTTCATTCTGTTTGTAGTTAACCATGAAAATAGTTCTGATTTAATGCATCAGCATTTTGAGATGTCATTCTGTAGCTGTTTTCACACCAGCACTGGAGTTCTGAAATGTTGTGAAGTTATTCCAGCGCAGTGGTATTTAAGCAATTTTCAATGAAATTTTCCACCCATGCCCTTGGTAAAATCTTCAAAACCTCAAAAGTGAGTACCCAAATACCAGACACATTTGGATGGGCTAATTTTATACTTATATCACAGTTATGGCAGTTATAAGTCTTGTGTTCACCAGATGTGATCCAGATATGGGTTTTCGTCTGGAGTTGCATTGCAGCAAGTGTTGTGTGAGCCAGAAGGGGTCCACATATGAGGACAACAAGGAAATTACAGCAATTTATTGTGGTGGTGGTCATGTGGATGAGTCTTGGCAGCCACACTCACAGAGTTAACGCTGCAGGTCAAATATGGACCAAACAGAAGTGCAGGCGTGGGCTATATGTGGGCCAAACATGTTCTGCTATCTGGGTAAGACGATACATAAACGTTGCAGTAAATATTACGAAGCATTTGCTGCCACTGCAAGTTCATTGTGTGTGAGCCTTGAAGAGTTTTTGCTACATTCTTTTCTTTTCCCTGGCCTGTGTGCTGCTCTTTGCTCAGTCTATGTGTTTGTGTTTACTCTCAGGTATTGATATCACCTCAACAAAGGTCATCAAGGAGCGTTGCCCATTATATTATACACATTTTGAAGGAAACAGCACATTTCCACAGTACACTTTTAGCATCCTATTTTCCCTCCCCCAAACATTAGTCCGACTCAGGTGAAAGCTCCTCCTTAAAATCTCCCATTGTAAAGTGTTGGTGTGAACAGCAACTGTGTCATAGTATATATAAATATATACTTATTTTTATAGTTATTTTTTGTGCATTTATATTTTTTGGGGAATTGAAACCTTTTAAACAAAACATCCAAAGTAGAAAAAAATCCTTTTTAACATGTTTATTAGCAATATCTCTCACATCCCAAGGCTCCAACAGACGCTTCTAGAAATACTACTTTAACTCTGCTTCTTTTTTTAATCACTACAAACAGATCAGAAAAAATAAGGAGACTGTAATGTTTGAGATTTTACCATTAAGAAAACTCTTGCACTCTTGAAAAAAACCTTCCTTTTATTTAGTGTCATATTAATGTTTAGCTTGAGCATTTGTGCATCACCATGTTGATATTTATCATTATTGCTGTGTGGGCTCTACAGTTTGGTAGCCATACATGAGACAGAAGCAAGTAGCAATATTCTGATCATTTTCTCCACTGGTTGGAAACATCAAAGGGGGCTCACTCATCATTGGTATTCAAATTCAATCATCAATCACTATGAGAGCAGTTTTATAAGGTGATTTATGTCTGAAAATTTACTTCAGTGAGCTCACTTTTTTAATCTCAGTTATGGTGAAGAGACTGTATTCTGTGCAGACTGTGCAGACTGTGTAATGTTTTACAAAATGTTTTACATCTGCATTCCTCAAACGATGAATATCAATATCCTTAGTTACTGTTCCTGTTGGACTTCTGTTTCTGTAAATGTGCAACCTTTTGCCAGATTCTCAACACAGGATGGTGTAAAACCTACATAAAGGCATGGCTGCGCTACAGTTTTGGTCAGGCAGGTAAACAATGCACAGATGACTGAGTTAGGACCGTAACTCCCTCCGCTTCAATAAAATGGAAGAAGCCCAAAGAAGGAGGTGGTGAAGAATCTTCAAGAATGAAGCAAACAATTTAAAAAATAAAGAAAATAAAGAAATATAATGTCCAGTGTGTAAGTGTTTAGGAAGAGATTTTAAAAAGACATCTGCATATGAGATGTTTTTGGCTCCATATGGATGACCGACGCCAGTCTTTCTGCTGAGGGGGAGGTACAGCACAAAGCTTCCCCCTACGGGAAGAAAGGAGTGCGTGTGCAGCCACCATGTCCACCATCTTCCTGTCACATTACCATACGCTCCTGCAGAAAGACTGCTAATTACGCCTGTGTATGACAGCCGCACTGCCAAGGTGGTGGGAACAAGATGGCTGGGTGGAGGTGGATAAGACTAGAGAAGGGTGAACTCCGTCTCTTCATGTGGGTGTGTTACTGTGAGATTTAGACATAGAAAAGAAGGTCACTTTGTTGTAGTTCAAGATAGGGAAGACATTGAAAGTCCTGCTGTATGTTCGATTTAGACTTTAATTAGGTAGCAATAAAATGCTGTATCACTGCATTAAAAGTTTGTTTAATAGGTAAAACACAACTAATTGGATTTTAATGACCAATCAAATGATGTACCTCAGCAATTCTCTGGCACATCAGCTGAAGTGAGGCAATATAAATACTAGACAGGCATGGCTGTGTACTGATTTTTTTAGTTATTTTGGTGGGCAGCCCAGTCAGTGGTCTGATGGTACTTCAGCTCTGCAGGTGAGTCTCAAACAAGCTCAGACAGAGATAAAACTGGTAAAACTGAGTGAGGAAGAGTCTAGCTGTGATATTCTTGTGGTAGTCCTCAGGCTGTGGAGTTCTCTTGGGCTTTGCGAAGGCTCTGAACTGTGGGAGAGGAAAGATCAACAGAAGGAAGAGATGACAGGTAGTCACCTCTGAGACAAGAACAGACTAAAAAGATCTGAGATTTGGCCCCAAGTGGTACCTGATGGTTTAACCCGATCTGTTCTTTTTCTTTTCTTTTCTGCCTTTCTTTCATGCATGACTTCTCAAACATACGTGTGTCCCTTTTTATTTCTTTTGGTTTATTTGTTTGTATAGGAGGATCCAGTACTGGCATAAAAAAAACTAAACAGTTTTACCCAACACCTTCTGCCATCAGCTGTGTGTTAAATTCAGAATATTACATCATTACAGTTTCCTGTCTGTATGTGTGACAGCGGTCGAATATACACAGCACTCAAAATTCTTCAAAAAACTAAAACAAGCACCACATGAACACAGGTTTTATTCTCCTCTCCTAACATTACTCTGACTGTGTTAAAGTCAGTCCTCTCAGTAACAAGCAGGGAAAAGTAATTAAAGGCAACTTGGTTTTTCATAACATGAGCAATTGAAGCTCCAGGTGTAACTTGGTCTTTGGTCAGTTGCCTACTGGATGTTTAAGTTGGATTGGCCTGGGTCAAGCTTATTTTTTCTCTTTGCCAAGTGAATGCCATTTTGTTTTATTTTTCTAGAGAAATTACCTTATTAATATTCTTCAAATCTGTCATTTTCTCCTCAGGTGCTTCTGCTTGCATCAGTTTGTCGCTCACCATGACATTTGTGATTGTGCATTTGGACATTTTCTGTGACAGATGTTGAGACTCAATCACGTTTGATAAAAAAATAACTTAAGATCATACTGATTTACCTGGGAGATGAAATATATTGACCCAAAAAATGACAAAGCAGCCTCAGCTCAACTGTATGCCAAAAGTTGAATGACATATATTCATACTTGTCCAGCACTCTTTTTCCATGATATATATATATTTACAAGGGATGTAAGTCACCAAATACAAAATTTTTTAATCAAACTACCTACCAAGCAGTATGCATGAGTAATCCATTTTAATTTCATGATCATTTTTATTTAACTAATTAATTGATCCAAGAAAAATGGGAGAAACCCAAATCCCAAAGGAAGGCGACCTTATTGCTTCTAAGACGAATGGATGGTTTCATTTTATAAGATGATTTACTGGAGAAAAACAGGATCTGTGGAATGAAGAGAAAAAATAACTTAAATATATTTTATACAAACCCTGATACTTCAAAGCTTTGTCAGCACAGCATGTATTTGAAGTTTATTTTACACAAATTACCAAATTAATGCATGTTGATGTGATTTAAATGCTTGAGTTTAAACCTGCAGTTGTGAACTGCTTTCACTTTAAAACACAGCTGTTAAATTTTTTTTACAGATGATCTACATTTCTTGAAAAAACAAAGTCCACTTCCTACTAAATCTGTCCCAGTTTTATGTTAATATCCAGACATTTTAGAACTACAAATGACTAAATTATTGTTTTGTGTAAAGGTTTTACTCCCGATACACATTTGTTTCATCATTGGTCTCATATTGTTAATCTTTAACTAGGTCAAGTGTCTTTAAGGTAAGGTTCTTGACTGCTTTGGGACGTGAATACCCGCTTGAAATTGAAACAGAGCATCATCGATCTTCATCTCTGTTCTGTCCTTGTTACACTTCCACAGTGTCCAATATTTCTCCTCCTCTTGTTGCCTACTTTGTCTGAAAGCTAGTTGAATGGGTTCAACAGCCTCTTTGCTGTCATCACACACAGTAGTGAGTGGGTATGCAAATGTATCCAAACACACACCGACATACAACAGTGGACCACCCCATCTGACAGAAAGAGAGCACCAGGACCGAGTATTTGCTCTTCAGAGACACTTGTACTGGAGTGAGGCTGAAAATGGAGAATCAAAGCTCTCTTGTAAAATAAAAGCATCAATAAAGGTGCAGGATGTGCTATAAATATTCATGGAAACAGTTTCTTTTTCAACACACTGGTAGAGATTTGCATCCCTATTACTACGGGATGCTAACATATGTTTGACAGTTGAATAATTTCTCTCAAGCCTGAAAAGGTTCATGCTCATATATTTGCTTTAAAACAAGTGCATTTAATCATTTTTTTGTGTGATCACATCTTCCTAAGTCATGGATTACTAATGCTTGGGAACAACATGATTAAGTTGGACCCTGTGTTGATAAGACACAACTTCATTATTGTCATGAGTGACCACTTTTTAAATCTGAGATCAAACAACATGAAACTGAAAGATGTGTATTTTTAAGGTTGGGCTTGGGATTTGAAATCTACAGTTTTAATTTGATGCAATCTGTAGGTTTTACCTTAACTCGGCTGTTATTTCTTTATGTTGCCTTCCTGATTGTAAATTGATTGTATGTAAAGTACCCTGAGATGATGTTGTTGTGAATTGGTGATATACAATCAAAGCTGAATTGATTTAAATTAACTAAATTGAATTAAGTGATAAAATACTTGTAAGATGTATGTATGCAAGAATTAAATAAATAACATCCTTTGTTTCAATTGCTATACCTGTAGCCATGTAGTCTCCCAGGTACTTTCAGCTCCTGCTTGATGTCAACAATTTGTTCATATTGTGAATTTTAGTTGTGTTTCCAGTTGTGCATAGTATACAGCCAGATTAAGTCAGATTTTTTTTAAAATTATTGTACTGTCCTTAACTGTAAGAAATCACAGGGTTTTGTAATACATCCAAAGCTTCCAGCATAGTTCATTCATTCATTCATTCATTCATTCATTCATTCATTCATTCATTCATTCATTCATTCATTCATTCATTCATT
>JBAMHW010000024.1:7627556-7659839 GCA_037177495.1 Rhadinocentrus ornatus | reverse complement strand
ATTCATTCATTCATTCATTCATTCATTCATTCATTCATTCATTCATTCATTCATTCATTGGTTCATTCATTCATTCATTCCTAACAGACATATAATAGCTCCAGTGGGTGATGTGTCCTGATAAACTTTTAAGGGGAACTAACCAGCACTTCAGCTGCCTCCTTTTAATATAAGGGAGCAGCGTCTCTACTTCACGCTTCTTTCTGGATGTGCAAGCTCCTTACCCAATCCTTGAGGCTGCACCCAGCCACCTTCCAAAGAAAGCTAATTACAAACACTTGCATCCATGATCTAATCCTTTCACTCACTACCCAGATCTCATGACCATATGTAAGGGATGGAGTAGAGATAGACCAGAAAATAGATGGATTTGCCTTTTGACTCAGCGCGCTCTTCACCACAACAGACCCAAGAAGCGGACTTGTTACTGCTGACGAAACCTCAGTCTGTCAGTCCACCTCACACCGCATCTTACTATCATTCACAAACAAGATCCTTACACCTGAACTCCTATGCCTAAAGCAAGAACTTATTCCCAACCTTGAGGGAGGACTCTATTATTTTCTGGTTGAGAGCCATGGTTGACTAGAGGAGCTGACTTTTATCCCGACTCACACTCAGCTGTGAACCACCCCAGTGCATCAGTAAAGATCTTGGTCTAAAGAAACTAAATGAGCTATATCGTCTAAAAGAGCTTGCCTAATATCCTGAGTGCAACAGAGCAGTATATTTATTATCATGTGGCCACACTTTAACTATCATGTTACCATGTTTTAATATTCCACGGTGATAATTCTGTTGTTTCAGGTTCTGTACTTCATCGTATGTTTGCTGATTGTGAATAGTCGGTTTCACCGTGGAGCTGCAAACGTCCATCCTTGCAAAGTTGGAATGTTTTGTCATCCAACTTGCCACCCAAGACAAAGAGTTATTTCACCCGTGAGTCATTACAGGAGGTTCTTTTTTTGTTTACAGGCTGAGGGATCTTCGTTTTTACAGATGGGGGCTTCACTGGAGCAGCAGGTCATCTGCATGTTCAAGGTAAATAAGTGCAACCAACAATCAAACCTCATTTTAACACATGGAAAATGTAGGTTTAAAAAACAAGTGGTTTAGATGGTCAAGCTTGACAACTGGGACCTCTTAGACTAATTAACACCATTAAGGGGCAACCCAGGTGTCAGTGGGGGAATCCCTGATTTGAAGTTCTGGCCCAGTTTCCACAAACTAATACGATCTGGATTTATTATGTGGATTGTAGGCTACAAACTCTCATGGGGCTTGATGACGTCATTGTCACAAATGTTTAGAAATTGAAGGGATAATCCCAGTAAAGTCTGTGGTACCCTAATTTTTACAATTCTGACATGCACATTCATGGTAATTTAGTGTATGATATAAAAAGTATTTATGTTTATTCTTGTCTTTTGCAGCATTCAGTTCTTATTTATTGTAGTTGGAGTCTTGAGAGTATTATTGACATTTGTTATCTAAATCTCATTAAGACTACAATTATAATTACTATAATTACTTTTCTGAGTACATAACAATGTCTAATGTGGGATTATTTTTAATATCTATTTTTTTTTACAAGCTTGTTATCTTAATATAGTTACCTCTAATTCTCTGTGTGTCGGTCTCAGGTTTTGGAGGAGTATGACTGGGGCGAGTTTGCTGTGATTACCAGCTTGCTGCCAGGCTATGACACCTTTGTGGATATAGTTCAGTCATACACAGACACATCCTACTTCCTGTGGAATCTACAGGATATTATATCTCTGGAAATGTCTGTTGGGGCCAATGATTTGAAGATCAAACGCATTCTGCAGCAGGTATGATTATATATCAGTTTGTTTCAAGTTTGCATTAAACTCCCCAATTCCTTAAACTTTCTTTCTTCATAATTTTAAAGCTTCTAGAACATATCAGCTTTCTTTTTTTTTTTTTTAAGATGTTAGAACTTTACTATGATGCTAGGAAATCTGATATATGAATTGGGTACAAAAGATGTTTTGGACACAACACCACAACTGGGAAAAGCTGGAAATGCTCATGTTACTTGTGAACAACAGGTATAATTGTTACAGCATTCATTGGTATATTAATCTTAAAGGCAAATCCTCTGAACAAGATGAGAGGAGGTCTGACTTGACTCATTCAAGCTAGACTTTAATTTGCCATCATTATAATAAAGTTTTATGCTATTTCCAGTATAGATCAAGACAACGACTGGTTGAGTAAACCAGTTGTATTTTAAATTCTCAAATAAAATCAATGCTTAAACTAATTAACAGTTTTTTGCCGTAACATTTAAAAACACTAAAAACAAAAACAAATACCTTCAGATGGGCGCGGTTACAAACAAAGACATGAAAAACTTACTTTGTCTATTGCCCAGCAGTTGTCCCCTGCTAAACTGCTGGGTCCCCCTTCATGTTTTGGTACCACCAAAATCAAAATTACATGAAATTGTCAGGTTCTGTAAATGTAGATGTGGTATGTGTGAAATCCCCCATGTGTTAACACCTACGTCTGTTGTACTGCAACTAAGTTTAAACTTAAAACAGCTGGTGTTATTGGCTTCAGCTGACCCCAAGCAAAACTCTGTTTTGTGAATTTGAAGCAACAGATTTCCTTCTCTGTCTGCAGGTGGACTCCCAGGTCCTGCTGACGTACTGCTCCCACGAGGAGGCGCAGTACTTGTTTCGTCAGGCAGCTGAGGTGGGTCTTTTGGGGCCAGGCTACATCTGGATCCTCCCCAGCCTG
This sequence comes from Rhadinocentrus ornatus, assembly GCA_037177495.1. Lineage (NCBI taxonomy): Eukaryota > Metazoa > Chordata > Actinopteri > Atheriniformes > Melanotaeniidae > Rhadinocentrus > Rhadinocentrus ornatus. The sequence continues at coordinate 7,657,073 of JBAMHW010000024.1, read as the reverse complement.
GCCGTGGGCAACCCCGACAGCCCCCCACCTGCCACCTTCCCTGTAGGTGTGATTGGTGTGATCACAGACCAGTGGAGAAAAAGCTTAAGGCAGAGGGTGAGGGAGGGTGTCGCCATTGTAGCTAAAGGGGCGGAGAGTTTCAAGAGGGATTATGGCTTCATTCCCGAAGGATACGGTGATTGCAGCAAGCCAGCTAAACAGTTGGGCAACAATACTCTGTTCAGGTGAGGCGTGCTGGAAAAATCACTTCTTTCCAACATTTAAATATATATGGTACTTCCACTGTGTTGCATTTGCAGACTTTGATTTTTATCTTTTGAATGTTGCTTGTGAAAAGAAATATGTGTATGATTTTTAACAAAGATCCTTATTATGTACCATATATAAAATATGGAAGTTGCCACTAACTTGCAAAGGTTTAGACTTTAAACTAGAAAGTTTCTTAAAAGCAGTCCAAACATGGTCACAACTGGCTAAAAAAAAATAACAACAACCAAAATGTCAACAGCCGAGTGCCAATCTACCATCATGCATGCGTTACTTTAAATTTAGGAATAGATTTAGGATTAGGCTGCGATGGACTGGTGACCTGTCCAGGGTGTACCCTGCCTTCACCTGAAACACTACTGGGATAGGCTCCAGCTCACCCCGCGACCCCTAATGGGAACAAGCGGTACAGAAAATGGATGGATGGATTTAGGATTAGGATTAGATTTAAATGAATTACCCTTAAGGCAGCACAGACTTTTATTCTATCATTAACTAAATTTAATTTTCAGATTAACTAACCAAAAAATTTTTTTATCACATAGCTAAAGAGTTATAAAAATATTATTTTAACTAGGACCATGATCTTTTTCAAATCCTAAGTAATTTTCTGTTAAAACTTCAATAATGTCGATTATTTTTGGTGCCTAAAATCTAATTAAACACCAAGTGATAACAAAGCTTAAGAAAAACTTCAATCCAAAAACTAAATAATAAAACAAATATCCCTCACTGATTTGATCCCTCAAATTCTGCAGCTATACCATCAACTCTCGATCTTTTTTTATTAGAAATGCCAGTAAGGGTCATTTCAGAAACAAATTGTCACTGCTGGACCAAAACAAGTCACTACATGGGTTTAACTTGGCAACTAGTGTAAATAAAAGTATTCCAGTGGAAAAGTACTGCAGTGATTAACATATTTCAAATGTTAGCAAGTCATTTAACTTTTATTGATGCAATGGTCAGCTTCCATTCACCTGACTGGTAATGGCAATTTTTTTATATGTGTTTCCTTGTAATATTTTTTTGCCTTATTTTCAGATTGTTTAATTGCAGCTTTTTGTTGCGGCTGATGTTGATTCTTTAAAAATCTTCATGAAAATTTAATGCAAGTTGGAAGAAAATGAATGTTGATGAATCTAATCGAAATGATGCCACAGCAGAAGCACGGCAATATCGAAAGCTAGTGATTGTTACTGACACATTTAGAGACAATACAACTTTAAATTTTAACTTTGAACTCACCAGATCATGACATGAAGTATAGAAAGAAAAGAAAGTGTGCCTCTTTTGCATATGTTCTAAAATGCAAATTAGTCTGGATTCATTATTCACAGGCAGGTCCATTATGAATTTATACCTTAACAGACAGCGAAACTACTCAGTGGGAACATCCTGCTGTCCAACCAATCACCTGCTGCCATCATCCTCTAATGAGCGACTTCCAGTGCCTGACATTAAATTAAACCCTCCCGGGGGGAGCTTTAGTCTTAATTAGGAACTGATCATTGTGTGTGCGTGCATTTACATAAATCAATATGCTGAATCTCGTGTAAAAAAGTATCTGTCAAGTTCTTTGATTGCATACTTTATACTTATTTCTCTTTGACATAGACACATGCTGAATGTAACGTGGGAAAAGAGAGATCTGTCGTTCAACAACCAAGGCTTCCTCTCCAACCCTTCTATGGTTATCATTGCTTTGGACCGGGAGAGACTGTGGGACAAGGTATGGAGCATAATGAGCTAAATCAAAATATACATTTAAGACCTCAACGTGGACTGTGGATGTACAACACATACTGACAGCAGATTGTATCTTAAAGCAACCATGTAATATATTTAACCTAAACCTTCCTGTTTTGTGTCACCACACAGCAAAAGACACAGTTTGGCTCACCAAATAAAACCTCCTGAAGACAAGCATGAAATTCACTGGGAACATAATGGACTTGCAATCAGAAGTTTATAGACAATTAAAAAGAAATTTTATTAACATTTGGGGCTCAGGTTGGTTACAGCTGAACAACTAAATAATTTTTAAAGAGAAAACTTTCAGTTTGGATTTAGGCTTCACGTTATTGTAACTACAGCATATAAAAGGCCAGGTATGAAATGAGATGTGCATACACCCTGAGCCATATGTTTTATTGAGTATGAATGTGCACTTTGCACCTCCAGATGGTTCATCTACTCACATCTCTATCAAAAACACTTTGTACTGACCTGTTCAAACCTGTGTTGTGATTATTGTTTATGAGTGAGAGACATGTTGAACAGTGCTGACACAGGTAAAACCTCCATGCAGCAGATGCATTGTTTCATATACCGATATTTTAATATCAGATTTGGAATAAAAACTCTGGAAAAACAGAGAATAAAAAGTTTCCTGTGATCTTTAAACTAATTTAAAGTATATTTACAATATAAAATATAAGATAGAGAGTAAACTTGTAAAGTAGAAGATTTTAGTGTGTAAACTGAATTTCACATCATTTCTGTGCACCCTTGTGTTTTCTGAAGCTATTTCCTTCCCTTGTTTCCTCAAAGCTATGCCCTGCAATCTAGAGTATTTTTTAAGTCCTTTAACACACAAAAGCATGTGTGAGCACACGCACACACACAACCACACAAACACATACACACCCAATCAAAGCCTGAGGGGGTTTTGAAAAACCATGACATAACAGAGAGGCCTGAACCTAATCTCACAGCTCCAGTTAAACTCATTCATTCCTGTCCTGAAAAGACCAACCTATTTTATCAATGTCACTTAATGTCAGGCTCGTATGTCTTTGTGTTTGTAGGAACATGGTCATGTAATCGCGCTGATAGGGGTCATACATGTACAACAACCTCACACCATCTCCTTTTATTTTGTGTTTGTGTACCCCTGACTTGTTGATTTTGACAAAACACAAACATAACAAAACATTTTAAAACAACATTCTGAACAAATGTCTGCGCTCTCCGAGCCCTCTTTCCTTTTCTTTCCTGTCTCATTACATTCCGATCGTTCACTAGCACCTCCTCTTCATGTCATGTCATGTATCTCATCTGTTATAACAGCACTGCACAGTGCTCTTGTCAAGCTTCTCTCCTTCACTGTGACAGTCTGACAGTTTAACATGATGTAGTTCCTTTTCATCATCTGAAGGGAGCTGCCGGGTGACATTTTAAGTCCACATTTATTGCCGGGATTCTCTCCTATACTCTTTTCCTCCGCTCCTTACTTTTGCACCTGCAGAGCTGAAATAATGATTATTTTTATATGAACCATGGATCAAATAACATCAAATAATTGGGTGGCGTGAAAGAGAAAGTTAATGGAAAGCTCTCTGACCAGGTGAGTGGTTGTATTTGAGCACTAGTGTGGTTCAGAATCCACAAAGCCAATCACCATATAGTAAATATATTTACAGTACCAGTTTTAGATTTCTGGACCCATTATTCACTAATGAAGTAGGAGAACAAGCAAACATTAGGTTTTTATTTCCACTTCCGAAACACTTATAGAGGCAGGATTTATTCAATAAGTATGATGGGACCTGAATTTATCTAAACACATGACTTATTATGAGTAGCCTAGTTATTTAATATCAGCATACTCCCCACAATAAGTATGTAACAATAAAGTAACACCAAGGTCACCAAGGGAAAGTCTTGGTCTTAATTGTGCATTTCACATAGACTGCAAAATTAAATAATTGAAATTAATTACACCAAGGCCATGAAACACAATGAGAATAATTGCTTGACATCCCTATTCTGTTAATTTAGAAGAAGAAGAAGAAAAGAACAATGCAGACTAATTCTACCCAGTTTCATCTGCTCATTTAAAGGAAACAGCAAACTTAGCTTGCCATTGACCATCCTCTGCTTTATATTAAAGGTCCCATATTATTCATTCAGAGGTCCAACAACATTGTTTTCAAAGTGTATTACTCCAAATTTAGCCTTGGTCCTTAATTTCAGCCATTCCAAATGTGGCTGATGCGAGCTCTACTGAAAATGGGCCGTTTCTGTGTCTGAACCTATAAATGTTCATGAGTGGTGCCCTTCCATGCCTGCACCATGACCCTCTCTTAAAGAGGATCCAGCTGGCGCCCACTCTGTTATTTTAGAGGGCAGGCTCAGCTAGTCGAGGGGGAGGGGTCAATGACAGTATCCACTACTGGGGAGAGTGGATATTTCCCTTTGTGAGGTCACAAAGAGAAATATCTCAGACTCACCTGTCGCCGAAAGGTGGAGCAAGCAAGTGAGAGAAGTGACAGAATTCTTGGGCCTCGTACACAGGCTATAAGGACACATATGACTGAAAACCTTTAGAATGTTAAATTTGCATAATATGGAACCTTTAATGATTCGGATTAACCTTTACAGCTGAGGTCACTTTTTTCCTCTCACAAGTAAACCAGGATAAAAGTTTGATACAGAATACGACACATAAGACTAAGAAACATGTAAAGACATGGTTACATTTCCTGTTGATCAGATATTGTTACAGCATCTGATTAAAAAGTCATTAGCCATGTTTCTTCAATTGGGTTCTGATCAGATCTGTATTGATTACATGAACCTGAAAAATTATTCCGTTCATGACATGCGTTAATATGCATCACATGTTTAAATGGAGAATTGTGCCACTGTCTAACTTTCCAGAACCAGCAGCAGAAGAAGCTGTGATGTAAACAAACACCAATGTTCATGCATATTTATTGATGTCTTTGAAATTTCAGTTTCACCCCTTTAATTATTGTAAATTATTTAAAAATCTCAAGCAATGTATTTGTGTCACATACTACACAGTTCAGGTTGGTCCTGCCACATCTTCCACTACATAAAACTTATTTTCTTTATTGAGTGAAGTGAACACTGCAACATGAGCCATTGTGTAAAGTGTGGAATACGCGACATCAATTTATGGCTGACATAACAACATACACAGTAAGGATAATTTTCACCCGACACTTGGAATGTGTCTTTTCATGTGCGCTGATCTGAACCACAATCAGCATAACCCATCCTTCTCAATCAAAATAAAAAATTTGATCCAAATAAGTGTGATCTATCAAAATCTTTTGATTGGCATGTTCACATGAAGCACTTTTATTCCAGTTAGGATTTTAATGTAAACACTTGTGTCCATGTAAACATGGCTCTTCTGGTGAAACTATTTCAGACCAGTCTAGGGCTGCTCTATTTGGTCGTATGAGGAACCAAATTTTTTGCAGAACTTATTTGGCTATTAGATCCATTTAATTTGATTCAGGTGTGTTGAAGCAGGGATACATGGAAAACCTGCTGGATTGCGGCTGAACTGAGTAGCCCTGGCTAAACTGACTATTCTGATTGGTCTGGACTGAAAGAGGCATTGACACTGAAAGGTAACAATATAAACACAGCTTGTGTGTAGTCCGTGTCTATCACTTTGATATGGATACCCAATGAGTACATCAGTCTTTGTAAAAAAGTGGTCAAGTCTTTTGGAAAAATGCAGCTCTTAAGTCATCTTTATAGGTAGGTTCCAAGATTTTTGCAGATGCAATCTTCAATTATCTATAAGTTTTGGTCACCAATCAACTACAGTATATGGTTCGCCAGATCAGAATGACAAACAAATGAAGGAGCTTCTTCACAAGTAAAATATTTGCTATTCTCTCACACACAAATGGTAGAAACAAATTCCCAACTTGTATCATAACGTGTGTTCATTCATTTTAAGAGGTCATTCATGTTCAATAAAGGAAAACATTTGCTTGAGTGAGCTGAAGAACAAATAAAGATTTTGCATGAAGAGGGGGTCTCATTAAATCTATGAGTAAGCCCATTTTAGATGTAGTAAGTCAGTGCAGGCCGAGCTCAGTACGGCTCATTAGGTTTTCAAGATGTGACACACTGGTTCTCTTGGAAAGGGTTTCATTGAGCTTAGTGCTTTGTGCTGACATCTAATGGGATTCACTGTGTAATATGACAATATAATGCAATTCTAGTACAGAGTTGCACCATTTGACATTTAAACAAAAATTTTGGGGGGATTAATTCTCTTGTTGTATTTGCCAGAGTCTGTATTAATTAATTTATTTTCAGTTCAGTGAGCTTTATCAAGCGCAATAAAACATTTTCTCAGTTGTTTAAAAAAAAAAACCTCCACAAATGCAGCAAATATTTTTAACAAAAACTCATAATAAATAGGAGTTATCACTGGAACGGTTCTCATTCACAAATTATGACATTTAATTAGCTTGTTAGTTGAAAATAATAATAATAACTGAACAATCAGTCAGTGAACAGAGATCCAAGGCAACACATACTGGGATGTATTATTAATGTGATGTAGCTGGTTTTCCCTTTGTTTGACTTTTTTTTTATTTTCTTGCTCCCTTGCTCAAAGACTGTGAAAGTCTCTTTAGTGTGTGTTAATGTGCTCTCCTTTCATCTTTTAGCCCTCTTCCTCTAGGTCAATACAGGCATTTTTTTTTCAGAAAAAATAAAAATAAAGAATAAAATCTCAGCCTGCAGGGAATGACAGGTGAAAAGAAAAAAGGTTGACATGAAGGTCACAGCTCAGATTCAAACATGCATGTTGATGATACCAATGAGCTTTTTCTCTCCTGCTCTGCCTGTTCAGGTAGGTACATTCGCTCGGGGCATCCTTCAAGTTCGCTACCCCATCTGGCCACGGTACGGCAGCTTCCTGGAGCATGTGTCTGATGACCGTCACTTGACTGTTGCCACCCTGGAGGAGCATCCCTTTGTCATGGTCGAGAATGTGGATCCGGGAACTGGCACATGTGTTCGCAACACTGTACCTTGCAGGCGTCAGTCCAACTACACAGAGAGGTAGAAGAAATGCAAACACATCTGCAGTCTGTTCTGAAAAGTGTAGAAGCAAGGATAACAAATAAGGTCTCCAGTTTTCATGCATTGAAACCTTAAAGGGGTCAGTTGTAGCCAGAAGAAAGAGGGCTACATAAAATGCAGATTTTCTTTAAAAAAGGTGTCTGGCTGGTTCTGCACACAAACCTTGACCCAACTCAACCTGGTCTGTGTGGACAAGTCTCACAGTACTCACATGCCTCTGGTTTAACTGATGATCTGAAAATTTAACCAGAGTGAGGTAAAGAAGTGTTAGGAGTAGCTATAAAACCTTTTCTGCATGCAGAGCTTAAGGTTCTCATATTATGCAAAAGTCACTTTCTAAAGGTTTTCTAACAGACATAATATGTGTCCTCATAGCCTGTGTATGAGGCCCAAAAACGAGATTAGTCTGTCACCTCTCTCACTTGCTTGCTCCACCTTTCAGCAACTGTGTGCTCAGACAGGTGAGTCTGAGATGTTTTCCTTTGTGACCTCACAAAGAGAATTATCCACTGCCTCTGGTAGTGGATACTGTCATTGACCCGTCCCCCCAGCTAGCTGAGCCTGCCCTCTTAAATCACTGAGCAGGTGCCAGCAAAAGCCGGATCCGTTCATAGAGAGGGTTTAAAGGTTCAGACACAGAAACAGACTGTTCTTAGTAAAGTCACATTTGGAATGGCTGAAATTAAGGAACAATGCTGAATTTTGGGTAATACACTTTGAAAACAATGTTGTTGGACCTCTCATATGAAATATATTCATAGGAAATTGTTGAAAAATGTATATGGGACCTTTAAAGCATTTTTTAGTAATGTTGAAATCTGTGTGCTTTGAAGTAAGTATTGAAATCATGATGATCTTCAGTACAACTGTTATTGTCACAGCTTCAACTACTTACACCTCATCAAACATGTACAGCATCTTTATAATATTAAAAAAAGCACAAACAAACAGAGCACAAGTCAAGCATGAGTTTAATGCTAGATTTGCTGTGTCATCCATTTTCTCAATTCCATTTCCAGTTTGTTGGGCAACAGAAGGACTCTGATGCATACATATTGAAAGCCGGCAGAGGACATTTAATGTCTGTGTCTATTTTCAACTAGCCTTTACCCAGTAAATGTAATTGCAGTCATGTTATTTGAATTTCAGTCATTTCCTTTGCTGTTTGTGGTTGCTGCTGTGCATATCTTAAAGCTAAAAATATAAATAAGGACTAGCCAAACCTTTTATAGGATCACACTATTTTAAGATGACAGAAAACTCAATAATTGAGTTCAAAATCTTATTTTATAAAATCTTAATTTTGTAAATTTGATACAATACGATATGATATGATATGATATGATATGATATGATATGATATGATATGATATGATATGATATGATATGATATGATATGATACAATACGATGCGATACGATACGATACGATACGATACAATGCGATGTAATGTGATTTGCTTTTTTGTCTCTATTAGGTTGTTTTGGGCTGAAATGTTGTTAGATTTGTACTTTACAAATTAAAAAGTTAAAAACATAAACAATAAACCCCTTTATTCTACAATACAACCCACTAACCCCACAACAGAAACGCATACATACATGCATGCAAGCATACATACATTGTGGTGCACAATACCCATTTTTGGAAGGAAAAGAAAAGAAAAAACATCAAAATTAAAAGCAGTTCTCGAGTTTTGGAACAGCCTTACTTGACAAGTTTGGGGCTTTTGTGTCAGCAAATAAATTTAGTAAAATAAGTTTTATGTAGTGCAATGGCAACTGTTTGAGCAGAGACACATTTGTCTTAAGAATGGAAAGTTAATTCCAAGAACATCCTTGGATTTTTCAGAAAGCGTGATAGCAAGAATGATAAATTAAAGATTTTCTTAAATAACAGTATCACGTGAAAGAGAGGTCAACAGGAGCATTGGCTTCTCTACAAAGTACCGAGATAGTTACTGAAAGAGAACAGGGTCATACCCCACAAAAACATTTCTTTGTTGACTGTGCCAGCAGGTTGAGTTCAGTTATACTAATACAACTTGCAGCAAGGATGTCTTGTTAAATTCATCGTGGTTAATTAGTTGTTAAAGGTGATACAGTGGTGTTTTCCTTTTTTGATCCTCTTCTTTAAAGTAGAGTTGCATGTTTTTTAGTTAGTGTGTTACCTGCAGTAGATCACCAATGAGCCAACAATACAATACTCCAACAAGGAAGAATATCAAGAGATTGTTCCTTCTGCTACAAGCTTTAGGGACTTCATTTAAAACCTGTCAGACTACTCTGACTACTCTAAATGTGTTGAAAAATTATGCTAACGATTTATCCTGTGCATCACAAACGGATGCCAAGGGATCCTTTCCAAGCAATGTTCTCCTAGGGATGTTTGAGCAGCTCAATGTACTTTTCTTAGTAAAAACATAATTTTTTATGTAAAAAACGACTGTGTAATACTCCTGACCACCAATTTGAAGTGTTTTTCTTCTATGAGAACAAACAGCAGATCAAAAGTGAGCACTGTGGGATTTAACCTTATTTTGCATTTACTGCCTGTTTTGCACCTTTTAGTTGTGGCAGGATATCAGGGCAGACATCATGCAGAGATGAGTCACCTGAAAGCTAACCTGCCACATATAGCACATTTCATGGCACTCATCTGAGGCATTAAAGCAGACATTTACTCCGTTTGTTGATCTATTCTTGCTTGTCTTCACACAAAATTTCACAGAGTGCTTCAGTCTTCAAGCTACAATAAAAAATGGTTAAGTTGCTGGATTTCCTGCTTAATCCTCGCAGACTTCTTTTGTTTTATTTATAATAAAAAGCTAAGCTAATTATCTATTTTTCAGCCCCCCCAAAAAGTGTAATTATTAAAATACAATTGAACAGCTGAAATGTTATGGGTATATGCAGCTACAATATTTTTATCACCTGACCAACAAAACAGCCCTTTTTGCCCATGAATGCCGTGCTCCTGTTCACTATATTGACTCCACATATGTGTCTGTGGGTATGTCTGTTATGCAGATTTCACAGCTAACCATGTCTGGCACATTAATTATAGAAAGAGATATCTGACGACTGTTCTTGAGCTCAATGGCCACATTGATTGCCAGTAAAGAAGATTTATCTACCCAACACAGGGACATCTGTCAAAGCATGGGACAATGTTATCCCATCGCAGCCTCTTTCTGGTTCTTTTTTACATTGCTCTCTGGCTGGCATGTCCCATTTGGAAATGAACCAGCAAACAGGAAGCAGGGAAGAGGGGCAGAGTGAGAACTGCTGCTATTTCAATCCCATAATCTTGCAGCATGGTCTGAGAAGCTTCACCGTAGAGCAGATGTTTAGCATGATTAAAAGTTTTGGTCTTGCTCATTAAAAAACGTTTCTTTGGACAGATGATAGTTTCTTTTAGCCAGAGGGCTGTGCCCACCTCTCTGCACTGATTAAATGCAGGAATTCCAATAAAATCCAGTTTATTAACTATCTTATATAATACGGTGCTGCACAACATGTACTGACTACAAGCTAAAGAAAAGCATGTCTGAAACAGTTTGTCCAGATTTCTATTGGCTCTTTGACAGAGGATTAATTACCAAGAATTTTGATTACTGATGAGTGGATTATTGATTTTAAACCTGTCTTGTTTGCCCATATTGTTTGCACTTAGAAAAGAAATCTTGGATATGGCTTGTGAAATATGTGAAACAAACCAAAAGAAAAATAAAGATTAATAGCTGGATTATGATGGAAACTGAGTTGATTTCATGTTTATCGTCCTTACTTTCACCCCTCACGTCAAAAGACGTCTACATCCTGAATTTGTTTATGTTGTACAATAGATTTATTTGATGTAAATCCAATTTGGCGGCACAGATTCTTGACTCTGTTCCACTGGCTCCTGTAACTATGTTCAATCTGTCATTCAGCAGTTCTTCCTTTTGGTTAGCAATGTCGTCTCACCACAAAAAGGTTCCTGACTGGAACCTCAGCTGGGACCTTTTTGTGTGGAGTCTGCATGTTTTCCCCCAAGGGAAAAAGCTGAGTACTCTGGCTTCCCCCCACAGTCCACAAACATGCTAACCTAGTGTCTCTGAATTCTTCCTAAAAGTGAGTGCGAGTGATTGTTTATTTCTTTGAGTTGACCCTTCAATGGACCGGTGACCCGACAAGGTTGTGCCCTGCCTCTCACCTTGTAGCCACTGGGATTGACTACTGATAGTAAAGGAATGCAACTTGGAAAACATGGTTATTCTGACAGTGGATCAGTGGATGTTACACATTTGAATTGTACACTATTGACTTTGAAGTGCTGTAAATATCAGACAAAATCAGTGTAAACAAAGTAATTAAAGTCACACATATCAAATGTAACTCATGTTTAGCTTAAAGACAGCTCTGTATTTAGACATTTTGTGGACCTGTAATAAAAAAACTGCTTAGTAGGTCAATGTAACTTAATGCATTTGCTTTAAGAAATGGTGGCCTTCAGGAATTCATCATAGTTATTCAAGGCTTGTCTGTTGCACGTTAATTCAGCCTCATTGTTTTCTATGAAAAATTTGAAGGGTTGGGGGTGCATACTTATTTCACAGCACCAAAGGATGGTTGGATTAGCAGGACACTAGATAAAAATGCTGCACACAAGCATGCAATTTGTATGCACAAACAATGGTGGAATTATGCTGGCAACAAGTTATGACTATTGTAGCTTCTCACTGTTGTAAATGCATGGCATGGTAAACATGTTTACTGTTTATGTTTGTAGTGTGATTACTTTGTCTTTGACTTTCATTAGTTTTTCCTTTAGAATTTCTACATTTTAACCTTATAATTTAAAGGAAGAATATCCCCTCTTATAAAATATACCTCTTTACTGCCAGAAATTTTAATTTCCAACATCCCATTGCAACCCTGTGACAGGCTGGTTATCTGTCCAAGGTGTAACCGACCACTTGTATGTTATCAGTTGCAATAGGCTCCAGCCTCCCTGCAGCCTTGTCACCCTTTGATTAAGTGGGTAGAGAAAATGGGTGGATGGACAGTCTGTTGTTAAAAAAGAAAGAAAAATGTTTATTTCAAATTGTCTGAATGTAAACATCTAAACTGAGCCTAAACTCCGACTTTGTCCAGAGGCTGGATTTAAGTTTTAATTTCTGCTCAGTATTCTGTGGCAGCATATTTATAAATAAGATTTTGGAAAAACATGTAAAACAGGACAACCGTGCACTTTTTATATGGATTTTAACTGTAGGTCAATAATAATAATAATGGCAATAATTGACATTTTTCTTGAGACATGCAGATAGTAATATGAGAAAATTGATCTTATTTAAATATGTAGCCTGTACCCATTCGTCTCTGTTTTTGTTAGTTTGTTTTTGTTTTCCTGTATTTTTTGTGTTTTTTTCTACTTACATTTCTTGTAAAAACAGTTGTGCTATATCTTAGACTTGCTTCCAGTTTCATATTACCTAATTGTATACCATCCAGAACAAACTAAACGGACAGAAATATGAACTCCTAAATGCCCTGGGTCTGGGTCTAATGGATAAAAGGAACAGACTGATATTTGCTGTTTTTAAAATGTTAAAAATTGTTAAAAAAAACAACAAAAAACAAAAAACCAACCAACCAAACAAACAAAAAAAACAAAAACACAAGCAACAAATTTTTTTTTTCAATATTACACTACTGATTGGTTTAAGCAGTACAGATCTCAAGGAAAATCTAAATTAACTGGTGGAAATTCAATGTTTATAATATGCACTGACAGTAGGAATGAATGTAGCACAATAACTGCCAGGCATTACCCCTCTTTCCTACAGGGTCACAGTATGAATTTCACATATCCACCAATGCCACCGTCTCCGGCTTGTCCTCTTTTCCTGCTCTGAACAGAAATCTCTGCCCTGTCACGACTTGTCTGCCTGTTCACTGTGTGTTTTCTGTCAGACGTTCATCTGAGAGTTTACCTCCCTTTTTATGGTCCAGCTGCCTCATCCTCACCTCCATGCTGCATCAATTTCTGGGCATTGTGTGGAGACCACACACACACACACCGAAACGCAAATGCTGCGAATCCTCAGAGAACACTACATTGCATGTGAACATGTGTTTGTGTGAGATCGAGACAGACGTCCCAGTTTGAGCGCACTTGTGTGTGTGTTGGTGGATTTCTAGTCAAGTGTGTATAATGACGACAGGTGGCCAGCTCTTGCAGCAGTTAATTAACACAGTCTTTATGAGAATTAAATTCCCATGAAAACTACAAGCCCTTCAAATAAACTTTTTTTTTTCTCAATACTATTAACTATTACAATTTTGAAAACAATCAACTAGAATTTTAATTAATCCCAACTTCTTCTAATACAGTCTTTTCCTCATTGATCCAGCATCTTCGTTCTTCAGCATTTATGCTGACTCATTGACATGCTCAAGTTATAAGTTACACACTCACAGCATGACTCATCCCTTGTAGATTTTAGGTCTCCATTTTGGCAGCTGCACATAGCATAGACTGAAATATAAAAGTAAACTGAAAATTACCTTTACATTTTTCTAACACTTGCCATTGCGTTACTTTTCTTTTACACCCCATTAAGTAGCAAGGCCACATAGGAAGTGAGTGTGTCCCACAAATGCCTTCCACCTTAATGGGTTTTGATTAGGGGCCATAAGAGTCCCCCCACCATTCAATGTGGCCTCTGTCACACTATGTGAAAGTGTATTTGTGCATGTTTGCGATGTTCATTGAGCATCTCCTCCCTCTCTCTGAAAGACGCCTTGTTACCCGACATTGATTTTAGCTAATGAACCAGTGAGCGCCTGCCCTTCGGTTTGCTGCTGTAGACAACGATTGCTGTCAGCTTGAGAGCCTGCAAGTATTTAGCACTTGCTCTGTGAATCGAAAGCAAAACAGCAGCCTTTATCCCTGAAGCTAAATATAGTAACATTTTCAGTTGTGATCTGTGATCAGATCAGTTTGAGACAAAAAAAACCTTTGTTTTGTGTAACTATTTTTTCTACCCTTCTCACAGTATTATTGGCCACTCAGAATCCTACACCAAGTTGTGCTGCAAGGGTTTCTGCATAGACATCCTCAAGAAGTTATCCCGAACCATCAAGTTCTCCTTTGATCTCTATCTGGTAACCAATGGAAAACACGGCAAGCTGGTCCATGGAACTTGGAACGGGATGATTGGGGAGGTGAGAATGCTGCATTTAGCATTTTTATACTAGGTTTGCTGTTGTGCATACAAGTGTAAGAAAGCAGAGTTTTAAGGTGTTCATTTACAGTTTACAAAGGAACTTTATCTCAGATGCAGCTTCTAGAGGAAAATACTATATACTATTGTATATGCACTGTAAAAATTGAAGAATAAAAAATTAAAAAATTAAAAGAAATTGTCGTAGAATGTTTAATACATTGTTACGGCATTCTTAGTACTTATCACAATTGTGACATAACTGTACAGTTATTGGTACAAAAACCTCAGTGTAAGTTGATTTTACATGTTAACTGCTTGCAATAGTAATATATACACACTGGTTACTTTATACGGTACACCTTTTCAATTACTTGTTAAGACAAATAGCTAATCAACCAATCACATGGCAGCAGGTCAGTGCATATATGCATGTAGACATTGTCAAGAAAACTTGACTAGTTCATAATGAACATTAAAATAAAATGATTTTTATTGTAGCATGGTTGCTGGTACCGGATGGGCTGGTCCAAGTATAAAAAAAACAAAACGGAAAAATGCACCATGTCACAAAGCCTAAACGCACTATAACTGACTAAATAAAAAATGTGTTAGCTGTACTCCACTGGCCTCCACAGTCACCATCTTTAGGATGTGGTGGAACAGGAGATTGTCATCATGGACGTGCAGAAACTGTTTAAAGCTATCATGTCAGAATGGACCAAAATATCTCAGGAATATTTTTAACACCTTGTTGACACATGCTTGGAAAGGTTTGGTCCAAACATGCCTTTTGATGACCGTTGTGATAGTTCTGACAGTAGCACTGCATGTCGGGATATTGTCTTTCATGAGTTTGTATGTAGGTAAGTGGTGTAAATACATACATGTAAACACAGCGACTCTCTATGAGCCAAACCTTCCAAAACACAGCTGCAGCTAAAAATGAAACACCCTGAACAGGTGTTCTTCAGAAGAGCCTTCTTGCTTGTGTTTCTGTGCCTGAGGGCACTCTGCTGTAGCTGTATAATTATATTTGTGTACAACATTTATAAAGCTACCTTGGATGAGAAATTTTTTGATGCATTATTCCCCTATCTTATATGCTCAAATGATGAGACAAACATTTTTTCCCTGCAGACATCCATTTTTTCAATCATAGTGTTCTGTGAAGTGCGTCCCTGTTCAAAAGGATTGCTCATAAAATAATGAATTTTCCTTCTTTGGGCAAAAAAAAAAAGATTATGATCTGCTAAAATAAACCAGTTAAAGCAGCTTAAAGTACTCTTAGAATAAAGGTGTATGCTGCAGGACTTCCATGTTGGTTGATTGTAAGTCGTTTTCTCAGGTTGTGTACAGACGAGCTGACATGGCCATTGGCTCTCTCACCATCAATGAGGAGCGCTCAGAAATCATCGACTTCTCTGTGCCGTTTGTTGAGACAGGCATCAGCGTCATGGTAGCGCGCAGCAATGGAACAGTATCCCCATCTGCCTTTCTTGGTAGGTAATAATTCTTCCATGTTCATTTTGATCTTTTGTTGTAGGTTCAAACTGTCACAGCATCTGTTATCATAGAGTGAATGGTGCATGCTTGTTATTTTGCTGCCACCTCCTTTCCCACTACTGTCTCACATCATGGCCTACTTACACAAGTCTGTCTGCAGATGCTTCAGGAAACTTCCCATTAAGCTTTTATCCTAACAACAACTGTTGCCTCCAACTAAATCCCCTTACACACCAAAACGAATAACATGATTCACACACCAAATAACAATATTCAGCATGAAATCCTCGACAGTGTTTGCCTTCTTTCGTTTTTATACAGCATCTTATTTTTCTTTATTCTCCCTCCTGCTATCCTCCTACAACATATGACACTCCCATCACCTCATGTTTAGAAGCAGGAAGTCTAAAAAAAAGAAAAGAAAGGAGACTTAATCCATTTTTGTATCTGAACGTCTTCTCCTCATCCAGAGCCCTATAGCCCAGCGGTCTGGGTCATGATGTTTGTGATGTGTCTGACGGTAGTGGCTGTGACGGTGTTTGTGTTTGAATACTTCAGCCCAGTCGGCTACAACCGCAGTCTGGTCAGCGCAAAGGGTGAGTTTACTCTGTTTTTATTTCATTTTGGTAGCATAATATTATCTAATAAAACTGGCTAAATAGATTAGATTTGTGTTTTGTACTTTTTCTTGATATTCAAAAAATCTTCCAATACCTTGAAGCTACTCAATTTGCATCCGGCTGAGTATTTCACAGTAAGCCTACCTAAATCCAGTCCATCCTGCATGTCCTGAAACGGTTCAAGTTCTTCAACAAGAGTTTGCGAAGATGGCTAATCAATCCTAGAATGCAGCACTGACAGAGCGTGCCTGTATCCAGGTCCGAAAGGTCATTTCCCTGTTTTAATTAGCATTGGTGGCTGCACTAATCGAAGTGTGATTGATGGCGGTGGCGCCCTCCGTCGCTGCACATGAGCAATGATGGCAGAGAGCAAAGGAAACAGGCTGAGGCATTAAAACTGTTCGGCTGTTTGGAAGTTTGCACAAGGGCATGAGATGGGTCAGGATTGCATACTCCGTGAACAGTAAACAAATACAATGTTATCACTCTGATAGTCAAAATGTACATGGCGAAAAATTTGTTGACTGTATTTAAAGAGTTAGTTCACTAAACGCTTTTCGTATTAGTACTTGGATTTTTCCCTTGAATTCAGTGTGTTAAATAAGTTGTAAAAGCCCAAACTCTACAACAAAGGGAGCTAATTTCTGAACACATTGACTGTTCCTGCACCTAAGAACCAAGCTGCCGTCATCTGACCTTTTTATTAGCATGTGGCTGTAGATTTGATTTGAGAAAGTCATTTTCTGTCGCAAAGTTGGCTTTGGAAAAGTAAACGCACGAAAAAGGGAAGAAGAGAGGAATGCTTTGAAATGAGAGGCCAGTTGGAAGGTTTTCCCTGATAGCTGACACCCGGTGAGTCAGGCTATTCTCACAGAGGCAACACATTCTCATCCCCAACTCGTCACATTTATTGCTTTAGTCTGCCCCTGTCTTTAGCAGCCCATCAGCTTGATGCACAGAGTGGATCTTTTTCATCAGTTTGTGACTTAACTGCTCTACAGCTGCACCTTGTCAGTGTACTTCTGCAGTAGCAAGTCATGTACTGGGTGCTAGGAGAGTAGAATGGGTTGTGAACAAATATACTATGCACGGAGACCAGAGCAGGGGATAAAAACTTGAGTAAGAAGCATATGACATCTGTTTGATGTCCTCTGTTTTTCCACTTCATTTCTGTCAACTTTGATCTGACTTCCAGCCTTAAATTGAACATACTACTGTAATACTTTATTAGGCATTACAATAGCTGGAGTAAGGTTTGAAAAACATTCTATATTCTTCTTATATTATTCCCAGTTTAAATCTCTAGTGGAGTCTCTATATGGTGTATTATATGGCATGCTTTTTCCTCTTGTGGTCAAAGTCATGCATGTGTGATTGATTGAGTATTCATAAATTGACACAATGAGTTAGTGTGAGCCAGTGTAGCCCTGTAGTGAGCAAGTAACCTGTCCAGGGTCCACCCATCCACTTGCAAGATGTCACTTGGGATGGACTCCAGTTCCTCATGAAATCCTTAATTGAATGGAAAGATGCTTGGGCCGTATTCTTTACAGGGGTAGGGTGCAAGGCCAGAGAGAAGGGTTTGATCACATCCAAGTTCAATGTCAGTTATCAGGCAACCAATAAATATCCATGAAGTTATTACCTTCTCCAGCTGCAGACTTGAATGCATTTGGATAGATTTGTCAAACTGAGGAAACCATTGGCATTAGTTTCATTAATAAGGAGCAGCTGGGAGCGTAGGTTCATTTTGTCTTCATGGCAAGACAGGAATTCAGAGAGTTTAGGCTCATACAGACGCTACACCTGAACATGTCTTAACTCTGACTTGTTGATTTTTTAGCATTGAAATGAGGATTTTGCCACACAAACATTGAATCTCTCTTTCCTTAGCTCCTGGTGGTCCAACTTTCACAATTGGGAAGTCAGTGTGGCTGCTGTGGGGCATCGTCTTTAACAACTCTGTTCCTATTGAAAACCCCAAAGGAACCACCAGTAAAATCATGGTTCTGGTCTGGGCCTTTTTTGCTGTCATCTTCCTGGCTTCCTACACTGCCAATCTGGCTGCTTTCATGATACAAGAGCAGTACATCGACACTGTGTCTGGCCTCTCGGACAAGAAGGTAAGAGACTGAATAAACAAGAGTTCAATAGTAGTAATTATGAAATGTGACAGTTCTTGAAAGTTCACCGAACCAAAACACAAGCAGGGTGTTTTTGTGGAGCTTGGAGATATGGAATCCATCCCATCTTTTCACTTAAGTGCAGCTCATGCCACATAATCTCTTTTCTTCACATTGAACTGACTAACAAACCATAAACAAATATAGACCCAAAAGACCAGCTAAAGGATTTGGTTGTGAATGTGTCTGTCCTTTTCCTATCAGCGGGAAGCCCAGCGGTGTGAATGACTAATCAATTACTGCCGTCTGTCAATACACTTGGTGTCTGAGTCTTAACTTGTCCTGTCAGTAAATTGTCCATCAATATTCCCCCTGTGCCGTCTCCATCTCTTGTCTCTTTCACACTGTTTGAACAAGAGCGCAAAATGTCAAATGATTGAAAAAAACCCACAAAAAACAAGTGAAGCCACAGAGGAAAACATCTGCACATTCTTTTTACCACTTAAATGTGTCTACACACATACAAATGCTGTTTAGAAATAGTCTCAGAGGCGGTTTACAAGACAATCATTTTTTCCCCAAGACAAGTTCTGTAGTTTAAGAATAAACACTCTTCACTCATCCAACTCAGATAGATGAAACCTTTGGATAGATGAATATACAAATTGATTTCCCATTTCTTAAGTTAAAATGATTACCAAGCAGGATCTCTCTGTGGACATTTTGATGAGAGGAATAATGATAGTAACTGTTATAGTTCTTGTGGTAAACATATGATCATGTGACCACTACATTAAGATATTTGATCCATCCTGTCATTTCCAACCTCTGACACATGATTGGCCCATTCATTTGCACTCGGCTGAAAAAGGTCAGTGCTGTAAATGTGATGAAAAGGTCTTCTCTGTTTATGGTCTAATTGAGAACTAACAGATATATTTTTGCTTCACTCTGCGATGCATCATAAAAATGTGAATTTCAGGCACAGATTGAACTGGATTAGGATCGTCTGTGTAGGATGAAATAATTCAAATGCGTGTTGACTGATGTCAGATGTAATCTAATTGAAATGAGTGAGTGGTCGGCAGTCCATTTATCCAGCTTTGGGTTTTTCTGCTGATTAAATTATATTTTGGATCCAAAAGAAATTTAATTTAATGGTTCAGTCCATTTTCCTCTTTTAGTACTTTCATTTTCTCATTCTGGTCATTTTCTTCTTGTCACCTTCCTTTTATTTGTTTTTCTCTTTCTTTTTTCTTTTCATTCTTTTTCTTCTTTCATAACTTTTTGTCCATATCCCTTTTCAACCCCCAAACACACGCATACACACACACAATTCCTCTTTTTCCCTCCCTTCCTCTTTGCCCACTACTTTTTTACTCTTTCTTTTTATTTGCTTTGCTTTACCCCACACCCTCTTTTTTTCATCTTTTACGTAATCACTTTATACTCTGGCTTTATGTTGTTTTCTTCTTATCTTCCCTCCTCTGCAACCTTTTTCTTCTCTTTTTCCCCTCAAACAATCTCTTCCCGACTTTGCCTTTTTTGTATCCTTTTTAAAATCTTCACTTTCTTCTTTTGTCTTTATTTTTGTTTTCACACCACCTTTCTCCCTCTTTTCAGTCTCTTTGTCCTTTCTATTCTGTCCGTATGTTTCTTTCTAAATTTACTCTTTGTTGTCAACCTTCATTGTCAACCTTTATTTCTTCAATCTTCCCCTTCCCACCTTTTCTTTTTCTCTCACCATCTTTCCACCATCTCTCTCCACAGTTTCAGAAACCACAGGAGCACTACCCTCCATTTCGCTTCGGGACGGTCCCAAATGGGAGCACAGAGAGGAACATCCGCAGCAACTACCCCGACATGCACACACATATGATGAAATACAACCAGAAGGGGGTCGAAGAAGCCCTGGAGAGTCTCAAAACTGGGTAGAGATTTACTGACATTTTAACTGTAAAACACAATTACAGTTAGAAAGTTGTATTTAACTGATCCTCGTGCTAGTAAAGACATGACACAGTAATGATTATAATCATTTGGGGGATACAACAGAGATTTGATGCTCTTTGTGCCGCACACCTATTTTTTGAATCAGGCCAGTGTGATGGGTGTATTTTTAGACGTAAAGTCACATCTATGGCTGCTTAATTTGTATAAGAAAGTGCTGTCAAACATATCATCCTCTCAAAGATCAAGCTTAGATTGTAAGTACTTAATGGAGCATTTTTGATTATAAACTAAGCATTGTGTTTTTTTTTTCTTGTGTCGGTTGTGAAAGGAAATAATCTGAAACCTGAAAGTGGTCTGCAAATTTTTTGGCCACACCATCCAGCAGTTCAGCAGTAAAATATGTTGGGGAAATTTTCATTAAACACAATTAGTAATATTTATGATTGTCAGATAATGAAGTAAACTAGTACTAATGGTGCAGCGCGACCCATATTGATTAACAGCGCAGCGACCAATAAACAGCTTAAATGTTAAGCCACAGGGCAATTATCCACAAGAAAAGTAAAAGTGATATATTGCATTGCATCTATTTAGTTAAGTTGCTTGTTTTCACTTGTCTTTCTCAATATGAGTAAGGCTGCAAAGAGTTTTATTCTTAACCACATTTTACACCCAAATAAAAGATACAAGAATGGATAATTTCACCTTCATTCAGTGACCCCCACCCCAAAATAAATAAATAAATAAATAAATAAATAAATAAATAAATAAATAAATAAATAAATAAATAAATAAATAAATAAATTAAAATAAAAAAAATAAATAAATAGGTAAATAAATAAATAAAATTATCATAAGTATTGCCTCACATTGCTCCTAGCTGTAGACTCTTGTTTGCTTAAGGCACGTTGTCCTATGCAAGTACTGTAGCATAGATCTTTCTTTAAAAGCTTTTCGGTCAAAGCTACATAAGGCTGTGCCACTTTTGAACAGAGTCTTTACACAACAACATTTTCTAAATAGCTGACTAGGATCAGTGTGATGGATTGCCAGTCTCAAACAAGTTTCAAGTGAACTGATTGTCCCGGAAATTAAATGAAAGCAATGGCAGCCTGGAAGGTAGAAATATCTAAAACCTAATTTGCTTTGAAGGTTTTCAGCAGCAATTTGATAAATGCAACATTTAGTGGGATCAAACAAGCAAAACCCCAGATAGATAGCTTTGGATCCTATGAGGGCAATGCAAAGATATTCTTACAGCAGGAGATCATATTTAGGAATTAACAGAAACTATCTACTTGTGTGCAGGAAGCTTGATGCCTTCATTTATGATGCTGCCGTTTTGAACTACATGGCTGGAAAGGATGAGGGCTGCAAACTGGTGACCATTGGCAGTGGAAAAGTATTTGCCACCACAGGATATGGCATTGCTCTGGAAAAAGACTCCCGCTGGAAACGACCTATAGACCTGGCGTTGCTGCAGTTCCTTGGAGATGGTGAGCACAGATCTGAGCCGTATAAGGTGCAATCAAAAGGTTCAAACACAAAGTTGGAAATTTGGCCACTATCCATTTTAAAGTAGTTGCCTCATGCAGCAGTATAACCTTTTAATACTCCTGATTAAACCAGTATGAAGTGAGCTGATTTAATTATGGACCTCCAAGAGAGCAAACGTCCACTGAATAAACTGAGTTTGGTTTGCTGATATGTCCCAGAGACAAAGAAGTCGTGTTTGGTGAAAGACTAAAGAATTCACATCAAATCAGTAGTGACCAAAGACCAAGTTGAAAGTTCTTGATAGAATAGAGCAAATGCAACAAATTGAAATTTAAACTCTAAAGACTTTATAAGAGCACCCCAAAAGTGGCAGTAGGTCAGCACTGTAAATGTGTTTGCTTTAGGAGTTATAATCTCTTAACTTTTTTGATCATACTGTATATGTCATTAAACACAACTCATTCAAAAGACACTAAAATTTCACTTAAGCTTTGTCTGATTTTATTTCTGTCCCACTGCTACAGTGTATGTACACCAAGGAACTGGCATCAGTCCAGATCAATATGTGCTGTGTCAGCAGGGAAGTGGGCTTACAAGGAAGAGTTAATATCCTGAAGAACAGTAGGGAGTGTTAGTGATTTAATCACCTCCGTTAACACACACATATGTGCTGTGATTTCTGCTGGTGTGGAGTTAATATCCTCTTCCCTCTGAGAGCTTAAGAGGGCCCCACACATACACTCCA
Source organism: Rhadinocentrus ornatus (assembly GCA_037177495.1). Taxonomy (NCBI): domain Eukaryota; kingdom Metazoa; phylum Chordata; class Actinopteri; order Atheriniformes; family Melanotaeniidae; genus Rhadinocentrus; species Rhadinocentrus ornatus. The sequence continues at coordinate 7,634,282 of JBAMHW010000024.1, read as the reverse complement.
TAACTAATTATTTGATTATCATTGAGACTTCAGTGTTTGGAGAACATACGACAACTAAGTGATAAAACAGACCATGCTCCCTGGAGAATGTTGAGGAGAGTTCAGCTCAAGTTGAGGCCACCTGATCAGGGATCAGAAAGAGTAACTAATTTGGAAATGCTTGTTAATAGAGATTTAGATATGGACACAAATGGTGCTTCACATGTGTGGTGAAATGCACATTCACCATTAAAGAACAAAGACAACAAAACAGTCACATTTTAAGGAGTAAACTAAAAGAATAGTGACATGGTTGTCTTCTATTTTTAAGCATGGTTCCTTCAGTTCCTTCTAAAAAGCTTTCTGTATCAGAGGATTCTTTATTTCAAGGCAACAGGATCTACAAAATGCTTGATGGGCCTCAAATAGGGTCTCCTTCTCAGTCTTGGCTCTGTCATTTTTTTCTAACCCAAGATCTGCTGCTATATTACCTTTTTAAGGTTGTATATTTGACATTTAAAACATAAATACACATTTAGTAAAGTGTTGTCACTTTACCTCAAAGATACAAATATTCCCAAGGTTTTGTTTTATTCTCACAAACCAGCTTATCATATCACTGTTGTTTGGTCTTCGGTTTGTCTTTTTGAAAGAATGAATAGAACTGAGATTAGTTTCTGATTTTCTTTTTAATTTAAGGGATTTAATAGCCGATAAGATGGGTTTAATTGATGATTAGATGTAGTATTTCACACAAGTCAAACTGTCCTCCAATTCTAAGGTAGTGCAGGAGCCAGACGAATATTCAAAATATACAAAGAAGGATTTCAAGGAGATTTTTTAACGGCCAAATAGTAAAATGCTCTTGACTGGCAAAGAGCAAACGTATCACTGATATTACTTTGGCTAGTAATATAAAACTGGACTCTTTTCCCATCATTACAACTCAAATTGCCTCATTGCTTTGTTGTCTACTGTAGATGTTCATGGTCGGCAGGCTCTTCTGCTTATCAAAGTTATGCAATATGAAGATGCAGTGGCACAGACATAAAAAGAAATTACATGTAATGTGTTACAAAAGGGTCAATGCACTTTGTGATGTTTGTGGTTGAACATAACCACACAGTTATAACCACACACTTGTCCAGTCGGGGGTTTGGGGGCTAAAGGCAACCAAACTGTGACCTCATAGACCTCAATATAGGCTGTAATTGTGATGGACAAGAAATTTGCATCACACATCCAGCCTTCCTGAGACAGCAGAATTTCTTAATCTGATCAATTAAAATAAATAGAAGTCTTTATTTTATTTTTTATTTTTTGCTTAACTCACATTTTCTCTTTGCATATTTCTTCACCTCCACTCCTGTCAACCCATAGGAGACACTGAGCGCTTGGAGACAGTCTGGTTATCCGGCATCTGCCAAAATGAGAAGAACGAAGTAATGAGCAGCAAGTTGGACATAGACAACATGGCAGGCGTCTTCTATATGCTTCTTGTGGCTATGGGCCTCAGCTTGCTGGTCTTTGCCTGGGAACACCTGCTTTACTGGAAGCTGCGACACTCCCTGCACAAGTCTGACAAACTTGACTTCCTGTTGGCCATCAGTAGGGTGAGATTTGTAAATTTCTCAGTTAACTATTGAGTTGTTTCAGTGAAACAGCTGAGGTGTACATTAATCCTCAGTTGCTTTGATAGAAGTGGAGTGAGATAACTGACATTTATTATTGTTATTAGACTGTTTAGCTTTCTAATTGGATTAGTTGTGTAAGAGCTTGGCTTAGAGATCGAATGCCTGGTTGATCATTTTGTCTCTAAGTGGCTGTTTTGGCTTTTTTTCTGTTTAATATGCTGTTTTACATCAAGTGGTTCTTTTGTGATGAGAAATTAATGCAAATGAATGAGTATTTGCTTCTAATTACATGGATTTATTAGATGATCTTGTTTTGATAGTAACTAAAATCCACAGCATTCTCATAAAAAATCAGAGAGGAGAGATAAAAATAGAAAAGAAGCTGGACTTCTGCTGTTTACTCAGCATTTAACTTTGGGTGGAAATTTAGGCTTATTGTAATAACAAAATCAGTTTGTTGATGTTGTTTGGCAATGCATTATGTAGGCAGACAGCACTGGCTCAAGTTACAGCCAGTGAAATGTCTTTGGACTCTAGCCTCTTCTAGTGTGTAATTATATCATTGTGCCTGGATCTGGGTTTTTATCAGATTAATGGCTAAATGACTATCTGATCATTAATCCTTATTGAAAGGCTCCAAGGACCAAATTATATTTCACTCTTTCAGGATCTCTCAGCCAACTGTAAGCAGAGAAAAGTCATGGGATTTGACTCGTTATCCAGTTGGGGACAGTGGGTTTTGAAAAGGGACATTAGGTTTGTGTGTTGTGTATGTTTTATTAGGGAAATCCTCTCAGCTTAAATGGTTTTTGTTTGAGTCCCAGGAGAAAGCATAATGAATGTGTGGATGACTTGCCTCAGTGATGAAATGAGACATTAATGAAATTAAGATTTTACTTTTCTGCCAGTGAGGGATTTTACTAGTCAAGAGGCAGGTCACCACTTTGAGATTGCTTAAGATTGATTGAAATTGCTTCAGATCATTTCTGTGCAATTGTCCCCTTTTGATTGCTTGGTTAATTTAAGGTTAATTAAAATGTTTAATTTTTTCCTCCTTCTCTTTCTTAATCTCATTAATTTTTTTTTTTCTTTTTCAATCTATCAGGGTATTTACAGTTGCTTTAAAGGAGTGGAGGATCCTGGACATTCATCTGGTTTGGCCAAACCTGACCTTACCTCCAGTTATGCTCAAGCAAACATGCTGAAGATGCTTCGCACTGCAAAGGACCTGGTTTCCACAGCTAATGTTGAGAGCTCCCTGGACAATGCCACCAAGACCATAGAGAAGTTAAGTCGCCATGGTGGTAGCTTGCCTGTTCGAGTTCCACAAGTTTCTACAGAGGCTGTGCCAGGAGGCTTTGCTTACATTACAGAAAACCATTGTGCTCTTCCTCAGCGCTCCCTTTCTCCACCTCTAACTGCGGTTTCCACTCTGAAACAGCAGAGGGGTGTAACTAGGCCAACACCACTACGCTACACACTTCCAACTCGTTCTTCATCATGTCTGTATGACAGACCACTTCCTGTGTCCAGCCTGAGCAGCCCCCACCTGGCCGTGGGAGAGCCGCTGCCTCATCAACACCCACACCACTATCAAACCACCGGGAGAATCTATATAGATTCCCATTCTCATTCACCTTTCATATCATACACCGATCTCCAACTTCCTGACATTTATGCATCTCATCCTGTTTCCTCATCCCAAAACCAGCATGTACAAATGGGCTTTACCCAACGAAAAAGAAGGTCCAAGAGTTTTCAATGTGAGGATGGGGATGTAGAGAGGAGAAAACATGGGGAGCAGATAAAGAATGACAAAAGCCCCATCAGTTTGAGTGAACTCAAAGCCAACCACCTCCAAGACAACCACATCTCCTCTTCACCTGTTGACAACATTTATTCAGAAGAAGGAATTTGTCCTCGGGTAGAGAACTACAGCTCTTGGCCCCCAGAGGACTTTGTGCTGAGAGGGAGACGCAGGCACCGTCGCCCATCTTTTCTCAAAGCAACTTGGGGTACTGAGCAAGTTCGTCAACTTAATGAATCCCAGTCTTCTCTGTCCAGCCAATCACCTTCAACCCTACCAGACCTGTTTCCATGCATTCTCACTCCAGCCACATCTGCCAAGGCTTACAACCCCGCCCATCTTCGCAACAACCTGTGCCTCCCAAGGAGCCAGGCCTACCTCCACATTAGGGAGGACCAGAGAAAGCCTAATGGGCGTAAGGGCCAAAAGCTGCGCTACTCCCACTCTGCCCACCTGCCTACATATGGAGAAGCAGTGCGACATGGAACTGGGATAGGGCGGGGTGTGATGCGAAGGGCCACCAGCTTGCTCAGCCGACAGTACGCACACTACCTGAACTCATACCCTGGACTTCCCCTCTACCATGGTCCACTGGACCTTCAACACCACAGCCAGGCTTCCAGCCCAGTGTGCCAGCTGTTGGCCTGTGGTGGTGGGCAATGTGGGGGCCAGGGGGGCCTGCTATATCAGGACAGTGTTTATGGGGCCTATGGTGTCTATCAAGGGTCTCATACTGGATCAGAGGCCCAGGCAGGGTATGCAGCAGGGGGCCAGCCTATGGGAAGCCCCTGTGTACTTCGGCCCTGGCGACGAGTGTCCAGTCTGGAATCTGAAGTTTAACTGGAAACCATAAAAGACCTTATTAATAGGAAACTGTGGAGGTACAAAAGAGTCTTAAACATATCCACTGTGGAACGAGTTTTTTTTGGTTAGATTTAATTAAAAGGGGTAAACCTATGATTAAAAGTATCTGTTAAATTTTGAATGTGACTTTGTGTGGTATAGACTAAAATTTTGGGTCTTCAAACTTTACCAACACAAAGGACTGATACAGTCCAAGAAGACTACACTCTCACCAATCTACCCTCAAGAAAGCTGGAATTGTTTGGTTCAACTCAATGGCTGCTTTCCCATGAACAGTATTTGTGTTTTCTGCACTTTAATGTGCACTAAGATTTATTACAGTTTGTGGTATTAACGCACGATTATTCATGCTGTGTATTGTTTATGTTACATTGTGAGTGGTTGGGATTCAATCTTGAGTGTTGTCTAGTTCTGTAAATGAATTGTTTACAGCTGGAGAGAAAAAAAAATTGAGAGAAAAAAGATTGTCACCAAAACAAGCAGCCACTGTAGCAAGATAATCTGAGGACTACTGCTATGTAGATGTGAAGAGTTTAACTCTGACATGAGGCATTCAACATTAAATCACTTTGAGATCAGATACAGCAGAGTAGGAGTTTTCTAAATTGAAATAATAATTTTTGAGACACCCATTAAGAAATTTTAGAGAAATTTTGTTAAATTTATGCTTTGCAGTTACACCCTGCACGTCTTCACTTAGACGTAAGTGAGAGGAAGCATCTGCTTTGTGAAAGCAGTCCTTATGAACACAATCTGCAAAATTATTGCAAAATTGGGACAGTATTGACCAGCACTAGGTGTCTTAAACCATGGACTCTTCATCCTTTCTTGGTTTTAGTATGAGACCACAGTACAGCACAACATAACAAACACAGGGCCTCACATCAAATTAATTCCGTATTATACGTGCTATATCAATATAGATGAATGTGTTATTTGAGGTTGGTTAGTGTCATTCATGTATTCTACATATGATAGAAATTTATAATCACACTTTTTTGTAAACACACCTCTGGTACATTCTGAGTTTTTGGTTTAAAAACTATTGCTGATTTATTGGATCATTTGCCATTACTATACTATCTGTTGGCAGATGAAGATTTTTCATCACTTCCCTTTTTCCACTGTTTTATATTCCCCCATCATCCCTCTTTGTCCCCATCTTCTCTAACTGTTTAATTATCAAATTTAAATGAGGTAATTGAAAGCTATTCTAGTATCTCTATTACCAGGCTCCTTCACCCTGTAATTAATCACTTAGACCAATTAAAGAGCCTTTTTGGATGAACATGCATGTGTTTTTTCTCTTCGTAGAGTCTTTGGTTATTATGAACTTTGAACTATGAACTATGAAAAGGCATTTTGGTTTAAGGTTCACACCAATTATTCTGTTAGCTGTTTATTAAAACACATACTAACAAAGCCTGGGTGTGCACCAAGCGGCAACCGCCAGTGAAATGTGAGGCCTATGCGGAGTGCAAAAAAGTGCAGTTCACCTCTCATCCACTAGGGGCTGGCTCCAAAGCAGAGCAAATCCCCATAGACTCCCATGTTAAAAAGGCCAACTTCAAAGCAGAAATAAACATGCTTAAAGCCTGGTACAAAAATCCATTTTAGGATTAATAGGTCAGGTTTACCTTCATGACAACTGTGAGGGGGTGAATTTTTTTCTAACTCATCCGTTTGGATGTTATTTAATCTTGAAATTCGGCACAATTAGAGGCGTGTCCTTTTAATTGACATGTATCCAAAATCCGCGGCAACAAGGGAGAGTGCAGCACAAACACAGATTTTAGCCGGCTAACAGTGTGCCTAGCGTAAGCCCGCCTACCTCCGTTAGCCGGTTAGCTATTTTTGTATTTTCCGGGAGCGACGGCAGATGTGACGCTGCCAAGATGGCAATGGTAGGAACGCCCATCGAGTTTCACTTTTGCTCTTCAGAAAACCTATGGGTGACATCACGGAGGTTCCGTCCATCTTTTACAGTCTATGGTGTGCACCAAACAAGCAGTTTCCCAACAAGCTATGTGGAGGAAGTCCTGGCACTTTGACCACTTTATACATTTGGAACGTTCCCACTGATATCTTAATTTAAAAAAAATGCTTTTAACCTGATACACAGCATTGTTTTCAAAGTTTGTAAGCTCTGTAAACAAAATATAGCCTACAACAGAGAAGCTATGTTATATCAGGACTTCATAAATATTAACAGAGGTCCACATTTTTTACTTTTTACTTTTTTTTGTCTGGACAAGAAAATTAAAACACATTGTGGGGAAAAAAAATAACATATTAAAAGGCTGTTGAAATGGCTAAACTTACAGTGATAGCACATTTTTGAAGCTACAGATGAGAAAATTGATACTATTTACACATCTTTATGCTGAGCCTACAGCTAGCTGTTTCCCCGCTCCATCCACCTCCCCACCCCCCCCCCCCCCC
>JBAMHW010000024.1:7543755-7574421 GCA_037177495.1 Rhadinocentrus ornatus | reverse complement strand
CTCTGTAAAGTCCTCTGAGACAACTTTGTTGTGATATAGGGCTATACAAATAAACTTGACTTGACTTGACTTGACTTGAAGCTAGATAAGTAGCCAAATGAAGCTGAAAACGGACATTTTTTTCCTCTAAAATTTCAAATGTGGTAATTTGGCTGTAGATACAGAAACATTTTGGACACTTTTTGGCATCGCATTAATGCACATTTTAATGTTGTTTTTAAAACTGTTAATGGAACATGATTAGGATTACAGTAAAAGTAAAGGGCTCAGTGACATCTTTTCATAGAGCATTGCCACCTAAGGGGGCCAGTCAGATTTGAGGGCTGGCCCATGCCCCCATGGGTCACCACACCTGCCCGTTAATAAGGGTGGGGTGGTGGTGGGTTTGTTCCCCAGCAAAGCTTTATACAGCTCAAAATGATTTTGCATCATTAAATTAATCACTAATGTCCATGGTCTCAATAGTAATGACTTGATAGTCCTAATATTTTCTCTCCTTATGTAAATGTTTGTCTTCCGCCTGTAGAGTTAATCAGGACCAGACTTACAGTAGAAGACCATCAAGTTAGTCACAAAAAAATTTGTGGACTTCTTGTCTACCTGTAAATAATTCCAAAGCCCCATCTTATCTCACATGAAATATTTAAGTGGTAATAAAGTTAGGATTGATTAGAGGACGTGCCCCTGCGTTTGGACGCCTGAGGCGGGATGAAACCAATAAGAAAGGTAATTAGATAAAGAGGAATGGGAAAAAGCTTGAGACTGAGACTGTTTATGTCTCTGCGTTACATTTAACAGACATTAAAAGTGCCATTTGTTTTAACTTAGAGACTCTCACTCAAAGCTTGTTAAGAAAATAGACTAATTAAGTCTGTGTAATTATATCCAATGAGATGTGTAGAAATGTCATTTCTCAGCATTAGATCCAGTCTATGTATGTGTGGTTGTGTACAAAGGCACAAACTGGCTACCCAATTATTTGATATTTTACACTGTACAGTTATGAAATGCTCCTATGAAGTACATGGTTGCCATCTAGTGGTGAGCCACAACAACCAGTCATGTTCTGAGAGGCGTCACATGTCTGACTATTTTGAAATGTGGATCAGTGTGTGGAAGATAACAAGACATACAAATAAAGCCATATTTGTATGCACTGTAGTACACGTCTTGGCTGTTACTGATCACATGTTCTCTGTCAGGGTGTGGCATTTCTTCTAAAAGCACTACTGCCTTTGCCATCCTGTAAGGTAAATTTGGGTCTCAATTTGTACAATAAACATGAGACCAGGGCAACTAATGTCCTTGCTAGTCATAGTGTTTTCCCCTTGAGACAAAACACATTTAAAGGTGAGAAAATCCAAATGATGTGGCTGTTTAGTTTCCTCCCACTGTGCTTCTTTCTTACAACACTGTGAAGTGCCAAACATGTGCACTTAGAAGTTGGCTCTAATGTCAACAAACTACTTTTTATCTGATTGTAGCACATGTAGCCCAGCAGTCATCATCATTCATGGAGGTACTGATCTAACCAGTCTGGCATAGTCTCACCCATTTCCTAACTCCACTCAGATGTTGTTCTGTCGAGTAACAACACCATTCAATTGGGTCAGAAGAAACAACTAAGAAAAATTACTTTCAAATCTATTTGACATATATTTTTAATGTTTATTCTGTTAGATCTGCTCTCTATTACAATGATTTTCTTGTTAAGCCTTTACAGATATCATGGCAGTGTTATTTTGTGAGGCAGCTGAATTTTAATTATATTCTTACAAGGGGAAATATATTACACATGTGGGAAATGTTGTATCAGTTATAACTAAAATATTGTTTCTTCTCTGAAAGGAATTTTAAAAATGCCAACACTAATTTTGCCAACACACTAATTTTCATTGAAAAGTAATTTAAAGATCCAGATCAGATCTCAAGTATAGGATGAAGCGCTTATGTTTTTTTTTTTTTTTAATAATCAGTACTGGGGTCATGAATACAAGTCACTTCCAGATCTCTACAGATCTTTACATCAGATAGAACAGTATTTTTAAATGTGTGTTTGTTAGCACATTGCTAATTTGCATATCAAAATGGAGACAAATTAGGGAGTACTTTCCATTGTTTGTTTTTTTGTCGTTGCAAAAAATATCTTATTTTATATACACTATAACTCTGTTAATCCAACACTACATAAGTTTTTGACTTTAAAACTCAGTGCCTCTGACTCATTTTGATGGCACAATAAATTTTATTATGAACATTCATGAGCCCTGGGGCTGAGAAACTGTCATTTACATTCTTTTTTTTTTTTTTTAATCTTTTTTATTAGTTTTCAGTAAATATGCAGTCAGTGGGTTTATACACATTCCTAAATGTGTGTATAAATTATACCTCTGATTATTTCACACCTCGAGCATACTGCTGAATGTCAGAGTTTCAGTTTTGCCATCTTATAGGGGGTTCAGTAACTTCTATGGATGATACTGTGCATCTCTTCTATTTAAAGTCTTTTTCTCTTGTTCTCTGGAGGCCTCTGAGTTTTCATAGACGAGAGGTTCTCAGTAGATTTTAAAAACTGGCAGAAAGTAGGAACAGTTTTTAAAAACAATATTTATGCTGTGCCCCTCTTATACAATCTCTTCGCTGTAGGGCATCCTTGCTGTGTTCAGACCGCGGAGTCATGTGATAGCTGCGTTTCACTTTACGGCACCGCGTCACATGCCAGCAAATGGATATCAACACAGTAGCCATTTTGCATGTGCACTGTGGCTGTAACAAAGAAAAACAATGTGACAATATCAGAGGACTCGAGGAAAGGAAAGAGAATGAAAGAGACAGTGCAAGATGAGAGTAATCAACGGACTGGGTTTGACAAGTGGAGAATTTAGAGAAGAGACTGGATGCAGAATTATTCATTCATTTTCTGTACCGCTTAGTCCAATTAAGGGTTGCAGGGAGCTGGGGCTTATCCCAGCAATTACCAGGCAAGAAGCAGGGTACACCAGGGACAGGTCCCCAGTCCATTGTAGGACCAACATAGAAAAACAAACAACCATCAACGCTCACTCCCAGGTGAATTTAGAGTGACCAATTTACCTAACATGCATGTCTTTGGATGATAGGAAGAAGCTGGGGTATCGGAGTACCAGAGAGATCATATGCATAAATATGAAATCTCTCCCCAGCCAAGGCTGAAACCAGCAACCTTCTTGCTGTGAGACCACGGCGCTAACTACCACATGCAGCCACCATGCAAAGGCTAATAGATGCTGAATTAGCCTTTCTTAAGCTTGTTACATACTCAGCAAGAAGCGAGGACTTTGTTCTTGATGCTGCAAGAACAAGAAAAAAGTTTTTAATATTTCATCCAATTCATACTCCTCAAGAAGCTTAGCTTGCCACAGGGTGGGGATTAATGCAGGGGGGATGTCTGTGGTTTTATGTGCAGTGAGCAGTTATTTCATATTTAATGAGAAACTGTAGCCGGGCAGTGTGCACGCAGCGGTGTCCGTGTTTTTAAGTGTTGTATACATTTACGCACTTTCTCACCACCCCGATCAGATGTTCATTAAAACTCTTTCTTCAGCCTTGCATCGGGGGAAATGCGGAAGCCTCAACTTTCTGCTTCAAGCTTTTCCACGTTAACAATGCCCACCTTAAAATGTCCGACCAATCACACAATACTTCTCGGAGCCCCACAAGAACAAAGTTCTGCTCGGCCGATGTGTCAAGAACAAGTTGCAAGCTGTCCCCATTTACGTCTGCGTGAGAAAAATTCATTCATTTTGTTTCTCGTGGCCTCGAGAACAAGAAAAATGTTCTCACTTCTCGTAAAGTACGTAACAGCCTTTAGGGGGTGCCAAAGTGCAAAAATCTGCCAAAGTGCAGTGGTGCTGCTTTAATATTGTTGGAAAATATTGGAAAATTCAAGTTCTACATTGTAAAATTATTGTATTTTCTCTAAAAATCTTTTTCATTTACATAAAATTTTCACTATATTTAAAATATATAATTGACAATGTATTTATAAGGTGTAGTTTAAAACTGTGAAGCGGTAATATATTGATATTAAGGACTAAAAACTCTATATCGGCCAGTATACTCAGTCAAATTACTTGGATAAAAAAAAAATGTCCCTGCCTTTTTTCAAACACATTTTTACAGATAACTTATTTGACAAAATTTTTCTTGTGTACCAGTTTTTTAAGGAAATATTCTATTTTTAAATCAAAATTTGTCTTGATGAATTAACAATAAAACTAATTCCACTTCATAAAATACATGTAAACAATGTAAAACATAACTGAGTCAGAAACAACTGGAATATTCTTTGATATGTCATAATTACTTACTACTTACTACTCTTTATGTAATAACAAATAAACACAAGTTGAAGATCAAATTTATTTTATTAAATAAAGGTAATGACAAATAAATAATCCAGATTATTTCAATATAGAGTAACAATGAACAAGGCCATATTTAAAAAAATGAAATCCACGTGCTGTAGAAAAAACATTCTCAATATTTTAAGCACTTGTGAACAAATTGCCAGTTTGTGCATCAATATTACATCATTATTTTTTGTACTTCTGTCATTTTCCAACTAGATGCACCATGTTTTGTACTAAACTGTTATTGAATATTTTACCAAAAACATGTGGAAGTCTATTATTGTCTTAACAAAACTGCCTGATTTCTGTAACCTTTAAATGGGACTAACAAATCTAAGGAAACAGGAATTGTGAAAAAACATTTAAGCATTTTAACGTTAACTGGTAAACCAGAATTTTTTAGTTCCCACTGGGAAATTCTGACTGGAAGATTATATTTCAGACTCACTGTGAGAGGTGAAAACTGCAGTAATATTTTGTTTATTAGCATTTCTGACCACTTGAATGTCATTAAATCAGTCACACATATAGTATGATCCAACTGTTCTTTTTTAACTTTGAGAACATATTGATTAGTATGTTTGTGAGAATTTTACTGTATTTGTTGCAACTAACATGTATTGCTATAACTGACCAACTTGTTTACTAAACAGACTCGACTGGTTTTCTGAATGGTTGTACTGGAACACTTGGTTTGTAATGCTTATCCCAGACGTCTGACTTCTGGGGTTGATGAAGCCCGTCATTAAAGCAGTTGCTTTTTAGTCATTTATTTTTCAGTTCAATTAGTTTTGGCCACCATGTTTACCGTTTTTAAGCCATCACAAGAATGTGTGGAACACTCGGGTCTTCAGACTTTTTGTCCGAGGAACGTTCCTCGTAGAGAACTTGATCACCTTCAAAAAATTTGAACAGCTGCCCAAATTAAAGAATGGGAACCAACGTGTGGCCCTTTTGTTCCCGTGAAGGTTCCAGAAAGAAGAAGAGCAGCGCTGGAAGTCTTCGATGCTAACCACATACTGACCCGGACCCCACTGAGACACACGAACCAGAGTTACAGAGGAGGCAAAACCACACGTGTGAGGAGAAACTCCATGGAACACGCACTCCCCAGGCCTCACGGACGCTCCTCTCTCCCAGATCATTCCAGCCTCCTCTGCCATTGCCATGCCACTAAGGTTACAAAGGGCCTGAAGGCACACCTCCTCCAGGAATTCTCTATCAGGAAATCGAAGGAGAATGGCAACAAGACGAGGCACCGCACCTCGCCGTAGTAACAGTTCCTGCTGCTTAGCTGGAGAGGAAGAAAAACACATCACCACTTTAACACTTTTATCATATTCATACATATCATTGAAGTTCAATATGAAGGAAGCATAGGACCAAGATAACTTCAAACTCCCTTTATTACAGTCATATTAGGTTGAGCATTGCTTTATGGCACGTAAAATATTTGGTCTGTGCTTAGAGCTTGTAAAATATAAAGTTTTCTACTTTGAAGTAAATAAACTAGGCTTTGTTGCTTTAACGTTGCTAGTAGCTGCAATTCAGTAGAAGAAGTAGATGCCATAATAAGAAACAAACTTCAAGGAGTTTAAATAAATCAACTACATTGAACATCCACAAGAGGAATGGGAAGGGGCTTATTCAGCAGTCTACATTCTCTGGGATATTATAGTTTATGATGAGATGTCTGTCATTCTCTTTTGTTGTTGTTTTTTGTTATCCATCTGAGACTGGCAAACAAAGATTTTAATCTGAACAAAAAAACTTTTTAATTCCTCTCAACACACATTGGGTCGCTTTTAAAAGAAACCTCAATTAAGTAGATAATTTTTTTGGTATATTAGTGAAAGCTTTTTCTACTTTTATTGTTCTTATTTACCTTTTCTTTGTCACATATAAATGGTACCAGAGAATCCTGGCTAGAGGCTTGGCATCTTTTATGGATTTATGTCATGTAACAGCAGTCATTTAGAATTTTAATTGCTTTACTTGACTTACAGCTGTCATAAGACATGCGTGAGATGGCTTTTGTGGCGTAAATGAGCAGCTCTTCGTTTGTACTGGTCAGCACTGAAAGCAGAGCCGTAACCAAGCCTGCGTCCCCAAAACCTTTTCGAACCACAGCTGGAGTGAAATAAAATGTTTATAAAAATAAACAGCCAAGAAAAAATTTGGTACAAATAAATAATAAACAACAAATAAATTATGCCTATATCTGTGTGGAAAAACCCACATTCCTTGGCAAGCTCAGCCACCAGATTTGCAGTCAGCAGAGTCAGAGGCCCCCTACTCCTTAGAGACAAGGCCAGGATCGGCAGGATCCCGCTGATTACTACCTGCTCAGCAGCGCCTTTTTCTGAATACAAAACAAAATTGCATTTAAAAACAATTAGTGTGACAAATTACCCAAACTTTTAATGACCGAAGCTTGCAAATTTTGTCCTGAGATGAAAGCGTGTAAACTGTATGTTTGTGAAGCTGTGGTTGCTGTGCACCTTTAATCTTTGAGCAGGATTGTCCTGAATAGAATCCTCGTCAGTTTTAGCAACACTCTTGTATGTGACCTCCCTGACCCTTCTTTATTTACGTGATTGTTGCTCTCCAGCTGGGAGACACACACACAGCTTAACATCAACTGTGTACTTCATCGTTTTGCAGGCTCACAGTCTCCATAGATGTGTTTTAGCAACAGACTTTATCTTTAGATTAGGAACTGTTGTTAGTATTTGAGGAAACAAATCTGCCCGCATTTTTAAATTGAATTTACATGTAAGATCTGTGATGCAAAAATCTAAACATTGGTAACACAAGAAATTTATTCTAAGCTTTGATATATTATTTTGCTGCCTGGCATAGTGTTATAGCTGATGCCGAAAGAATACAATGACATAAAGTTGCAACTAACTGAACTCACTCCTCTCCTTAATGTTAGCCAGCACTGTGTTGAGGTGGGGTTTCAGCTCATCTTCAATCAGCTCAATGCCAAGTACTCTAATAGCACCTAGTGCATTGTTCAAGTTGTCTGTGGAGAAACAGAAAAATCAGTCATGAAATGGGCTGCAAATAAAAGCACATTTGGAAAGGATGCAGTGTGGAAAATTAAGACAGGCATGACCCACGTCCTGAACAGAGTATGAGCTGCCGCCCTCAAGGAGGAGATACAGAGTCCCTTGATGCAGGTTTAACAGGGTTAAAAACTGTTAAACTTTTAAACACAAACAGATAAAGCCAGAGACAGAATAATGAGCTTTTCTGATTACTGTTTATTTTTATTGCTTTTAATTATTTTACATTTTTACATTGATTTTATATTTTTTATTAATAGATTTTGTGTTTTTTCTTAGTACTGGTTTTTATGGTTTTACTAACTACACATTATTGTGTATTATAATTTATTGAATTCATTGTACTATTTTATTTGTTGTTATGCTTGTGTGGTTAAGTTTTAGTTCTATGTGTGATTTTTATTATTTGTCATCACTCTATGGGTGCAGCTTGGGTAAAAGCCCAAGACAAGTTTTCCCTAGTGGGAAAATAAAGTTAATCTTGATCTTGAAGAAACAAGGATATACACTGCCTGGCTAAACAAAACAAAAAGTCACCACCTAGATTTGACTAAGCAGGCAAATAGGTAAGAGTTTCCCATTGGATAATCGCTGCATGGGCAATTATCTTTCAGCTGCAACAAGTTATTTAACCCCAAATGATGCAATGAGGAGCTTCACACTTCTTACTGTAAACAACCATGTGGAAAGACACATCCCATGGTCATGTCGATGTGGTCAATGTTAGTCTGTTAGTCAAATCATCAAGCAGAGAAATCATCTAAGACGGCTGGAGAAACTACTAAAACTGGGCTAAAAACTGTCCAGCGCATTATTAAAAACTGGAAGGATAGTGGGGAGCCATTATCTTCCAGGAAGAAATATGTTTGGAAAAACATCCTAAATGATGGTGATCGGTGATCACTTAAATGTTTGGTGAAATCAAATCTAAGAAAAACAACAGTAGAATTCAGGGCTATGTTTAATAGTGAAAGTAAGAACATTTCCACACCCACATTGTGAAGGAAACTCAAGAGATTTGGACTAAGCAGTTGTGTAGCTATATAAAAAAACATTAATCAGTGAGAATAACCAATAAAAAAGGCTTCAGATTGCTAGAGAGCATAAAGATGGATCAATGGAGAACAAGTCATGTTGTCTGAGTCTAGATTTACCCTGTTCCAGAGTGAAAAAAGCATCAGGGTAAGAGAGGAGGATGAAGTGATGCAGCCATCATGCCTAGTGTCTACTGTACAAGCCTGTAGGGGCTGTGTTAAGATCTGGGGTTGCTGCAGTTGGTCAGGTCTAGGTTTAACACATTATGTAGCCAAAGAGGTCAGCTGATACCTGAATATACTGAATGACCAGGTTATTTTTTCTTTCTGACTTTCCCATCATCAATACAAGATCTTAGTGAAAAATTAATGCAACACTGGAAGGAAATAAATCTAGTGACATTGCAGAAACTTACTGAAACAATGCCAGAGCAAATGCTGCAACAACCAAAGCTAAAGACAGTCCAAGGAAAAAATTAGAGCACGATTTTTTTTTTGTTGT
Source organism: Rhadinocentrus ornatus (assembly GCA_037177495.1). NCBI lineage: Eukaryota > Metazoa > Chordata > Actinopteri > Atheriniformes > Melanotaeniidae > Rhadinocentrus > Rhadinocentrus ornatus. The sequence continues at coordinate 7,565,423 of JBAMHW010000024.1, read as the reverse complement.
TGTTGTTGTTTTGGTGGAGACTTCTTTTTATGGCCAGTCAGTTTAATTTATAACTACAACCACATGTGAAACCAAAGCATTAATACATAACCAAACTCTGACTATAAAGCAGCACAACCCTTGGCCTCTATTAGACCTTCAGCTTTACACTTTAAATAGTAAATAAGCTGACAAAAATACGCATTTTCCAATTGTGCAAAATCCAGATATTAGCCTCTCCTTGTTCATACATTTACTTCAATGCAATTATTTTGAGACCAAGAGCAGATTATGTTATAAAAATTTCAAAGCTTGTTTTCTCATAGTAGTAAGTTTATTTGCTTAATTTTCAAAAGAAACTATACTTGGTTTATCTTGCAGTGACAGGATTTTTACGGAGAACTTTTTAAAAAAAAAGGAGTGTTTAGTTGATTAAATTACACTGTTGTGACTCAATTCATATTGATACAATTAGTGAAGGAATAACCATGCGGTCCAGTTTGCATCAGTCAAGTAATTAGAAAAGAATATCTTCTGATAGTAGGCAACGATAAAAGATTGAACAACCCCAACTTTTCGGCTTTAATTAACTTCCATAGAAGATGGCAGTAAATTCATCATGTCCAACTGGACATTTTTAGCCACCTTTACTACACCATTAAAGAAAATATTGTTTTCCTGTCATTACACAACAGTTAACTTGATCACTACAGAATGGCTTTGTTATTCCAAGATAATGAGATCACTAACATGTGTCTCAAGTTTACAGCCTTAAACAATCATTTCAATCTTGACCATTCTTAGCATCTTTAGCTAGTTTCTGGTTTAGAGCCAAATAATTTGGACTTTTCCTTTGTGATGTGGGAAGACATTTAAACTCTGACGTCATGCTAGCAGCTGTGTGTGGTGTAGAAAAAAACAACTGAGGTGGAGACAGGGATCGATTTACACCAGGGCTTTTGGGGGAGCCTTATTTTCAGGTGCACGCGCATTTACATAGCACTCTCAAAAATATGCTTGCTACCAAAAAAAAAAACAAACTCTAAAACAGGGACAAAAAGTTGCCTAACAACCACAAAAGGAAGCATATCAAGTGTTTCTTGTATGGACGCTCACAGCACACAATAAATTAAGAATGCTGCTGTCCAGGGTGCTGAAGAAAACACAACAAATCACCTAAGTTGTTTGGAAGATTTAATTAATTTAATTAAATAAATGAAGAAACCCAGAATGCTGACTAATTAAATTCTTTTCAAGAAACGACAGGAGTCTTATTGAAAAATTTGAATGTAACCTATAAGTGGACTATTTTTAGGGTTCCCCCTTATAGTATCAGCTGAATGTCTTTAAGGGGAGCTCCTCTGCCTTTAAGGTAAGCTGAACTCCCCTTAGCTCCCCCGTAATTCGAACCCTGGGTGGAGATTTATTAAACCAAGCTTTATATTTTAGAAGTTTAAAACAAGGCATACTTAGCCAAATGTCTGGGCAGAGTACCACAATGGGGAAACTTCATGGTTTCAGTCAAATTTGAGGCTTACAAAATGGTAGTGCACAGATGAATGTGTCTATCTTTAACACAATCTGTGGTTAGCATGCCAGTATTTGCTAACAGTGAAGCAAGTAATGGTGACTTGATCACGACTCGGAACGAAGTTGTGATGACAAAGTTGTTAATTGGATCTCAAGTGGAAAGTAAATCTTTGAGCCAAATCTCATGGAAGCATATTGAAAAACCTTGGAGATGTTTCTGAAAACCACAAATGTAAACCTCATGCAAGTAGAGAAGTGCAGGAAATGTCGGACTGATTGAACTCTCAACAGGCCAAATTAGCACATGCAATGATATTAACATGTTTGTCTTTCACTTTGCTGTTAAAGCTGACTTAAAATGTGGCATCTGTTTAAAGAGGTTTATAAATCTAAAACATATATCTAATTTGTTTGCATACTGATGGATGTACTGATGTGTAGTGATACAAAGGTTTAGCTAAAATCATTTCCACTCCTGACAGAACTTTTTCTTCAGGAAAAGAGGCTACGATTCCTCTGCTTTTTGACTTGTAGTAGTGAAATTCCTGAAAATAGTCATTGCAAATACACTGGTCTGAGATGCAGTAGGGCAGGAGTATTTTCACCCATAGTCCCACATTAATAACGAACGCTTTGTGAATGTGGTGCATCACATTAAGAAATGTATTGACAAAAAAATATTTTAGATAAACGTGAAGCTAACTTTATCTCTGATATCACAGCTGCCTTTTTCCATTCATAATCCTCTCCATGATCTGGGCAGGAACAATCAGAGCTTTTTGACCCTATAATGCAATATGTTAAACATTTGATACGTACAGTTTCTGAGACATTTTGCATCATTTAATGGCCAAAACTTGGCTCAAAACCCTGTTGTACACAATCTGATACTTGTCTTTTGGCCCCTGGTGGACACAATAATGCACTACAATAATTTTGACATCACATAGTAAACAGTTACTATACAAAAACTATTGTGTTGATTAGTTTTCACATTTTGCTTAAGGGACAAAAAACTTTAAAAAAAAAAAAAAAAAAAATTTCTTGGGTTGGGCTTTAAAGGGTTAAATCACAAAAACAAACTATCTTGCTTTGATTCTTATATTGCTGCACTTCTAGTTGCTGGCTATGTGTCTCTTATCTCAGTATTAGACCCATTTCTAGACATTTTTGTTACAAATAATCATTTAAACCATAAAAGTCTGGAAAAGATCTAGTCTTGTTTTTGGTTTTCATTTAGAAATTTCCTTAACATGAAAAAGTACAGAGATGCATTCACTGGCAACCATGCAGCATCTTCTGTGTGGCGTTTGCATTGTTTTACAGTGTACTAGGAATATCAACATAACATACAATTGTTGTGCATGAAATTGTAGGAAAATTGATTTAAGAGATGAGAAAATGGTTTAATTCAAATGCTGGTGTGTTCTTTTAACTCTTCTAATGAAGCACTTGTATTAAATCTCTTTGCAAACTATTTTAAGTGTGAATGAAACAAATAGTTTAGGCTACATTTATGTTAAAGCCAAAATAAAGGCCATACGGTACTTAACTTCAGTCATCACGGATCTACTCACCGTTTGGTGTGTAGGGTTGCAGTTGACTGGATATGTGTTTATCTTTAATCGTCCTTGCATGTTTGCATGTGAGAGGCACATTAGGGTGCCCCATTCTGGCCCGTGCTGCCGTCTCTGATCCACAGGTGGTGAAACTCTCAGGTTGACATCTTCCAAAAAACAGAGCACTTCATAAAACTGCCCTCTTTTCTTTTTTTTTTTCCTTTTAGAACACGTCTTTGAAGTCATTAGCTGTTGCTGTTAGGACACCAGTCTGAACCTGAACCTCACCTGGCTGCACTTCATACCTCCTTTCAAGTTGTTTTGTGCTGAATAAAAGTCTTCGTGTTCACGTCCGTCTCCTTGTGCTCTGGCTGGCCCTGTTCTGGCTCAGGGTTAATACAGAGAAAATCCTCACTAAAGCTGCGCTCTCGTGTGTGTGTGTGTCGTTAAGGTATTAGCACTTGGCTGACTCTGCCGAGTGTATTCCTACCAGCCTAAAATCTCCCATAATGCCTTTCAGCTTCTAGAACATCTGAGCCAAAACAACATGGGACAGGTTGGGATCTGGCATTTGTTTTTGTAAACAGGTGGATTGTTAGATGGCATTTGTCCAGCTCATCAGTCTTTAACACGATTAAGAATGCACTTTAAAATCCTAACCTTCCTATTAGAGAAATAAAAAATCTCAGCAGGAACTAGGTTTTTTAAAAAATACATTATTAAAATATCCCTTCAATCCTTTAGCTCTGTAATTAAACAGATCTTTATATTACAAATTTCCTGTCTTGGCTTCGTAATCTGTTCCATTTTTCACATATATGGCTAAAAGAAAAGATAAAAACATGATAGTGGCAAAGCAAATCCATATTTTACTCAACTCTTGTAGTAAAAGCAGAAATTTGTTTTTAAAACACTCATACAGAGCTAGACAATAAATACAACAGAAAAACAGGAGACATCGAACCACCAGCAAATATACATATAAACCTGACCTCTGATATTTGACACTGAACCTTTTCTGTGCTCTAACATGTTTACATTTGTACGAATATAAAACTTTTACTGAAAATTCAGCATGAAAAAAATCTATTTGATTCATTCACGCTGCATACATATGAAACCTGCTACTAAAGGATTGAGGAAGTTTGATATTTCAAGCAATGCACTTCATGATTTTAAACATGACTTTAATACGTCTCAAGCAAATAGCAAGTTAGCTTAGCATTAAAAGAGTGGAAACAGGGAAATGGCTCTCAAAAAAAAAGGTTTCCAAAGAAAATAACATCCATTAGCCAGCGTTTGAGTTGGTTCTTTAGTGGAAAGTCATATAAATATGGCTACCTGTTTAATCAGTGCTAAAACACAAGCATAGAGCCACATTTCACCATCTGGCTGCCAGGGAGCAGCCCAGCAAACATCCTGCTATGAAATAGTTACTGATCATTTACATAGTTTGGGTATTGTGTATAATGTATGAGATGGAAAGTTTAAACTGTCAGATTTGGAGAGGCTGGCAGGCAGACAAGTTTGTACAGTCAATGAAGGTGTAAGTGTTGAATTTTTGGTGTGCACACCAGCATTTTCACACTTCATCAATGACATTTTTTAGTTCATCTAATGTACAAGAGCTTTTCGCTCTGCTGAAGTCAGGAAATAACCAGCCAACTAAAAATAATAATAAAATAATTAAAAAGGATTGGGGAAACAATGCCTACAGTGGATTGCAGCCAGTTTTTCCACAGTTCGAACAGAAAAACAAGAGAACCAGCATGGTGCTGAGGATGGAGAAAGCAGTAAGGCGCACTGTATGTATTGTATTGTACGTATTTAGCACATTTTAAACACTGTGCCTTGTCATCATCTAGCTGATTAAATGCCATAACTTCCTGCAATAAAGAGAACAGGTGTTAAACTATACACTTAACCTGGACTGAGGCCCAGTTCTCAATTCTTGCGTAAAGCCCACCCTGTCATTCTGCAAATGTGTTTATTTCAGGGATTATGGAGTATTGATCATCCAGCTCTTCCACTAGGGCAAAGAAGAACAAGAAAAGAGACATCTACTCAAGCTACAAGAATGAAAGACAGAGGAAGAAGTGGAGGAATTGGGATGGGAACATGGCATTATAAAACTGATGTGGCCTCTTTCATTAAGTCATTAGAAACCTTCTGAATATTCCTGTAATTATGTCTTTAAAATGATCACGTGGTCAGGTGTCAAACAGCTCCACCAGCACTGAGACCACTAGAAACAGTCTCATAACCCACAGAGACCAGGGTGAGCACATTATTCTCCACATCTTCTGCTTTGTTCTGCTCTGCTTGGCTCTCTACAGGGTCAGAGATTCCAGTCTCCGGCCTCGTTTTTTTCCTGGCTCTGGCTCGGACCTTTCCTTTCGATAGGATCTTCCCATGCTCTTTCAGACCACCAGACATCTTGTGAAGCTTCTCGCTGTCAGTCAAGTGGATCTTGCGGTGACGCTTGCGGATGCGACGTGAAGACGGACCCGAGTCGGGTGGATCTGACGCTGCAGCGCCAGACAGAATGCGGATCTGCTGTTCTATCACCATGACGATCATGTCCAGTGCAACGTCCAACATTCCAAGACCGAGGCCGTGAGTGACGCTGTCAAATGCGCCGCTGTTCACCGGATCCCTGAAACATTTTCTCATGTCCTCAAGGTGGTTCCTGGTAGAAAAAGGCAGACATTAGTGATTCTGAGTGTATCTATTGTTTTGATTTAATAAACATAATGAATTGAAGGAGTTTCATACTTAGTTTCAATAATTTTGGACCAATGTTGAACTGTATTTGTCTCAGGGATGAGCTGTTTAGCCATGTTGCCGTAGGCGATGTAATCGTGTGCAAAGTCTTTCAAGTCTTCACACAAAGCTCTGGTGTCACCTAAAAAGATGAAAATCTAATTAAAAACACTGTAAACTCATTTAAACTCTTCCACAAACTCTTCATGTCTATCACCTTCAGTGAGTTTGGAGAATGAAGAGGATACAGAGGTAGTTGTGCTTGGCGTGAGGCCGAGGATATTAAGCGACTCCAGAAGTGTTTTCTTGCTGGCTGGGCCTCTGCTGACCCGAGTATACGCTGCCAAGGATCGCAGGGACATCTTCTCTGGGGCCTGCAGGCGCCTTTTAATTTCATCATATGAGATGAGATATTTTCCTGAAGAGTGGAAGCATCAAATTAGCCCAGCTAAAAATATCAAAATAACTAAAACAACAAAAACAAAAAAACTAAATATGTGACCGTTACCCCAAAATTTGCACAGCTTCACAAAATCGACCACTTACGAGCCTTGGATCCTTTCATGTTGGGATCCAGGAGGGACGACACCTCTGCAAATGGCATGTGGCTGATGGACTCTGAATTTGTGCTTGAATTTGAGGGCTGCTCCTGATTCTGGGACACATCCTCAGTCTGGATTGGGGCAGACACCTGCATCTGAGGCTGAATGTTGTGCATTTCCATATGGCTCTGCTCTAGTGGAGCCTGATTCTGTTCCTGAGGGAGCACTAATGTGTTTTCAGACAAACCCTGCAGGCCCATGTCCCCTTGTGAAACACCACTTTCGTGCTCTGAAGACACCTGAAAAATCCCCATAACTGGCTTTACCACTGTGAAGAGCATGTTCCCCTGGGCATCCAGGCCCACCATCCGAGTTGACGGGTCCATGTCTTTCCTGAAATCTTACTTCTCCAGGTGCAGAAGAAATCGACTAAGGCTGACCTGAGAAAAGGTGGAACATTAGCTAAGTTTCTCTATTTGGGTTATAAAAAATTTCTTACATTAAAACAGTTCCAAGTTTAATCCAGTTTCATTATTCTTATTCACTCATGGGAGCGCCACAGAAAAAGTTTGATCTGAAAAAGCAAAAGGAAAAGCACAGTTAGTACCTAAGAATCACATAGTGCTGTTTTTCACTTTATTAAAATAAACTTTAAACTAATCACAGTATTAGTAGAATATGTAGTGAAGTGGACGTTTCGATGACTAAAAACTGTTTTCTTTGTTGTATAATTCTTCCAATCAGAAGCAAGCCAGAGTAAAGATACCCACTCTGCACATATATTGTAGTGGTTATGGTGATTGGCCCTCTGGGGTGGGACATTTGCATATTTCCCATCCTGCTTTGTGGTTCTCTCCGTTTTGTTCTGCACACAGAGTTAAGAGCATGTGCAATCCTTTGAGACCCTTTGTGCATTTGGACTTTAAGTGCTCGTGTTCTGCTGTTCACTCTGCTATTATTATTATTCAGTACTTTATGCACTAAAATATCATATTCTAAAAAGTATTTGCCCTTTCTGTAACAGAAATTCATAGATTCCTCTCCAGTCTTAGTATTTCAATAATGTCAAGCTAAATGAGTTCATCTGATTTGCAACTATCCTTGGAAAATTGTTTTTCATTCAAATACAAACTGACCAAAAGACCCAGATGTGACTATACTGTCTGAGCCCAACTTCATTCAAGATTAAATAATTTTAAGTGAAAATTGTACTCGCCGCCACATCGTCTCTACTGAAGAGGAGACAAACTATCTAGCTTGATATCAATGCAAAAGCCATAATATGTGATTATATGAGGATGCATTATTGTACATGGCGAAAGGTATTTATAAATATAGAGGTTTAAGAGCTACATATACTTTTCCTAGGAATGGCCTCAATGTTTTAGAAAAGATGCTTTATTTTTGTACTATCGTCTACTAAATGCTTAATTTATACTTTTTGCATTTAGCTTTATTCACATTTAAACACCATCCCAACTTGTTAAAGTAACAGGATAGCACAGGTCCTCTTTCACTGCTGTGGCGCTGTGTGATTTCCTATGTGCTTCAAGTCTCATCTAGAGGTTAATTGCAGGTTCAAAGGAAGGTGTGAATAGCCTGTGCAAAAATGATAACATACAAGACATCTAATGATGACAATTGGAATTATCAGCGACCTTTCTTATTTTACTTTGATTACCAACTCAAGAAACGTCTTTAAATAAAAACCGATCAAAAGAAGTTAAATATTTCAATTCCAACACGCTTATCTAACTGATCCACTAATTTAAACTCAAATTTATTTGGGGTAATGAACACATCGGGCGTACGTGTGTACGTGACCGCACGGTTTGAGTGTCGCGCTGCTTGAGACCATAGCTGATGCGCTAACTAAAAACTTTTCAAATATAACCCTAAAATCAAGCTATACCATTTTGTTTACAATTCTTAACGTGAAAAGTCACTGTTGTTTTGTACTCTGGGTTGTAGCTATGCGGCAAACCCACCTAAACTATAAACTAACAATGACATTAATCTATTAAAACGGTAGAATTCAAGGTAACTAACATTCATGATGGCCGACAGCTGTTAGTGTTGCTTTTTTCTGTCTAGCAGGCCTTAAACGTAAGATAAAACGGACAAAACTGGAGCGGACAGAAACAGCCTAATACCTCATTCATCGAATGACATTAGCTTTAACTATGGATGCAACTAGTGACGGCTGTCCCACTCACCGAGGTGCCGGCTGTTTTTTTTTTTCCTAAAAGAACACTGATCCTAGAACGGTCCGAGCCGAATCAAGCGACATTTCTCCTTCTTCTTTACTGTTGCTTTGGCGGGTTGCAAATCAGCCATACATGCACTACCGCCCAGAATTGTAATCCCGCTTCTCATTGGTCATCTGACAGGCCAATCATGCTTTAATCGGTTTATCATTGGACAAAATTCTAGATGTGGCAAAGAGAAGGCGGTACTTCCGTCTTTCTCTAAACCAAATTTAGTTGTGTTCAGTACGAGTATAAAGTCTTGTATTAATTAATTTAGTTTAGTTTACTAGCTTAATGGCCCAAATTAAGTATTTTATTATTATTCAGTCATATTTTCCCAGAGCTATTTTCTGATTATTGTCTTACATGTTAGGCACATGCTAAGAAATACCAGTTACTCACATAATAACTAACACTGAAATGTCTGCCAGTGGTAAAAACCTTCATTAGGTGTCACTGTGCATCTAACTGGATAGCTAATCAGTTTCATACTCTGCCTACCTGTTGCACTGTCCACCATCTAGTGGACATTTTGAAACATGTCAGTGGAAGGTTTTCAATATCAGTGGACATGCTAAAATCACATCTTGTGTCACTGCAGGCTGTTTGCATCCATACACATTTCTGCCATGTAGGAGTACAAAAAAGGCTACTCATCTTGCCACTTCATAGAATTTTTCTTCAAACAAAATCATCACAATTAGTTTTTTAGTTTGTAGTTATCAGCACTGCTCTTTTTTTGTAGCACAGTCTGAATACATTTCTATTAAACTCCTGGAGGAACTCTCACTTTAAACTTGGCAAACTGGGTTTCACATTATTTTAAACAGACTCAGTCTGGAACCCAAAGCTAAACACAGAGATTGTTTAATCTATAGCCGATAAATTTGGATTCAAAACTCCTTTCACGCAAATGTGCTCCCATGCACGAAGATGCCATTAAAAACCTCATAACACAGCTCAGTGGACTTTGTTTGGACAGCAATTTTATGTGCTTTATCTGTACCCAGCTGAATTATTCTCTAAGTTTCATGAGGCATTTCTGGGGTCATTAGTGTTGCATCTTTAACCCTTTAGCTGTTTTGCAAAGCACGTGTTTGGCAGTGAATTTACTGTGTCTTATTAAAAAATGTAATTAAGTCTGCACGAGCCATTACTCCAACGCTGCCACAATACTGATTGGAAAGCTAAAATAAACAAAAAGCAAGTGATCTGGTCTAACCCACAGTGGTAGAGATAAATCACAGCTAGAGGTGCAACCTGAACCATCACTGAATCAACAGAAACACCAGAAAACCTGTGTTTTCATGGTTATAGGCTGTTTCCACAGAAAGAAAATGAAAGAGGAAAACAATTTCTTCCTCTTTTTTAAATCTTTCCTTCAGTCAAACTAGACCAGGAGCATCTGAGGGAAACACACGAGGACCAAGTCATCCACACAGAGTAACCAGCAGGGATGGAGCTTGTAACATATGACTATTAGATTGTTTTTCCATTGTTTTCTTAGATTGTTTTCTTTTTAAACACCTCTATTAATCACAATGATTCCTCTTGACACAACTGATATTGTGCTGGTTGAAATAGGTCTAACATGTCTTTTGTTGCTTGAATCCATTGACTCCAATATTACACCTTTCTTTTTACCATCTTCTGTTGTAATTCATAGTGAATCTTAAGCTGCACTTCTAAAGCAATGGCAGCATTAAGAGTGTGCTCAGTGTGTTCTCGAGACAATCAAGTCATCAAAGATTTGTTTTATTTTCTCTTTCTCCTTTCTGAAAAGTTTCCAGTATCATTGCACTGATGTGTGTTTTAGGTTTGTTACTGAAACTGTTACACCCCCCTGCTTCTCTACTGGCTCTGCAGTTAGAGTCTTTGGGTGGTAAATGGACTTGATTGTTCAGATTGTCTTACCTGGCTGCACCTTTTAAGCTTTGCATGCTCGCGTCTGCAGAAACACGTACATGTTATCCTGTTTGTGTTAGCAATCATTGCAATTCATAACTTAATATTTTCTCTCTCTGTGTTATGAAAATTAAATCCTTTGCCTGAGTGTTGTCTCTGTTTGGGACAAGCCTAAAATAAAAGGAGCATGTGCAGTATAATCACATTTGGTTTTCATATATGTTTTCATATACGTGTTGCTAGTGCTGTGGTTGTTTATGTGTTAATTCCTCACACTGTAGCTTGTATTTATTACATTTTATCTTTTTCTATTGTGTATTCTCTTCTTGGCATTTGTTTCCTACTAATGACTAATGAATTATTGAAAAGTTGAAAAAATAATGAATAATGAAACCAATGAATTGCTCAAGTGTGGTGGAGCTTTGTTGTCCTTTATTGCTGTAAGTTGTGATGTGCATAAATGAAATTATTTATAGAACCAGGACTCACAGTGAAGACCACGTTTTAATATAACCTTGGATAAGGAAGTCCTGGTTTAGTTTCACATCATTCAGATGTAGAACAGAAAAAGCAAATGTGATAATTAAACAGTGAGGCCCAGTTGGGAAGATTTGTGGTTAACCCAGGAGGACCAGATTGGGTGGAATTTTTGCAGATATGTACAGCTCTTGTCTAGGTTTAATTTCCCTCTTTGTATTTCTTATATTTTTGTTTTTCACCTTGCCGAAATGCTTTGAATGTTTTACGAAAGCAGTTTGAGTTGTCTTGTACATGAAATGTGCTGTACAAACAAAGCTGCCTTGCCTGTTTTTCCTCAGTTTGTCTTCTAATAGGTGCTCTTGATGATGCTCTACTTTGTTTTCTTACAGAAGCAAAGGGATGTTCTCTGTAAAATTTCCTTACACGTGTAGAAGCTGGTTATTTGTTTTTTCTGTACAGTTGTTAATATTGTTTTTTGTGTTCAGCATCTTTGTCTCCTTTTATCTTTTTGTTCACTCTCCCTGTTATTTTGGTCCCATTGTCAGGTCCACAATTAACATCTAGGTAACAAACTAAAAATAAAGACTGATACTTAAGTATGAAGAAGAGCCTTATATACACACAAAGCTTCATTTCCTTTATATCCATAAAGCTGCTTCTCAGTGAAGCAAATTTGTTTAACACAACAAGGCAGCAAGACCTTCATTCTGCTTACTGTGGTAATAGAAAGGACAAGGTACAAAAAATAGTTTCTCTCTGCATAACGCTGTGGTTTGATCTATAATGATAAATATGACCTTTTTTTTCCCTTTCTCTTTCCTGCAAACACACAATGCAGCAGACAGCAAACTAAAAAATAATAAACATTTTACACAATTAATCTCATTTTATTTGGGTACAAAAAAAGTACAAAATAAAAAATAGAAAGTAGTAATTATGAAAAAAATGTCAACATCATAAAAGAAAAGGCAACTGTTAAATAACAAATTAAAAACACTACTCAACTATTCTGAAAAAAAAACAACCAAAAAACATCTTGTGCTTTACTGTCGATCTACACAAATAGAACATTTAATAAGTAAATTTTTTGGTGTGGAAATGCAGAGACCTGGGGTGTGCAGGGACACAATATTAAATCCACAAGCACACAATAAGTCAAATTGTTAAAAGCCCCCCCCCCCCCAATATTAAAACAATCTCACTACAAGAAACATTTATGCTAACGTATTTTGACAGTAGGCCATAGCTCAATGTACATTCACATTGCTGTTAATATTTTTATCCGCGGGTCTTTTTCCCCCTGACACTTATACACATTATCACTGTGATGCTGAGCCTGTTAAGGATCCCCCAACAGCTAAAAACACCTTATACACTCACAAAGAGCAAACATTAGTAGTCTTGTATTCACGTTGAGCTTGACATCATCCTGACTTGACAAAACATGAGTAATTCAAAACAGTTAGATAAAGTGAAAACACTTGACAGGAAAGAACACATATTTTTGGCGTCTGTAGACATGTGGGTCTCAGAGCCTGTCGGCACCATCACTCCATGTCCACAGCAAAGCTTATCCAGCAGGAGACCTGCATGTGTGTTGAGTGTCTTCTATTCTCATGTCTGTCACTGAGGCCAAGTTTAATGGGGAGACATTCTGAGTGTTCACCCTTCAGGCTCAGCAGTTTAGTTGGTGCTGGTGTTGGACTCAGTGTCTGCGTGTGCGCTGAGCTCCTGTGGTGGTGACATACAGGAGGGGCTGGGGTTGCCGGAGCTGAGGCGCTCGCTTCAGGTGATTCATGTTAGCTGCAGAGGACTCAGTGTTTGAGCCTGTGGGAAGAAAAATAAAACAATCTTAACAGAGAGATGAGTGAGGAATGGAAATCTGTCCACTGGTATTGATGCAAAAATGGTTAACCTGTTTGCTGGGTGTTGTGAGGAGGCCTGACTTTGGCAAGAGGAGGGATCCCTCTGTATTGAGGACGCAGCATGGGGGCCTGTGGTTGGCCATTAATGTGGAGATGAGGGTCTGACGTGCTGTCCAGAGGGCGAAACCTCTGAGCTGTGGTTGTCTTTGTTTGAGGCAGCTACAACAGAGATGATGAAAAATACATTAATAATTAATTATTCAAGACAAAGTTCACACATGGCAAAGATGAAAAACACAATTTTTTGGCATATGTTAAAAAACAAACAAACAAAGAAAACACCAACCGCTTGTCCCGTGACCTCAAATGAACGCGATCGCCTCTTCTTGCGACGAGCTTCGAAGTCCACCTCCCGAGGTGTTTGGGTTTTGGTGGCAACCTGGCGGTAACGAGGTCGCGTCCAGGTCACCTGCAGGCCAGGTCCTTCCCCAGTGCTGCTGGACAGGTTATCGTCTGAGGTGGCGTGTCTCAGCTCAGGGCTGGGCTGCCGGCCACGCCGCATCAGTAAACCTCTCGGGGGCGCCTCACTCAAAGAAAGACTACTTTTCTGCTTTTTGGGGTCCAGAGGAGAGGGGGCGTGGGGTAACCGCAGGGCATCTACCTCCAGGGCTTTAGAGCGTCGACGGGCAGCTTTCACCACAATATTCTGGACTCCTCTCAGGATCTGTTGCCGCTCTGTGCAGACAGAGAGCTAATTATCTTGAACTGCATTGCTACTTACAAACACCAGTGAGGAGCCTCGGGTTAACAGAAAATCAAGGAGCCAGATTTAGGCCAAAGATTAGGAGGTGTAACTTAAGGATGAAACCTAAAAGACACTGATGTTTTCTTTTTTTTTCTTCTTTTTTTTCTGTAGCTTGCATGTATTATAGACATACAGTTTTCCTTGCAGTGAGAAAAATTGGGGGAGGACAGCAGAAGGTAATGATTCAAAGCAAATTATGAATCATCTACTGCAGCAAAAAGCCTGTATGAACCCATTTTATGCTTAATGTGGCTGTAATGATAGTTGCTATGAAGAGGGGTTTCTGAGCCTGAGTCCTGCAACCAGGACATATTTTCCATGTTTTATGGCCTGGATTTCTGTCTGTATTTTCACCTGCGTTGTCTTATGTTTCTCCAGGAGTTTAATATACATCCTTTCTCTGGATTAGCAGTATCTTCCAGGAGGGTACAAGTGATGGAGAGAGGGGCTTTTTTCCTTTAGATAAGTTTGAAATGTCTTAATTTATTTGTTCTTTAACTTCTTTTGACACAGGCTGAACTACCTTTTTTTTTTAAAAAAGTGTGTATGTCCATCTCAACTTTATAACTGACTAGACAGTGCTACAGTACACTTCAGTATTATTGTGCACACAGACCATTTCTGGGCTGCAGAAAGGTGCTGGTCAGCTATGCTACTGATGTTTTCCTGTTTATGGCACAGATTTGGTGCCATAGTGCCATGATCCAGAGTCACTGGTTCCATTGCAGCCTACTATGTTTTTCCATGTTGTGTGAGACATGCAAACTGCAGGGTAAACAGCTCTGTTATTTTGAGACTAGTAATCTGTATTTCTTCAGGCAGATTGCACATTGCTGGCAGATAATTTACAGGACTGGGCAACTTTCCCCCCCTGCTTTGTAAATCTGGCTTATGCTGTTTTAATTGGCACAGTTAACAACTAAGCTCTACTGAAATAGTTATTAGATTGATAACTAACACGGCACAATAGCAATCTCTAAAACTAAGATTTTCATTATTAATTTAAATCAGAAAAGAGATACAAGAATAAAGGATAGACTTTTTTCTTTCTTCTACTGAAATAATACCAACAAAAACCTTGTAAAATCTGCTCACATTACTGTTGAAGCTGCCAAACAATTCTCTGATTCCCGACCTCTGCTAACCCACACTGAATAATGCACTCAAAGGAGCATCTTACCATTTCGTGAAAGGGGGATATCAGTCCCGGCCTCGCTGCTCTCTGGTGATGAGTCTAGGTGGCTGCTGATACTGTGGCTCAGATGGCTGTAGCTCAGGAAGTTGTCAGGAGCCAGAGGCTGCAGCTGCAGGCAGGACATGCGGAATGAGTCATTTGACCAGACATTAACCACAGTTCTTTGCTTTCAATCTGTCAATCAATTCTGTGCCTCTAAAAGCTAATTCTAAAAAGGACATTTGAAGCCTAGAGCTAGTAATATTTAGTTACTCTTTACACCTTGGATTCTTTTTTCTCTTTTTTTTCAAAGAGAGAAAACTAGATGGATGCTATCTTATTTCAAGTATGAAACAAAGGTGTAAATCTACTTGTTTTAAACATGGTAAACTGAGAGAAAGCATTCATCAAGGTGATTCTTCTAAACAGGTTTGTGGGTTAAAAATGAAAGTGAAGGATCTGTGTGTGCTTAAATAAAACAGAGAGGCTTGGTGCTTAAAGAAAAACAAAAACAAACACGCAATCCAACTATTAATTCATGATACAAAGCAGCTCTAAGAGGAGGCCACTGAAGTGCAATAATTCAGAGCAATTAGTATCATAGGAGAGTCCTTACCTCTTTGTTGCCCTTCCCGTTAATGTGGATTGGAGGTGGGGTCATTACAGCTGAGTTCTTCATCTGCCTGACATGAGGGCTGCTCTTGAAAACTTTATCTCTGAATGAGATGTAACAGTGAATAAGGTTATAAGTGGTGTAAGTGTAAAAAATGTAATAATAATAAACAAATTCTCTTACAGCTCAGGCTCTGGCAGAATGGGGGGCAAGGTGTGTCTGCGCATTTTGGCTTGACCTCTTCTGTTATCAGAGCACATGTTGCGAATGCTCTCCTGGTCTGAATCCACGTCCTGCATGCTGTCGCGACCCTGAACGGGTAGGGTAATCTTTGGTAGAGATCCCTCCTGGAAATAAAAACACAGAAAGGATTTGTGTCAGTGCTCATCTTGTTTCACTTATCTATATTTAAGTGTGTTAATTAATTGATTTGTCCCACTGCTGTTACCTTGATGGTGTGTCTGGTGGTTTCCTTGTCCAGGGCCATGGCTCTGTCCAGTTTTCTCTCATCCAGCTCCCTCACGTACATATCATACAGCTCCTGGAGGTGTGGCGGTACAGGAAGACTGTGATCTGAAACACAAAGAGATGCATATTCAGAGAAACTGAAATTGACTGAACCTAAACAACAACCAGAATGAAAATGCTCACAAACCCACCATCAATGAACTGCCTCTGCTGCTGAATGATCTCGTCACACAGGTGTCTGTGTTGCTCAAAGCGCTGAACCACAAAGTTTTTCTGCCGGATGACATTGTCTTTGAGCAGTGCGTGGGATTGCATCTCGGCGTTTTCGATCTCCAGCTCATGGACCTTGCAGAGAAGGCCCAGGACCTCACGCTGCTCCTCTGAGCTCACCCTCCGAGGCAGCAGCTCTTCCAGGCGTCGGGCTTGCTCCCGAAGCTGCAGAAACCTGCGCTCCAGCAACCCCTTATAGGACACAAGTGATGATTCAGTGAGTTCAGGAGTACAAAACAATCTACAGCAAGATCATGCAATGACATTTTGTTGTTTTCATGATGCCGACAGACAAACCCACCTTCTGTTTTTGAATGTTTTTCTGTTCGGCCATGAGCGTGACCAGGTTTTCTCGAGCAACTGCCACCTCCTGGGTCTCTGTGCTGTCTGGGGGAGATTCCGGGGAATCTGAGTCCTTCTCACTTTCGTCTTTGCTGACACTTTCCTTCCTCCTTTCTGCACGCCACTTCCTTCTGCGCCTGCTCCGCTCCTGCTCCGAACTAAGATTAAAAAACAAGTTACTGTCAGTGATAATCACTAGCTGAAAGCACACTTCCTAAACACTGTACACCGCTCTGAATTTGGAAGTTAATTTTCAACTATTTTTTCCAGCTTACTGTCATCCTGAATGATCCACTGAGGATTGTTAGATGACTGGTGTTATGAACTATCTGTGGAGAGAAATGTGACGAAAATCCTAAACACTGACTCTGCAATGATTAGAAGGTGTTTGGAGGTATCGATCTGGATCTCCATGTTGCTGTTCTCCAGTTCCATCAGGCTCCTCCTGATCTCCATCTGCTGGCGGAAGGCATCCAGAAGCTGCTCCCTCAGCTGATCCATCTCTGCCCGGCTCTGCTGGCTGGAGTGGGCCTGTACCTCCGCTGCAAGTGTGTAGAAATGAACAGTGGAGATTAAGACAGAATCTAATAGAAACGGTACAGGTATTAACAGGTATTGCTGCAGAGCTTCAAAAGTTAATATTCTTGAATTAAATTTACCTTGGATGTTGCGGATATCAGTTCGGTCTGAGTTAAGCTGGCGGCTCGTCTGATCTGCAATCTTCTTCTTGAGCCGCTGGATTTCGCAGCGCAGGTCTGAGATGATGTTGGTGTACTGGGCAATGTGGTACGACACATTTATCAGGTTTTTCTTCACCTGAAGCACACAGCGGTTAGAATAAGATCACAAGATTTAGTATTTATAAAAGTTTTATCTATTAAACTGAAGTATATTTACAGATTTTAGAGATATGCAAGTTCTGAGCTTACCCGTGTTCGAATGCTTTTGGCACGGTCTGCGTATGCCAGCGTGTTACGAGACTCTTCAAAAGCTATAGAGGCAGGGCTAATGTGGGCTATCATGACTGTCCTGCTGTTCCCTCCCAAAGAGTCCTATTTTTTACAGATGAGAGGCAAGATGATGATTGTAATGAGCACAGCCTGCAATTAAACTCAAATTGAATGATCTAAACAGTATCTTCCGGATGAATTGTAGTACCTTCAGGAGACGAGTCAACTTGCTGTCTCTGTAGTTGACATACTTGCTTCCGTTTTTGTCGCTCAGGGCATTTATGCAGTTTCCCAAAGCCAAGAGGGAGCGGTTGATGTGGGCTCCTTCTTTCAATCGCTGACCTCTATTCTGAGTCTGAAAGATGAGGAGAAAGATGAGTGTGAAAACCTCTGAGCCCAAAGTATTTTTTGATGCTTCATACCAGTGGTGACAGATATAGAAAGCTCAGGAAAGATGATGGATGTGGGGTATAACATGCAACAAAGGCAACCAGCTAAACTTTTCAATTAATGATCCTTGGCTTGAAAACAAAGGTTAGGTTATAGATATTTAATCTTTTTTCACTGAGAGATTTTCATTTAGTTTTTTGACCCTTCTTTTTGAGGTGGGAAGAGTCAAGAAATGTACATACTTTAATGCATCGGGATTTAGATACATTTTTTTAGACTTAAAAACCAGTTTAGACTTCTAAATAAATAATTATGATAATAAAAGGTTTTTAAACTGTGTTGACAAAAATAAAAACAATGGTGAGAAATGTTTTTTAAACTCATTTTCAGAGGCCTTTAAAGCCTTTTCTTTTCCCAGGGGAACATACAATTGGTTATATTACGTAGATCAGTTCTCACACTAAGCCAACTTCCAGTTTTGGCCTGTAGATGGCGGTACGTCCTATGTTTGCCCCATTAGCAATGAACTAAATCAAATTCCTCAAAGGCAGAGAAAATTCTCTATTTGGCTTCTTTTGATAAATTGTCTGCTAATATTGGATGCCATATACTGTCTTCATCAGTAGAATGGCTGTGACAATTTCACTCATCATCTGCTGCATGTTCATTTCACAGTGTGTCACACTGCCGCTTTGGTAAATAAGCAACAATGACAAGAGATTCCTTTCACTGACAAAGCAGCTAACTAAAAAAATCTCAGTCATCTGACTGCTTAAGCAGAAGGTCAAAGAAAAAAAAAAGGTCAATCTTCTTTTTATGATTTGATAATTGGTTAACATACCAGAAAACATTATCATCAGAACGATCTTTTTTTTTTTTAACTACAGTAACAACAGAACTGTTTTTGGCTCACTTGGCAGCAATGGAAACAAGCTGAAAACCCTGCAATCTGCAAAGAGGACCTGGTGCAGGACGTTACATCAGCTGCTCTGATGTTTGCTGCTGCTCACATGCAAAATGCAAACACTCATCACAGTGACGGCTTTGCTATATCCGCAGAGCAGTGTCACACTAACAGTAACATAAACTATCTGCAAATCTGGTGGAGTGTTAATTTTATAAACTGCACAGTGGTATGTAGTGGCTGATATCAGCAGCAGCACACTCTAAGTCACACAGATAAAACTGTGGAAATTAAACAGTTTGATCCAGTGCATACACACACCTGTGCTGCTCGCTCTGAGCCGGCGAGGTCAATCATGAAAAGGCGAGCAAAGCGAACCTCCTGCAGGACATCACGACAGCGGCTCTGCTGTTTGACTGCCACCTGCAGCACAGCGTGGGAGCGAGATGACGTCTGATTGGCCGCTGTTGGCTCTTGGGTGCGCAGTTTGTTGCCCTTCATCAGTAATTCCATAATCTGAAAACATAAAGGTACAGTTCTTACTTACAGCAATTTTGATTAATAATGATGATAAAAAAAATGGGATGGGTTTACATCGCTCACCTCTTGGGCATTAATGGTAGACACCTCTGTGATTCCTGCAACCTGAATCACACCTTTTGAGTCTTCTCTTAGGTCTAAGAAGCCTGAGGATGGGTTCAGCAGGTCACGGATCATCTCATTGTAGATCTATAAAGACACAGACAGAACATGGTTGATTACTACAGGCAGACTACAGTTTATCTTCACATGCAAGCCGCCATTCAAGACACAAACCTGAAACAAAAACATAAGCTGCTATATTTTTTCCCAACTACTCATTAAGATTTCAGCTTGTTGGGTGGCAGGCTGTCAGTGTTGTCCTTACAGGAAAAAAAAACCTCCACTGATTCCTCTGGGTTGACAGTAAATGTCTAAGCAAAAATCCATCAGCCACATAAAAGAAAAAGCAGAGGAATTGACATCTTGGAAAGTTACCACTGGATGTCAATCTGTACATAGTTTGGGGAAGTAATGACACCTTTTATTTGTCAAGCTCACTTTAGGGGCTAACACTAACAAGCAGCAGCGTTTTGGATGAGCTGCAGATGTTTAATGCTCTTTTTAGGAAGCCCTGTTAAAAGACCATTACAGTAATCATGTCTACTGGAGATGAATCCATGGATGAGTTTCTCTTGGTCTTTCTGGAAGACTCAACTTTTAATTCTGCTGATGTTTCTGAGCTGGTAAAAAACTGTCTTAGTAAGAAATGTTTTTAACCTGGATTTTAAAATGTTATTTTATTTAGAGCAGAGGTCCCCAACCCTGGTCCTCAAGGCCCACTATCCTGCAGGTCTTGTATGTCTCCCTGCTGCTTTTACATCTGAGCAGACAAGAATTACATGTGGAGTTCCCCAGGGTTCCATCCTAGGGCCCTATTCTGTTTAACATCTACATGCTCCCTCTGGCACAGATCATAAATAACAATAAAACTAGTTACCATAGCTACGCAGATGGCACACAGATATATATTACATTGTCACCAGGAGATCGAGGACCTGTAGAGGCTCTTGGGAAATGCATTGAAGAGAGTAACGACTGGATGTGCATGAACTTTCTCCAGTTAAACAAAAACAAAACTGAGGTTATGATCTTTGGAGCCAAAGAGAAACGATTAAGTGTCACCAAAGAGCTTCAGTCTATACAACTAAAAACCACCAACCAGGCCAGAAATCTGGGTGTATTGATGGACTTAGACCTTAACTTTATGAAACACATTAATGGAATTACAAAATCAGCCTACTATCACCTTAAGAATATATCAAGGGTAAAAGATCTGATGTCTCAGCAAGACTTGGAAAACAAGTCCATGCTTTCATCTTTAGTCGGCTTGATTATTCTAACAGTGTCTTCACAGGTCTACCTTAAAAATCAATTGGGCAACGGCAGCTGATTCAGAACTCAGCTGCTCGAGTCCTTACTAAAACCAAGAAAATGGATCATATCAGTCTAGCTCTAAGGTCATTACACTGGCTGCCTGTTCGCCAGAGGATAGACTTTAAAGTTCTGCTGTTGGTTTATAAATATCTAAATGGTTTAGGACCAAAATACATCAGTGACCTCTTGACCCAGTATAATCCTACCAGAATCCTCAGGTCATCTGGATCATATTTCCTATCAGTTCCCAGAGTCACAACTAGACATGGAGAAGCTGCATTCAGCTTCTATGCTCCACATGTCTGGAACAAACTCCCAGAAAGCCTCAGATCAGCTGAAGCAGTAAGAAGAAAAAAGCAAGAACAATCAAGGTTAACTTTTTTTTTTTAATCTTTTTTCTTTATGTATCAATTATGTATGTATCAATTTTATCTTTTTAAATCTTTTTTTTCTAATACACTTGTATTTTTTTCTGCACCTTGCTGTAAGGTTTTTATGTTTTGTGTAAAACACTTTGAATTGTCTTGTACATGAAATGTGCAATACAAATAAATTCGCCTTGCCTTACTGACAGCGTTGATGTGGCAGCTGAAAGTCAGATCTGAGTCTATGAATACTGTGAGGTTATGAACTTGGTTGGTGATTTTAAGAGCCCGAGTCTCCAGGTGTCTACCAATGCTGACCCTCTTCTCTTTGCTACCAAACAGAATAATCTCAGTTTTGTCATTTAATTGTAGAAAGTTCTCCTTTATCCAGGTGTTTATTTGCTCCAGATACTGACACAGTAGGTACATTGGGCGGCAGTCGTCTGGTGACAAAGACACATAAAGTTGTGTATCATCTGCATAACTTATATATATATATATACATATATAGATATATATATATAAGTTATATATACATATATATGTATATATACATATA
>JBAMHW010000024.1:7495362-7533306 GCA_037177495.1 Rhadinocentrus ornatus | reverse complement strand
TATATAAGATTTTTTTGTCTTTCCCATTTTTTGTACCCTTGTGCATTGTCTTCTTGTTTCATGATATACCAACATGGTACTAATGCTACTTTTAAACAACATTTAAACAAAAAGAAAAAAAAAACTAAAATGATCTTAAAACAATCCTGCTGGAAGATGAACAAGTGAGAGGAAAAAAAGCCCTCAAACAAAACCTGAAGTGCTCCTTGATGAGTTGGAAGTATTTTCTTGCTGTGATGAAGAGGGAGACGGACTCTAATAGGGGCCCAAACTCAACATTCAGGCTTATTATCTTTACCATTTAGCAATAAAAAAGAGGAAAAAAATAAGTAATTATGCTTCAAAATTTTACATTTCCAAAAAGATAAATTAATAATCATCTTTCATTCTCAGTATCAAATAAGTGATCACACTGTCAAATATTACACCTATTAAAGTACATTATCACAAACAACTGTAGTTCATCAAAAACTTTAGGTCATTAGCACATTCTGTTAAACACAAACCCATTATCATCTGCATCAGCTGCACAAACTATCAGCTGGCAGAGTCACCCCCACACAAACTGACCAGTTCACCTCTCATTCTGGTGTACTTGAATCATGAGCAGGCTTCAAACAGGGATGAGTCAGTGGACAGCTGCAAGGCAACCATTTTCCAAACCCAGTAAGCACTTAGATCCTGATATAAGTAATAGAAGTTTCTAAGTTGCTGCAGTGTCACTGTTAAGAAACAACCCGAGGGGGAAAAAAACCCTGACTACTAAACTCCACCATTTGAGCACATTTATTATCTCTATATCTATATATTTCTAAGTATCTCTAGCCCCCATAATTGCAGTCACTGTACATCTGTAGTCAGTCAGAAACAGTATGTAGAGTTCACTGCTTGACTTCCATCCACAATTTAGCTGTTACATTGAGACACTGGTTCAGGTAATATACCATAAAGTTTATAGGACAGTTGTAATGAGAGTTATGGATCAGAAAGGATAAGAGCTTTAATGTGAGTGATGTCAAAGTCTGAGGCTCTTGCTGCTGTTTTATATCAACCTATTTGTTGAGATTGGTGCCACTAAATCAGTCATCAATTTGGACACAAGTGGGAAAGAAACCAAAAGCATCTGAAAACCGCACTACGTGAAAAGGAAAGCAATTTCCTGGTTCACAGCCTCCATTCATAATGATGTTATTTTTAGGATTTTTATTCATGTTGTGTGCTCTGTCACCATGCATCACTTCATTTGGATGCAGGGTGTGTCTCAACTTAACCTGACCCCAGGGAATAACATATTAAAATGGCTAGAGAGTGGGTTTACACGCTGCAGCCATGAAAAAAGAAGCTCCTAAAATATTTATATCCTCACAAGGAGCCAAAGTCAAACAACTACTTGCTTATGCAATGACATGAAACCAATTAGTGTGATGGAGTTTTTTAAATACAATAAAAAAGCAGCGGGGTGTGATGGAGCACCTCGGCCCGTGCTTTTCTTGGCTGATCAACAGCACCTGCTGTTCTGCTCATTAAAGCAGCAGGGATCACTTGGTTGGCCATCTTGCTGATTATAGCGCCACTTGCTCCCACCGCAGATCCATAATTCAAAGCCTGGATGTGATGCAGTTTCACATGCCAGACAGCCCTGGGTGGTTTAGTCTGACGCCCTCCACTGATGTGTGCCAAGCGGCAAATGCTGCCAACACAGCCAACAAAAGTCAGCAGCTGTCCATACACCCTTAAGACACAGGTTCATTACACCCGTATAAAGCTATAGGTCACTAAGAAATTTTCCATTGACAGTAGTGTACCAGCTGCTTTGCTAACTGACCAGACTACAGGCAAATTCCTCTCCCTGTTTCGTAATGTGCTTGAATTTATTGTCCAAACATTATTATTCATAAGCAGATTTTGACTCCTAGAAGGTAAAACCTGGGGAAAATCTACTGCATCAACTTAAAAATATCATATGAAATTAATAAGAAGACTGTCAAATGAGCAGACAAGTGCAAATAGAACTGACAAAAAAGGATAAAAAAGAATCCCATAGGAAAGATGAGAGGTAGCACTAGTTCTAACAGATGAAGGACCATTTTTAACAAAAACATGCAGTTGGGGTCTGAATCACAGTAATAGAACTGAACACTCCTACCACATGTATTGATGTCGTGTTTTATTGTTTCCATTTGCATCTTGTCTTTGTGGCTCTGGCTGCAAAGGCCATGAGGTTACATCCTTTTTTTCCTCCACCAGCTAAAAAGGTTGACCACGAATGGATCATAAAGATTAAGAGTAGGGTTTTGTCCATGTGTCACATCTTGAGTTTTATGTCCATCTCTGCATCTAATTGCTCCCCTGAGACACCGTCCATGCTCAAACCCTCATCCTCTTCTGACAAAGTGGTTGCCATGGAAGCGTGTTTCCAATTCATGACTGCTTCATTTTAATCCAGTAATAAAAAAAAACCAAGCAATTCAGGATGTAACACTAGAGACAACAATACAATACTGCCAATCAATAATAATAATAATAATTTAAAATCATCTTCTAAGAAAAAATGTGACTAAAATAAGCCATTAGACAGCTGGACTGTTAGACTGTCCCGCTGACTCGTGCATGAGTCATCAACACAGACAAAAAGGAACCAAACTGAGTCATATTTTCATTTCATTTCTGTGCATCATGCATCTCTAAAGTAATACGTTTCCATCATTAAACAACAGGAGTAAATCTGTGACAGATGCACTATATTTCTTTCCTGCACGGTGACATAACAGCAGATGTTTTACAATTTCATCTGAGTCCTGTGTTGAAAAAACAGTAAAGAACAAAAGTTTAAGATCACAAAAAAAGCAATCAGGTCCAAGCGGTGACCTCCGTGGGGCGACATTTCAAGCTGCCCTTTCAGAAATGCAACTAAAGCTTTGGAAAAATCCACCGCACACAATTGCAGCTGGTTATCTGATAGAAACCCTCAGTGCTCCCCTCTGCACCCCAACAATGCCACGGAATATCCTGTTTCAGGGGCTCTCCATGATTGGAGGTGTCTGTTTGACCACTGTGTACCTGATACACCATGCTTGATAGCAAGGGCTGCTCTACAGTTGAGGTTACATAAGACGTCTGGCTGTGGCAATTGAACGCTAAATTGGTACCGTTGCATGAGGGTCTTTTGTAACTTCAACTCAGACACTGTATAACTCCCAATTGCTGGAACAATAAACCAGAGATCTTGAAACTGGATGGCAGAAATTACTTTTTTGTCTTTCCTTTCCTTTCTACTTTCTTTCCTAATTCTTTCCTCTCCTGCTCATTACCCATCATGTATGGTAACATGGAGCAACAAAAGATGGGAAATGAAGATGCTGATGATACAAATATTAACACACTCAACATACAATAATAAAAAACACCAAGCATCCACGCATCAGATGTTCTTGTTTAAAAAAAAATGGCAACATTCCTGCATCCAAAGCAGAGGCTAATCAGCTTTTAGTTTGTTTTGGCTGCTTATAAAAAAAATTTTGCTCACAGATTTTGGGGATATTTTAATGTAAAACAGTCAAAAACACGCCTGCATTGGCAGAAGAAACTAGGCCGATCCATACTAATAAAAAACATCCGGAAGGAAAACTCAATAGTTGGACAGGAGAAGCTGGTGCAGACAGAGGTCGAAGGTAAATTTGAGGTTGGTCATAACACACAAACTAGGCTAATCATCAATTACCAAAACAACAACATGCAGATATGCACTCACACAAGATCTCAAAGGTCTTTTTGGGTCAACATCTAACCTCAGACTGACCATCTGAGCACGAGAGGATCAACATGGGAGTAAACTGTTCAGGGACACTTACTGTAAAGGGTGATAGAGGAAATCTCTGGATTCAAATCAAGTCAAATAGAAGCTTAAAGAGAGTCTGCACTGCCTTAGACTCAGAAATATTTAAATGATGGTATTATCAGTGGCAAATCAATACTGGATTTTAAATCAAGTGTGATATCTTAGTATGAAAGAAGGTCATTTTATTCCCTGTTTTCTGTAACAACAGCTTTCATGTTGTCCTAAATAGATTAGATGACTTTGTATCCAGAAGAACATTTTGGCTCTTGTTTCATCATGAACAGACTGACTGGTACCATATCTAGTACATTTAGAACGTTTTAACCACGGATCAGTTTCATTTTTTTTTTTTTTCTACTGTAACCATTCAATTTATCTTCCCTACTGTGATTCACTAATATGGTGGAGCTTTGGTCCTCAGGATCTTTTTTTAGATGAAGGCAGCAACAAGTTTTTCAAGTATCCATTCAGTACAGTGTCAAGTTAACTTCTCACCCATGTTCAAATATAATAACAGTAATAGCAAAAGTGGTACTCAACAGTATGTTATTTTCAGCATTTTACTCCATTTTGCCTCCCTCAGACAGGACAGAATGGGAGGTGTCAGTGTAAAACACACAAGCAGCCATTTCCCCGTTTCTTAGTGACTTCAGGCTTTTTGTAACCGTGTTATACAATAAAGTTTCATTTGGTTTAGAACAGATATTACACTATGCCTTTCTGAAAATGCGTTACAGATCCCATGTCCTTAAATAAAAAAATAAAAAAATAAATAAATATATATATATACTTTTCTTTTTTTTTTAAAAAAACAAACCCTAAGCAAGATGACACGGTTGGACACGTTTTTCTCAAAAAACTCAGTGAATGGTGTCAAGAAATGGAAATTGCAGTTTTGTTATCCTGTATCTGCTTTATCAACTAAAGGATTGTAAAATACCTCAGGTAACAGGTAACTTTTGCTAAACTTTTGCAGCAAAAAATAATAATAATAAAAAAATTGTTTACACTTAATTTTTTATGGTAATATATTTATATGACCACTTAATGTACTCCAGTCTGCAGTGTAAGTCTAATGTAAAAGCTGTTATCTGATATAAACACAACTAAACTTAGTCATTCATTGGAGTTCAAATGGCAGCAGTTTAACTAGGACTTAAAAAGTAAAGTTAAAAAAACAACAAAAAAAACCCCAGTCCTGGTTACAATGGTTTCGACGGATTGAAGTCAGTATGACTCTGATATCACTTCTTTCATTTCAGATTTAAGAACGTAAATTCAAAGTTTGAGAAAAATATCCAATTTCATTCTCATATGAAGAAAATTCTGCCACTGAGCTTTAGTCTTGGATGGAGGAGATGGGTCTTTCATGCTTTACCATGTTTTCTTTTAAGGAATAAATATACTGTATATTGATTTGGACAGTTTTCATAGAAAATACAGCATGAATTCAGTCAGGAAATTTGGCTTTTTGTTTTAGCCAGCATTTAAATTTATGAGAGAAAATCTTGTTTTTTAAGTAGATTTAAGGAAATCTTCGGTTCAGACTTAAACTGATGTGAGTTATTTGCTTTTGTTAGCATGCAAATATGAGAACATGACGTAAAGTGTTAAGTCATGACTGTTTATTTCTTCATTCCTGATAAATTCTGGTGACAATACTACACAAAACAAGACATGACTCACATCACCTTTCCATAGACAACAGAGCTTTTCTGATCAGTCATAATAGGGAATTACTTTGGGTCATACTCTTCCCTGCTTAAGAACTGGGCCTAAAAATATCCATTGCTTACAGCTTTAAGAGGTGCTATGGTTCTTTGGTTAAAGCAGCCTCATGGACAAGCTTTACCAGAGAAACAACTTGTTGTTGTGACTGGAATATTGGGCTGAAATCCCCCATGGAGGCTAATTCCCACCA
This sequence comes from Rhadinocentrus ornatus, assembly GCA_037177495.1. Classification (NCBI taxonomy): domain Eukaryota; kingdom Metazoa; phylum Chordata; class Actinopteri; order Atheriniformes; family Melanotaeniidae; genus Rhadinocentrus; species Rhadinocentrus ornatus. The sequence continues at coordinate 7,527,547 of JBAMHW010000024.1, read as the reverse complement.
GATCCTTAAAACCCAATAGAGATATGGGATATTTTTTCTGTAAACACCTTCCAACTGCTAGCTGCTAATACATTTTTTTCCTCAGTGCAATGATTTGTTTTTCTATTTATTCCCTCAATATCTTTACTTCCTACTTGTTTGCTCTTTCCATTCACCTTCATCTCCTAACATTTTTTTAATAATTTATTTTTTTATTGAATTATTTTGAAAGCTTTCAGTAGAACTTTATTTGCATAGGTGTTACAGATACTCTGGAAGTATCTGGATTAAAAACTGTTGTGCATTTCAGGTGATGCAGTATTGTTACTATGGGTGTGTCCCTGCTGGTGGTCATCCAAAAAGATGGCTAATCTATGACCCTGCGGCTGGCCTATACTTCCTCCTTAAAGGTATGAGGTGGATGAGAAAGCAGGCGAACACTGTGCTCCTGATTTTGTTGTACAGCAAAAGGGGAACACGGGATTGATTCTGGGCATGACAAAGTATTTTTCTCACAATTTTATCCTACCATTAAATTGGTAAATGAATTATGCTTTGATAATATGTGACATAACAAGTAGATGAGGTTATGGAAGCCCTCTAGGTAATTTGTTCCTTCTCATCACCCCCCCTGTTGACTAAGGAATGACTCAACGATGCCTGAAGGTACAGCATGATGCCAACAAGTCTCACCTGCTACAGCTAAGCTGTATGCAGGATGATTTGTTTTGTTTATTGAAAAATAAATAGTATAATGACCTCATTGTGATTCCTAAGTGTTTCCTGCTCTATTCATCTGTAACTCAGATGGGTTAGTCAAAGGAAAAAGGTCTGTTAACAGTACCAAAATCTGTTTAAGAGAACTAAAAAGAGGGCCACTCCAGCAGAGGCCACTGCCCTGCCCTCTCATCAAGATTGATAGTGTTAAAATACTCGGGGCACCGAGAGGGATCACACACAGCACACACAGACATGCCTAGCGCCATCCACAATGGCACTTGTTTTTAGAGGAGACTTAAACAAAGGGGCGGGGATCAGTGGAGTTTTCAAGAGCTCAAGAAGGGAAGGTAGAGTCACAGAAATGAGGAAAGCAAAGATTATCCACATCCCTGAGACAGAAAAGGTATTTAGATTGACATATTAACCCAGTTCTGTTAAAAAGGTAAGACTTTGCACCAGTAAAGCAGTGGTTCCCAACCTATTTTCCTTGAGAACCCCCTTCATGCGAAAACTAAAAAGCCATGGACCCCCTGCCCCACCCCGTGCTGAAACCATGCTTGTTTTTATGCTTTAGAAAGTAAGATTCTCACCATAAATAATTCTGTCTGAGTTCTTCAGTAAGGCCAAAGTTAAATGAACATGTTGCCTTACTTTTTTCTTAAAATAGGGACAATGTGTGGACATTAATCCCAATTGCTCTAAATGTTCAAAGCCTCCGGGACCCCCTATATTCTTTGGGGGAACCTCCTTCGAGGGGGGGTGGGGGGTGGGGCTGGGGGTGTCCTGGACCCCTGGTTGGGAACCACTGCATTAGAGAATAAATTTTTTTTTATTTTTCTTTGGGCCAGCGTCAGGCCCTAATGATGGCCCTGTTTCTGTTTGTAGAGGTTAAATCTTCAGAAAGGGCACGGCTGTTTGTACTTGCTTTCCCTTTCTTGTCAAGACTCGAAGCTATTCAAACGCTCTGTCTCGTAAAAAAGAAAAGACTGTAGACAAAGTGTGCCCTTTTTCTATGTTTTTCCCAGATTTTTACTCACATATCTCTAAAATAAGAACTTCTATCAGCAAAGGGTGGAGTAATATTGAAGAAAAATAAAATGTGTTCCACATATCACATCTACATTTTCTGTTTGCACATAGAAACATATACACAAATAATTAGATCAATCTGGTTTTATCAGGATTGCTGCCTAAATCTTTTCACAACTAGTGAAGTCCTGTGAAACATGTTGTTTTCTCATACTTCTGTAATCAGCGGAGAAAGCCACACTAGCCTGCGCTCGGAGTGCAAAGCTTTTCTAATTTGCAGTCTTTTGTTTTCCAGGTGGGGGGTGGCTTTTGCTGAATGACGCTAACTGCTGTGCAGCCTCTAAAGTGAAGGCAATTTGAATCCCCTTTCACTGACAGCCTCTGTAGAGCCTGTCAGAAACTCTACACTCATCTCTTTAGGCGAGGTGTTTTGCACTTCCTATGGGCAAAATTTTTGCCAATTTACTGCACAATGTAATCGAGTATTGAGCGAGAACTGTGTTATCATGTTTTACATTTCTTGATATTATGAAAATGCTGCATTTGTATTTGCTTGTTTTTTTTATTTTTATTTACAAACCTTAAAATCCCCTACTGTCTGCACACAACAGCAGTTATACTCCCAAAAGATGACCATGAAATGCTACCATCAATACTCCGTGTATACACATTACAGCTTATGCACATACAGACAGAAAAACACAACATAAAGAAAAAAATAAATAAATCCTGTGTTCCTATATATGTCCAACTGTATGTGGAAAGGGAACAGAAAAAAACAAACAATGACCCTGACCTTGTCTTGGTGTCTCCATGGAGACCAGGCCTCGCCATAAAGCATTCCCCACTGTGTACGTTGCAGACAGACCAGCCCTGCAGAAAACATGCTCAACGAGTTTGAGGTCTCAGTAACGCACACAATTCTACAAACAAGATCTTCCCATCTACTGTATGAATTTATTTATTTATGAAAATATTTCCTGTTAAGAACTCAAATAAACAGATTTTCCTTTTGCTTTGATGATCCTAATAGCCTGGAAGGTCAGAAAGGTTTCTGAGTGAACTCAGTGGTGAGACAACACTTTCCTGTCAGGTGTCTCATTCACAAGGTCGAAAGACTGTCTTTATCTCTTAGGGGCTAAACTTAGCTTTACTGTTAGCCTCTTAAGTAAGGACTTCTCGCCTCTTGTGGAGGGCTGTAATGAAATGGAAGGTAAACAATGCCTGAGTCCATCAGGACTACAGTAGAAAGTCAATACAAGCAACTTATTAAGCATTTAGGACTTTTTCAAGGCAACCTGTAGCGTCAAGGTGTCATTATTCCTAAATCGGCTGTAAGTTGGGAATACAGAACTTTGATTTTTGCCTGTTGGATGTCGTTAGAAATGATTCATCATTCTCATTATTAACAATAATCTTAAAAAAATTCATAATTTCAAATCATCCTGAGCTCTGTCTGTTTGTTCTTTCTACCACACTTAATGTTTGTCCACGTATTACTAAACACACCTGCTTGCTGCTTATAATTTCTCATAAAAGCCACTTTTCTATGCTAGCAAAGTCTGACTCATTTTACCAACTTATTCAGAAATCCGCCTCACTACAACTCCCTCAAGCTCACAGAGTGTAATAGAGAGTGATGGGATGCCCTGAAGCTGTCAATGGGGGAAGACTAAACCAGGAGGAAGAAAAAGAGCAGGTGGCAGAAAGCTTAACCTGCGCTAAAACCCATCCAATGAGCTCATCTCCACAGGCTTAGTAAGCTTCAAGTTGTCTGTTTTCTGCTAGATCTGGCTGCTCCCATCCAGTCAGCAAAGTCAGCCACCAACACCCTGCTAATCTGTCTGAGTACAACCTGCAGACCATATGGTCTCCGCCTGTCTACAGTTACACAAACAAATAATTAGTCCATGGTCATGTCTTTTTGCGAAGATAAGGTGTGCGTAGAGGACAAGGTGCTTCACTTTCATGCCAATATCTGCACATGCTTTTGTGTAGTTTGGCTGCTGATGGGTGGATAAACATATTAATCTGATTGTGTTGACATGATCTACCTCACCAATCCTCTCTTCAGATGAGGAAGGCCCAGGTAAGCACTGCAGGTAAAAAAATATATTCCCTCAGTCCCACTGCCACAATAACAAAGTGTGCTTTGTAAGCTCCTCTAATCCTTTGCTGCATGCGTGCATGAGTCCTCATGATATAACCTAACAGAGACCATACAGCATGACTGCCACTAATGATCTCCACAGATACAACACACTATGGATGGAGCTTTTGGGGAATACAATGCAGCAGAAAGTCAAGCACGAGACACAAAACATTTCTTCTTTGCGGTTTGGTTGAACTGGAAATCAACAATGAAGCCTTATTATGGGGGCTGTGCCAACACCATAACTACCTTCCTGTTGTTATGCTCTAATCCCCTGAGTCCAAGCCTATTTTAATGATGTCATGCCAGACAGAAGTGCTGATGTTGTGCCTAAGAAGTGGTGTAATTAAATTATGTCTCACAAACAACTTAGATCTCAGCGTGGGGATTATCTGTTTCTAGAAGTCTTCTCCAGCAATTTCCATCAGCACCATATAAAACTAATAAACACACCCTTGTATTAATACAACACCACCCCCAGCCTGCCAAGCACATGTCACTGTTACAACAAGGCGGAGTGGAGTAACTGCAACCATCGCTACTTTTACTTTGAGGTCTTTGTCTTGCTTAAGAAACACTGCCCACCACTAGCAAGCACACAAATGTTTCTATCAGCCTACACAGAGCCAGGAGACACCTCTGCAGGTTCCCAGTCACGGTGTTCATTAGCATTAGCACTGCCTTCATCATCATTCCGCATACTGCTAAATGGTCTCCAAGGGGGACCAGTTGAAAGAAAAAGCTAATGGTAAATATGGTGCTAATGGATCTTGTGTGTGTGGTAGGGTCTTTTATATCACCTGATCAAAACCCAACTAAACAGTGTGCACATGTTTTACATGTATTAATACTTTGTGCATGAGTATCCCATTTGCTATATAATATAGTTATGTTTTGCTTTAAAAATTTACAATAAAACACTGAACTACCATCAGCCTGAACATTTTATATTAAAAAATGTTCTGAACCTCTGCAGATGCCGATATCAGATTAACCTTAGGCATTCACTGAGGCAAAGCCTTTATGTGTTTATTTATGAAATTATTTTCTTTCATAAGTGTTTGTAAGAAAGGTCACTCACAGGTCTGACTCATCCAGCATTTATTCACAAATGAAATGTGACATTTGAGCTTTTCAAGCCAGCTTTAAAAAGAGCCGCTGGCTCTACTGAGGTCCCTGCAGATATCTTATCTGTGCATGCTCGTGACTGGCAGGAAGGGGGTTTAAAAAGCCAAGACAACGGCTTACTCCCACACAATCACACATATCAACCAGAGTCACTCAAACACATGAAGATAAAGAGTAAAGGATGACCATCTCACCTGGTCGTCCACTCTGTGGGCCACAATCGTGGCCCCCTCCTCCTGCTCAGCATCGCTGAGGGGCCGGATCCTCAAGGCAACCTGCAGCACAGACACTGAACTCAGTTATCCTTGAATTTCATCATCTAAGAGATACTAACTAAACTGAGTTTTTAGATTGGAAATGTGAGCTCTGCCTTGATGGGAAGGGGTGACACTGACGGCCCACGTGAGCACTTGGTCTTCTAAAATAAACGATAAATGTATTCACAAAGGATTCTGTGCTGATGTAGTTTTATCTGTGGCTGCAACTGAAAACGGAAACATTTTAAGATCACTTGTTGAACTTGTACACAGCTGAATGAAATCGTGGCGCAAAAGAAGAAACTATTTATTTATTTATTTTCAGTTCTTTCATTTCTGAAAGAGAATAGTTGTTTATTTAAAGGTTAAAAACATTTTGCAGAGTGAAGTCAGATGTGCAGTCGTTTCTGTGGTGCTAGATGAGCTCTGTAAAACCATCAAAACAACTTTCTGGGTTATGTGTTTATCTGAGAGCCTGACACGAATCACCTTTAACTGTTTTTTTCTGTTTAATTTGCACAACATTTTATTTTAATGTTTCCTTTTCCCTCTAGATCCCTAAACAAAAAAGCTCTAGTGAAATGGGAATTAAAAATTATCCTTAGAAGTGAATATGATAATAAATGATGTGCTTTTAGTACTTGCCACAGAAAACAATAAATTTGTCTCACTAACAAATCATTTACACTGATTATTGTCAGTGTCATGCAAAAATATATATATATTGTTCCAAAATCTACAACTACTGATAACCTTTGATGTGTTCATCAGTGTGACTGATTGAAAATATCAATGTCTAGAATAAAAATTTGTCTCTTACTGTAAAGTTACTCAAGTGGTTGGCAAAACAAAAAAAAATTAAACACAGTTGTAGTTTTATAGAATAAATAATAAACACAAAATAGCCAGAGACAGGTAAATTTGTGGGCAGTTGTATTATTACAACCTGCTCAATTCTAGATTTTCTTTTGTTAGCTGCATGTGTATGCATGCTTCATTTTCATTAAAACATTTAGAGGTTAGTAGAAAAGCTTTTTAATATAAACAAAATGGAATTTAATAGACCCAGGGTTAATCCTTGTGACTCACACCCACATGTTTACTAGTAATAAATGTGAACTGTATTTTAGATGCATCTTATCATAATAATAATAGTCATTCCAATCCAACTACTCTCTAACCATGGCAACATATGGAAATAATAAGGTACTCTCTCTGTCAGCGTCCTGTAGAAGGTGTATTACATGCTGGATAATAGAGACAGGCAGCTGAAACAGCCATTTCAATTATTCATATATGCACTGCAGAATAGTTGTAGGCAGTATGAGAGGAAATAGAATAAGTAATATCAGCAGTGGATAGTCTAAGAATGCAAAATAAGAAACTAGATCAAAATAAATAACTATATAACTAAATAAATAAATAAGAAAAATACACATGTAACCACACATCTTATTTTTAGCTGTCAGTGCATTTGCTTAAGTAATATGTTTCAGCTTTGAGGTCACTGAGGTCAGTGCTGTTGTTCTGGGTTTCATTATAGATAACCTGTCAGCATAATGTGGTCCAGTAAAGCACATTTTATTGAAATTAGTTAAGTTTAATCTGAATATGTCACAAAAACAGCAAATATGTGCAGGCATCATAAAATTATAGGAATACCACCAGGCTGCGCACCACTCTGTTTATAAGTACGTTTATAAGTCTATGTTTATAAGTAGTAGATTTCTGTCTGTAATTTTAATAAATGATCATTATTTTCTTTGCACCACTACCTAACAATTTGACGTAAATGCATAACTCATCGAACTTACTGCGCAAAGAAGACTTTTGGACATAAAAACAATATTAAAATGACTCTTTGTAGTTTAAACTTACAGTTAGCTGGTGGTCTTTTGATTCCCCCGAGTCCTTCATGTTCGCTTTCTGTCAAAGTGAGGAGTAAAGAACATCAACAGCAGACGGTGAACTGGACCATCCTGCGCCGTCCTCCCCCTTAAACCCACCTGCAGCCCACCGGTCACACGCCACAAACCAAGCGGCTGCAGCCTGAGGTTGGTCCCTCACTCCCCTCTTCTTTATGTTAGAAGACGCAACTACCGAGCTAACCTCTACTCGTCTTTTTCACTTAACTAGCTGTCTTATACTAGTCTGCCACTCTCTCTTCCCCCCACTGTTCGTCAAAGTGGGCTGACGCTCCCCTCCTCCCCCCCCCCTCCTCCTCTTTGGGTTTCCACGCAGCAGCTTGGAAACACCGAAATAAAAATTCATCTGCCTCCTCATGAAAAGCTGAAGAGTGAGGCAGGTAATAACGGCAGCGGCGCGCACACCTGCTACGATGTGTCCTCGTTCCTTTCCGCAGCCCGACTGTTGCGGGTCTGTTTGTGTCTGTGCGTGTTCGCGTGTCTTTGTGTACGTGCGTGTTGTCCCTGGAGATTCGGCAGAACCAGCATTTGACTATCAAACAGCTACTGTAAACTGTATTAGCCCACTTCCGATGATAAAATAAAAGACTTTGGCTGACCTTTTGCCTTAAATTGTTTAAATGAACTTTTTTATATATATATTCCGTCTCCAAAAAAGCATAGCCTATTTTATTTAACAGTTTCATAGCAACGTGTAAATCTTTAACAGACTCGCAGTTTTTTGCCACTTTCTTTCTAACTGAGCAAACCCCCCCCCCCCTTTTTTTTAATGGTTTGATAACACTTTTGTGGTGACGAATGTATCTTTATAACTCATGTGGGGAACCTCAATGTTGTCAGAACGTTTTCCAAAATGTGCTGTGCGAACATAGGCTACAATAACAGCTTGAGTATGGCTGAACAGCAGCATTTTTACTGCACCGTGCTGACATCTGCTGGTTACACATGACCATTTTAGACTTGTATTTCACATTCATGTTGCTCACAACTTTATTTTATTTTTTAGGGAAAAAAAGGGGACAAGATATTATTTTAAATTTTTTTTTTAATTTAATTAAAAAAAATCATTCCAGCTGTAATTATGCTATTCTAACTGTCTAGCTCAAAGATCAGACGACCACTGCTGTGTAGCCTGCATAATCGCCAACTCAACTAAACTTTGAATTAAGAAAAATCTAAATATCTTCCTTGCACATTTTATATTGTGTAAAAAGGCCACATTTGAATATTAATCAACACATGATTGCTTGAAGAGGTGTGTGGTAACCTGTGCCATCTGCGCCCAAATTTTATCTCAAGGGAAGATTTACAAGACTGGCTGAAAAAATATTGCATTATTTGAACTAGTTGGGCATGGATTGCATATAGTATTCATCGAGTAAATGTTTTAAAAACTTCCAGAGACCTCAGGCTTCAATAGACAATAATACCACAAATAAAGACCCGTTATTAGCATCTACCATTAAAGAAATGTAGAACAATGTAAATTCCAGTTAAATTAATTGATCTACATTATATCATATGACGGAAAGAACATGAATCGCAATTTTGCATGTTAAGTATAAATAGGATAAAAGAATTGGCCCTTTAGGTACAAAGAGTCATATTTGGAGAATGCCACAGACTATGTCATCCTTGGGGAAAACACTGATTACAGAATTCAGTTTAATTCATTACCGCACATAAAATTAACATTTAAATAAACACCTATTAATAATATAACCATGGAGACCATTTTCATGTCTTTTAGTCTTATCAAGTTTTTTGAGAATGTTCATTCAACTATTACAAAAAATCTGGGTAATGCCTTGAATAAATCTCGGGACTTGTCTGGTACTGTACTGTGCAAATATGAAGGATAACATTGTGCAAAGAGAGGACAGATATTTGTGGAAAAACCTGTTAGCAACCTGCAAAAAGCAATTTTGAGGAAATGGTGCGAGGCAGGATTTCCCAGCACAAGATGGATGGATACACTCGTTGGGAAATACATGACATGGAACATTTAACTCATAAAATGAGAATCCATAGAAAAAAAAGAACAATGGATGAAATGGATGATGTTTATATATCGATGGCAAGAAACTTCTTACTGTATAAAACTTTATAAAACTGTAAAAATGTCAATACATTCTTAATAATTTCAATTATAAACATGAGAAGATTAAACTAAATTATCAATATTTAGTAAAGGTAAAGGTATACAATGACAAAAAGGCTTAGTACCTAATTATTCTGATCATGAAGTAAAAAGTAAGCAGTAACTAAACCACAATCAATTTCACCCTTAAATAGGATCAGGTCCTGATATTTTTTAAGCCACATGAACAAAATGAAGACTCATCAACTTGTACTCAAAGTTGGTTTATTAACTCACTGTTAGACCCTGGTGGCTGAGGGTCACACAAAATTAAGCACCACTCTTTGTGCCTGTTCAGTGTAACATGCTGAAATTAAACAAAAAGTATTAATAAACAACACCGCATGTATTTTAGTCCCTATAAAAAAACAGAATGTCAATATAAGCTAATCCAAACGTGCTGTTTGGATGCGTTAGAACAGCACAGCTTCCCAAGTCATGATAGAAATGATAGCTCTATAGTTAGATTAGGTATAGACAAAATAAATTAATGACCCTTTAAAAATACAAAACAAAGAAAAAATCTCATGTGAAACAGCATAAAAACAAAAAACTAGATAAAAAACATATAATGGCACACAGTTTAGGCAAACTCAAATCAGAATGTCTGTTATTGTACAACTTATTTACAGAAGCCGTGGTCTCCAGGTAGTCTTGTCTGATAAGGTTTCAGAGACGTAAAGCTTCATCTGTAGACATGTTTGCATGTGTGGAAATGTAGGTACATTATTCCTTATCATAACCTCCTGCAGTGTTCTGCCATTGCCAGGTTTGTGCTTCACTAACATCAGCCTCGAGTCATAGTACATAGAAAATAATATGGCAATGTTTACATCAGTCACTGTGTTCACATTTTACTCTTTGGGGACCTGAATTTAAGATGCCAGAAGTAATACACACCTCCATTTCAAAGCTTTGAAGAGTCAAAAAGAGAAGGTTTCAGTTACAATTTCAAAACATTTTTTAGCAAGTTCCACAAGTTTGTGTGAGGTATCAAGTGAAAACAATAACAGTTTAAGAGCAGGTTAAGGAATTTAACCAGATGCACAATATCCTCTGTAATGTCTTTAAGAGTTACACATCCCTGTCTGGTTGAGCTGATGCTCCTCTCCTTGGGTGAGTAAAGAAGTCTATGCTTGGAAGTCGCTTTCAAAGTGTCTACTCTGCTCTTCAGTCATGGACAGATAGGTGGCCCTCATAGTGGGAGAGTACTGTAAAAGGAAAGACAAACACAAAGATACAAAAATAATTACACAGGCATTCTTTTAGCTGATGGCGATGAGCAGAATAATCACATTAAATGAGAAAAAGGAGGGGGATAGGCGCTTACTGGTGAAATCCACTGAAAATCTAGCTTATGAGGATTAAATTCTTGACTGTAAATTGTCTGAGGCAGGTTTGGATGCACAGTAGCTTAAATGGATATGATGGCAGAGTATCAAGTATCAAGAGACTTCAAACAATATCCTACACTGCTAATTGCGGTGTAGACTATCGTGTCACTAATGTCAACAAATTAGCAAGATTGAACCTTTTAAATGCCACATTTCATGTTTAATGTAAGCAAAAGTTAGATTTTCAGTGGAATATTCCTTTAAATCATACCTACTTTAACTCAAACAAATAAAACCCTTACTCCTTTAAAAAAAAAAAAGGCTTTTTGTCAAACACTTTGTGGGTTAAACATATTTAATTGTACTTAACATGAACCCGGCTGCTGAGAAGTTAGTCCCAGCGCAAGGGATAGATTTGAATGATTGGAGTAGAACTGCATGCACAGAGGAGCGCAAACTAAGGGTGGAGGACACGGCTGCAGGACCCCCCCAGTGACCACGAGGGGGAGACAAAACCCTTTCTACATGAGAGAAACTGTGTGAAATGAGGACAACAGGTTGTAGGGAATGAAAGCCATGCCAAACAGGAAAAACTGCACAGGAATCAAAGTTACATGAGGTAACGAAAAGAGGTAGAGTGCAACAGAAGAAAATAAAGGGAGTTAATCCTGAGAAAGAGCAGAAAAGACTTACTCGGTTTCTATACTGCTGAGAGTATATCTCCAAAAGTTGATTAAAAAAAGACGGAAAATAGAAATGAAAGATACAAACAAACACACACATATGACAAACAAACAAAAAAAATATAAAAGAAGCTGTTAGCAGAAGACGACTGCATGATGCTGCACAGTTGTAGCCTGAGGGAAAATTTAAATATGCTTTTCTTGCTGGTGTTAACTGGGAACTTAATAATAAGGCAGAGAACATTTCAGTTTCTATTTCATGTTCAGGTGGAGCTATATGAGCTAAATAATGATTATGATGATTAAAATAAAAAGAAAAACTTAGATATACGCATACCTGTATAAACTTAGTAATTCAAATATTTACATAAAAAAAAATGTATTTATTACAAATGTCAGCTTAACATGCATTTAAATCATGTGTCTAAGTACACGACTGTTATACTTTATTAAAAGGGCTGTGTCCAATTAAAATGTAATTAAAAACATTTGTATTTTAATCTCTGTGATATAAGACAAGTGGCCCTGCAGTGAAGAAGAAGAAAATCTGGAGTGACACCACTTTAAGAGTTAAGATCTACGTCACTCTCGCCTGGGAATGGGCCTGAAAGAAGTTAAACAGTGTTCGGTCCCTATTAAATATTAACTGCATTTCTTCTCCTTTCTTTGCTCTGGCACCATAAGCCAACCTCCTGTAAATTATAGACAACAGCTGAAGGCACAGTGTCTCATAAAATACACAAAGGAAAAAATATATACGTATAATTAAGTCAAAGAAAGAATATTAAATGTGTTAAATTATTTTCCAGTGCATTAGAGGCAAAAACGTGTAGCTCCAAGGAAAAAAAACATCATAAGAAGGACTTGGCCTCTGGGACCCAACGCACCGAGGGGGGTGGGGAGCCTCTTCCTATCAGAGGCACATTCTCGTACCGTGGATTTCCCCCAAAAAGAGCAGTCTGGTTCCTGAAAAAGAGAATGAAACTTCAGATGCTGGAAAGGTGCAGTAATTCATCTCCTCAGTGAGTAAAACTTAGAAATCAACCTGTGCTCTTTTACTCACATGTACTCAGACATGGGGGCGTTGGAGACGGTCGGAGCGGGAGGGTGCAGGCTGTTCTGGCTGCCCATGCTACTGCTGTAGCTGCAGAAGCTGTGCATGTTCGTATGGTTGGGATTCTGGGAGCCTATCCTCCGCGCTCGTGGGTTGAACGGGTCCTCTTCATCAATGTCATCATAATCTTGTTCCCTTAATATGAAAGGTGAAAAAAATCAAGTATCTTTGTTATAGTAAGAATATTACCTTTAAATTTTTTTTGTTACTGTTCTGTGTATGTACAGCTGTGAACAAGAAGTTTTCCTTCTCAGATTCCTAAACTGCAATTTTAGTTGCAATTTTTAACTTTAAGAAAACATTTTGTTGGCCAAACATTTTCCCCTCACACAACAGAAATAGCATTTTTAGCTAACCAACTGGCCCGTTACACATAAAAAATAGTCACACATCTGCATGAGTTGGTGGCGCACATAGAGATTAGTACTGCATGCTAAAATGAGGGTGCTTCAGCAGGAAGACAAGCCTTAGAACAAACTGACCTGCAAGCAATTTGTCTCCATGCCCTGGGAATGGCACACAGCATCACAGTGAAGGCACAGGCTGCAAGGATGGAGAAGAGGCAGAGGTACAGCACACCCTCCACCCCATCATAGCACACCCCCACCATTGCATCCAGGTAGTCCTAAAGAGGTCAAAAGAAAACATGAATACCAACAAAATAGAAACCAACAGTTTCCTTTTTGCTTTCATTCTGACTGTTTGAATTCACAGCAGACCAAATAAAGCAAAGATGAAAAAGCACGTGTGTGTGTGTCATCTCTGGGAAGAGATTTTTATTCATGTATTGCTCATTCAGAGTGACGTTCAGCATTATTCATGTAAACCACACTGCAGTCCTGCACCACACTGTTGTAGCTAGACATTAAAGGAAACTTAATTAAGAAGCTAACGAAAGTACAAATTTTAAATTCTTTGTGTTGTTCTTTGTTCAACTCTGGTTGCAGATCCATTTTGAGAACATGCTGAAATCCTGTGATGCCACTAAGTCTCAAGCTGGCCTAGTTTGTACTACTGTGTTGCCAATTATGCAGCAATGAACAAACCTTGTTCAGCCCCCTGCAATCCAGTAGGGCGGTTAGCTGGTGCAAACTGGCCTCTGAGGAGTTGAGCAAATGCTGGATACCTAGAAGATCTCTCTGTGTGGAGAAATGATGACACTGAAAAATACTTCTGCAGTCATTTGTGAAAGCATTCATCTACATCTCCTTAAATAAACTAACTAAATAAAAAGAATCCATAATACCTCAGCTGTAGGAAACAGAGGCACAGCAAACTGCAGGAGACCCTGGATCTGGATCTGCATGGTGGTCAGAGACCTCTGAAAGATGGTCAGAGGCTGCAAAGAATAAAATATAATTGACTGAAAGTGAAGAAGAGCATGCAAATGAGGTGTAACATTGATCTCAGTAAAGGGTAGAATTATAATGACAGGGTCTGCATTTCAGGCTGTTTAATAAAGGTATTGAAACATGAAACAGTCCTTCTAAATAGATAAATAGAAAAAAGGAACATTACAATTAGCTTAAGCATTGGGCAAATTGTTGTGGGTCGTGGGTGGCTAGCAGAGTTAGCTTAGTAACAACATATTTAATCTTTAATAATGTTTTAGGAAGAATTAACCATGTTAATTTGTCAGAAAATCAAACACTGTTACTTTTGTCAATCTTTAGCAAATAAACTAGGCTAATTAGCTTTAGGCAGTTTGCCTCAAGTCTTCTCCTGCCCAACTTTGTGGAATCAAAAAACATTTAAAGAGATGTTAGAACATATGAAATGAAATAAAAGAATTGATATATTTGCTTCAGGTCAAGCAAGTATGTGAAGTCACTGCTAATCTAAGCCGAAGCTAATTACCTTGGGCTAATTTTATAATTCCTTGAATTCCTATCTAGTTTATTTATTTCACTGTTCATTTGTATATTTTTTAAGGCAAGGCAAATTTATTTGTAAAGCACATTTCATGTAGAAGACAATTCAAAGTGCTTTACATAAACCATTAAAAGCATTACAGCATGGTGCAAGAAGCAAGTGTGTGAAAAACAAACTTTAAAAGAAATAAAAGAAATTAAATAAAAACAGGGAAAAAAATAGATTAAAAGACCAAAAATAGAATAGATATAAAGCACAAAATAAAGTTCCAGTGAGGGGAATTTAACATTTGTTATGATAAATGAACCAAGTAAAAACCTGATTTAAAACTGCTGAGTTTCAGCAGACCTGCAGTTTTCTGGGACTTTGTTCCACATGTGAGGAGCGTAAAAGCTGAATGATGCCTCTTCATGTTAAGTTCTGACTCGGGGAACAGAAAGTAAGTCTGCAGGTTATAGCCTACATCTAAAAATCTTAAATATAAATACATTTAACACTGTGTTCTGATTTTTTATGATAATTGGTCATGTCAACATAGCTGCATCTGTGTTTCAGGCTTTTAGGTTTATAGTCTCACCAATTATTGTGCCACATTTCTAAAAGTAAAACTGCATCTTCACAGTCATCCAACCTAACACAGAAGCCCGGAAACCCCCTGGCCTGTGGGGGGATTTGAATTGAAAGAGGATGTGGTTAATTACCCAGAATATCCACAAATGTAACTGTCTCCTACTTTTATCTAGATAATGACTGTCTGTGGTCCAAACAACCCTCAGCAGCACAGTCTTACGGCCTGATCAGTTTGGACTTTTTGTTGAGCTTGTTTTTAACCAAATAACGTTAACTTTGGACAGAAAGCGTAAGGAGGACAGTAAGAATAAGAAACAAAAAGGTTCAGGATAAACAAACATGCGTGAAAGGATTTGGGCTTAGCATAGGGGTATGGTGCCCAAAGCATTGAAATATTATGGCATTACATCTTTGGTGCCTTGCTGTTGTAGCACAGCCCAGAGTCAGTGCATGAGAGAAAAATAGACAGATAAAAAAAAAAAAAAATGAAAAAAAGCTTGTGTTTTACCAATCAGCTGCCAACTTGCTTATGAACTTTGCACCTGTTGGCTGTCTGTGTGGCAGAAAAGAGTGCGGACTTTGTTTAGCAAAGGAACCTAAAGGAGTTGGATGAGGGATATTTGCCAAATTGTTTAATCTATTCAGCAAATTGATAGTCTTTGTCTTGGCCACTTACTAAGGCAAGCTTCTGCAAACAAGAAATCCAGGAGCAACAGAAAGAGGACAGTCTGAGATGGAATGGATGATGAGGCATGATTTAAAGATGGGACAGAATTCAGAGAGATGGGGCTGAGGAGCAGATACATGAACTCTGTATTAAGCACAGTGAGTTGTTATTTAATGCTGATACATTATAGTTTACAGAATAGTTGTTTAATCTGTTGTATGTTTATTAAGTTAATAGTAATAAATTATGTCAGATATTAAAATGCTATTTAATGAATAGCTATAATGCAAACATTTCTGTTTTTGTTAATGTACTTAATTGGTTACTGTTTTAATCATTAATGCATCAAGAAATTCAAATATAAAATTATGTGCAGAATTTTTTAAATCTTGTATTCATGGAAGATTTGGACCTCTGTGTTTGGTTTTCTCCGGCGAGTACTAAAGATTTTCAGCAGGGTTACAATTTGGATCCAGAATCTCTCCTCCATTCTCTGAACTTGATGAATCCTGGCATTGTCATCTTGGAATGTGCCAATGCCATCACGGAGGAATAATATCTAATCATGGAAAAACCTGATCATTGAGAATATTCAGGTTGCCAGGTAACCCAATTTTTTTAATTCCTTTTTGGTGTATAATACCTTTAAACCTAGACTTGACCAAGTTATGCAACTCCAGATTATAACGCTGCCTCCTTAGGCTGTTATAGTAGCCTCATCCCTCATCACATGACCTTGTTACATTGCACCAGAGTCTAATAGTAAAAACTAAAACCATGAGTTCTCTTAATTTTGTAAGTGGAAAAGCATTGAGTTTTGCTATTAAACTGTGAGCCCTACTCTTGATACTATTTTACCAATACACTGGACCGGTCTTAAACTAGTTTGTTTAGTTTTAGCACTTTCCTCAGTTCTTTTGTTGCCTTAATGCAGACAAAGAATTTGGGTCCTCGCTTCATCAGTTAGGATTAAATGACAGCCTCTCACCTGTTTCCCCTAGTACTTTTTGAGAAAGAGGTTTAAATATGAACTTTAAAAGCAAGTTCCTGCTGATAGAAAACTACAAGATGTATTACCACTTAGCAATGCTTCTACCACAATGCAAATCAACCAATGACCTTTGAATCACCAAATCAGTCAATATTCTGCTCAGCAAGACTGCACATTTCTTACCTGCTGGAAGGGATTGGAGAGAGTCTGGTTGCAGTAAATGTAATAGTGGACAATATCTGATGAAAACACAAAGGTATTTTCAGCCATTATTCTTTGCCTTGGCAAGATCTATCTGTTAAAGCAAAATGATTTGTTTGGTTCACATTGAGTCTTACCGGAGCCGATGATTCCCTTCGTCTGACTCATGACGTACTTGTCAGGAGACACACAGAAGTCACTCGTGCCCTGAAATGACACAGATGGGTGAAAAAGGAACAAAAGGAAACTTGGAAAAATGACTAATTTGTTTTGTGATGATCAAGTTAAAGACAGAATTTATTGAAAAGCCTGATCAATCAGAATTTATTCTTTTTCTTCTCCTTGTTGCTTTTATAATCCACTGTTTTAGTCCTTTCTTTCACAGCCACTTTCACTGCCTTCAGACAGCTCACAAGAAACTTGCCTTGGCAAAAATAACTAAACCTGTGAGCGGCGGCCTCTTCTGAACTGGACTGTCTGAATGCTAAATGTCCCCTGGGCTCAGGACAAACACACTGCGGTAGCTTAACCTTCTCTCGGGGTTACGCTAATGAGCCCCCCAAACACATAGATGAGATTAAGCAAGCTGGATTTCTCTGCGAACCCGAGTACGTTTGTTATCAGCAAGGGAGGCCAGGATTCAGGAGCAAGTGTGTTAGGATTTCTGAGGGGAGATTCTCAGAGAACGCAGAGCTTTGACTACAACCGGTCTATAATTAGAAGTTCTGTGAGGGAGTTAATTCATTATGCATCTATTTCTTTTTGTTTTCAGGCAATAATGTAACCCTGGACTATATTTACATGCAGTTTGAAAGACTCAATGCAGATAAACGAGAATCTGTCAGT
This sequence comes from Rhadinocentrus ornatus, assembly GCA_037177495.1. Lineage (NCBI taxonomy): Eukaryota > Metazoa > Chordata > Actinopteri > Atheriniformes > Melanotaeniidae > Rhadinocentrus > Rhadinocentrus ornatus. Next base: position 7,509,939 of record JBAMHW010000024.1, on the reverse strand, counting down.
CAGTGAAATAAATTTACACTTTTAACTGGAATTTCATTAGTTCAGCATAATTATCAAGTGGAAGATTTTCAGATGTAACATATTTGGGCTTTGTGATGGTTACAGCACCACTCTGGTATTTTCTCTACACTAAAACACAAGTTCTACAAAAAAAGACCCAACTCTAAACACTGCAGTCCTCCGTAAACCGTCCAAAAACCCCTTCATTTTCAATTTAAATCCAGTACTGCATTACACTACTGACCTGTCCTATCATCACTGTAAACTCCAAACCTTTAAAAATTATACAATTAAAAAACAACTGATCACTTGTATGAATAAGTCTGAATCATGAGAAATAAACTTAAAAATTGTCCTTAAATTAAATGACAGAAAAATAAAAAGTTAAAGATACAAGAAAGACTAAGTTAGAACATAAACCCCTTATTTCCAAATTTAATTATTTAATTATTTTAGCCATTCTTTTTCTAATCAAATTAAACATAATATGTTATTGGATTAAGACACATGATTCCATTTTTAATATTTATTTATTTACATTTCTAGAATGATTTAAAAATATTAACCTATTGAGCACTGTTCATTTTTTAGACCTCTGCTTGAAAATTACACAGCCATAATGAAATGAGTGCATCTCTGCAACCGCAAGGTCTATTTGAACACTTTTAGAGTTGTAATAAAGGGAAAACACGATGCTTTCATATTAGTTGGTGTGCTACTGGTGAAGAATAAAGCTGGAATGACATACTTTAGCTGCAAAACCAACTCTGGTAGAAGAAAAAATCAGAGAGATTTAGTGCAGACAGTTTAGATAAGGTTTCCAAAACCACCATTTTGGTACAGTTTGACTCAGTTTGGCCTCATTGGTAAATATGCAAATGAAAGTTATTCGTCTATCTATTCAGAGATAATATTGTTTAGTCCCCATAATTTTTATTTCTATTTTATCACTCTTAGTTATACAGCACTTCGCTCTACAGCTTTTTTAACATGCTTATAAGAGGTTAACATTGATTGACTTATAATTAAACATATTTTAAACATGTAAAATTATCAAAGGTTTTTGAGGAATTTCATAAACTGGTGCATCATTGATTTTCTATACTTTAACACACCACTCACCGCAGCTTGTAGACCAAGCGCAAGTAATTCCCTAAAAGCAAACTAAAACACATATGACCCTCTAAGTTACCTTTTTGAACTCTCAAAGTAATTAAGATAAATACAATGTAAATCTTACCCACCTTCTTTAAAGATGTATGGGATTTCTCCATATTAGAGAGGGAAAAAACAACAACAGAAAAACATGTTCCCTATAATGGCTAGGATTAGTCTCAGAGCAGTGCAGACCATATAAAGTCACCAAGCTTCACAGATGAAACATCTTTTACCTTTACAGAGGCAATTTACACACACTTTTGACCTGATGCTTCCACTATAAATCCTCACATTACACAAACAAACACAGATAAATCAGAGCCACTCACATTATTCATAAGGTGCATACACTATCAACAACAACAACAAAAAAAAGAGAAAATAATCTATATACTCATGCGGCCTGAGGAGGCAGTTAAAACTGGTCATGTAATTGCTTTGTTTGTAAATTACAGCCATTATGATGTTTACTCTCTGGCAGAGAAAAAAGACTTAGAGGACTTTTAACTGAACGATCCATTAAGGGTCAACCACCGCAAAGTGCTACAGAACAGACAGTTTATGTAACAGTTCAAAGTAATTGCTTTGATTTTATAAGAGGACAAAAAGTGGGAATGATTCAGCTAGAGCAGTTTTTAAGTTATATTTTTCATTTATAATGCAAAAAAGGTTGGAAAATGGGAGTTTCACCCTCCAGCTAACTATAAGCAGCTAATCCCAAGTGTACTTGAAAAACAGACAAGTCTAAAGGACATGTTATCATGTACTTCATTAAATGCTTAAAAGATATCCCTAAAGCCAAAATCTCAGTTTAAGATTAAGAAATTAAGCTGATTTTTTTTAGCGTGATCCTAACTTCCATGCGTCCATCTGAACTCAACATATGTTTTAGTGCAGCAGGTATCTTTAAAGTTCTGTATTCTGCCAAATTTTGCACACTGTCCATCTTTTCTGTGCTCTAAAGTGTTATTAGAAAAGGAATCCACTGGGGAATTTTAGCGATTGGTCGTGCAACCACAAGGAGAGAAGATATGTAAGGGAGATATTAATCAAACTGATGAAAAAGGTGGAAAAATGTGTTTTCTGGATCTTCCAGTATTAGCTAATTTAATTCACAGATGCTAACAATCCTCCATATCAAACACAACACACAAAAAAACAAACAGAGAACAATTATGCGCATGCCTGAGGCAGATTAGTCAAACACAAGAGCTTTCATTCTCTCACAGGTTCTTTACGTTGATTTTCCCACAAAGCATCAAAACTTATGAGGCTTTTTCGTCTCTAAGCTGTGTGACCATGAAACTGTAGTCTGACTCAATGGAACTGTTCACCTTGTCAATATAATGTTTCAGAAGCTTTAATTAGATTTAAAGTATTATGTCTAAATCCTTGACTTTGAATCAGTGTGTTCAGTATAATGGGGGTGACAAGTGTGAGTTTGGGTTCTTTTCCTTTGCTGTCAAACTGCTAAATATAAACTGAGATCAAAAGGCCTTTAGGCAAAGACAACTAAGATGAGAGGAATTTGAGATTGGCAGTATGATGGTGTGTTTTATATGACACTGCAAGGCTGCAAAAGGCCTTTTGTACTGTCCTTTTCTATATAGGAATTTAAACATAAATTGAGGATAAAGAGGCTGAAGAGGCCACTACTTGGGTGCTATGCAGTTTAATATATACATGTTTTCCTCAAAATGATTGATGCAAGTTAAAGTTTAAAGTTTTTGTAATTATGTGCAGGACTATTATTGCTTTACACTGGTTTCTGGTAGATTTTCTATACTCAAGCAAAAAAACAAGAAAGTTTATCTACACGTGCATGTGTGGCTACAGTTAACAGGTGTGTAAAATTATCTCCTTTCTCTTACTTCAATACAATGAAAGACATTTTTAGAAGTGCAGAAAGTGTTAAATCACTGTTATGTATGATAAAAGTTAATAGACAACATTTTTTGGGGGGCATTTCATACTAAAGAAAGACTGTTGTTGAGGAGGAAGTAACTAGCTCACCACAGCAGCAGCCAGGTCAGCTCCCAGGGAAGCCCAGCTCAGTATCACCATCAGCACTCCAAACACCATCATCCTGCAGGCACACAGGGCAACAGCATGGTTACAGTTACACATCCTTTTATTGATCAAATCAAATGTATATTAAAAGTGAACCAACTTGCTAATATTAATTAAATTAATTAATTCCTGTAAATCTGAACCTATAGGCATCATCTAAGCAGGTGATAATATTTTTGGCCACTTGGTGGCAGCAGAAACAAGCTGCAAACAGAACAAATAGAGACTTTTTGAGTCAGTCTGGTCAGATTGAAAGTGAAAAGTTGCAACATTAACATGTATTTGATGTTATTTTTGATCAGCTTATATCTGTAGAAGTTGGTCCTCTATAAAGCTGTTTTACTCTTCACTAAAGGACATTACATACTCTGCAAGAACAGAAAAAATTGTTCTCTTACCCTAGGATGCGAGAAAAAAAGAATGCAATTTTTTTCCTTGCAGCCCTGGTATGAGAGTTCTTGCAGCTTATGCACGAAGCATCATCTGGGCGGAACCTTTTTCCATGTCATGTCCAACAACTATTGTGTGATGGGTCAAAGTTTGAAGGGTTAGTGGTTAATGCAGAATTGAGCAGCAGAAAGTTGTCATTACCTCTTCAACAAGGCTTGATGGATAGTTTTTAGGAACAGCTGACCAAGGCAGTGAAGAAGAATGAAAGGCATATAAATGCATGGACTCTTCTTCACACAAAGCGCTGCTAGGCACCTAATATTATATGAAATGTCCTGACCAGAGCGAACCTTGCTCTTGTTCTTGGCACCTTGAGAAAACAAATTTCTCTATTCTTGCAGAGTTTCTATAGTCCTTTAAGTAGGTATATACAGTTTCCATCCTTACGGGGCTGCCTTCCTACAGGTTTTAGATGTTTCCTGCTTCAACACATCCAACTGAAATTAATGGGTCAGGGAAAGTTTGCAGAACTTGACTATGAGCTGTTGGCACAGGGAAACATCTACAACCTGGAGGACGGTGGCCCTCAAGCACTGACAGTGGCAAGTGGCTCATAACAGAGAAGATTCGAAATGTATTTAGGCCTAAACCATTCAGTGCTTACTAAACTAACATTAGGATTTTGTAAAAAGTAAATTTTTTGACAAAAAGAAAGCCAGTGTAAAGCTCTGTAGACTGGAGTTATATGATCCACTTTCTTTGGACATCCCTGCCTTATAATCTCTCCCATGAGGTGCTTTAAATGCCATGTTCTGATTTCACTGGGTTTGACAATATAAATAATGTTAAGGGAAAGATTTGATTTCTTTGTCCAAAGATAACAGAGGAGTAGGGTAAATTTATGTTGGTCTGTTGCCAAAATTTCGTTTTATGAATCATAATACAAATAATCACTCTATTTAACATTTGATATAACATCAGTCTTTTTTATGACATACTGTGTGCAGTTTAAAGGGTTTTCAGTTTTGTTTCTTTGGTTATATTTTACATAATGTCCAACCTTCTACAGAAAACTGTATTACACATGTGCTTATTATGCATTATTGATATGACCTATTTATTGTAGTTTTTGTTTGTATTGCTGTACAGCTTTAAAAGAGAGTTAGGTTCAGGAAAATTGGCAGTAAAGGGTAAAAAAAATCTAGTGTAATCTACAAATAAATATGTTTATTATAGGGAGTATAGTGGCTCTGAGTTAAATCATGACAGCTGACAGAACACAGCATCAGCCCAGAGGCAAAGATGAGCTGATCTAATTGGCTTGCCACCAACAGGAAAAAAAAAAAGACACCATTAGAGGTCGTGTTTATGTTTCTGCTGTTTTCTCTGGAGCTTCAACATACAGCTGCAGCAGAGCTCCTTTATAAATCCAGGGACGAGCAGCAGCACTTCTGCGCTCCATTGGCCTACATCTGATTAGGGCCCCCCTGGGTGGATGGGTGTTCCACCACCCGTGAGGATGTAAAAAATCTGGTTTTGGTTTTACAGTGAGCTCACACCCTGATAATCATAATTTATCAGAAAATGACATCAACTGCATGTGACCATAGCACATTGGCAGATTAGAGGGAAAAGGCATGAATTTCCACTTGCAGAGAAGTGGTGATGTGAAGATCAATACTGTTTAAAGGCGATGCTGGAAAGTGATGGCTCAGCTCTAGTTTGGTGAAATTATCACCACAATCTGATAAAGTCATGGTGATTTGCCCACAGAGGCACTTTTAAGGCATACCAACAAAAGTTTAAATATTTTTTTTTCTGAGCATGTACAGGGTAATATTCAGCCTGTTTGTCTTTTAACTGAATTTTCACTGAATTGAGCTCCCAGCATTGCACTTACAAGCTCCCATGTCTGTAGTTTGTCCTTAATCCTTTTTTTTTTATCTCTCTCTCCCTCTCTGTATTCCCTTGGCAGCCTCTGCAATATCTCCTCAATGCTCTCGGCTATGGGTCATTTTTTCGCTCTTGTCCTTGTTGTCTTGTCATGTACCCCTCTCTGTCTGACACAGATGACCCAACGAGCAAGGACACTTACCGAGATAACAGAGAGACTGACGCTTTACAGACTGCTTATCTTGATTTATATATAAAAAAACAAAACAAAGAAAATAAACTACTGTGATAAACTGTAATGTCTGCATATATGTACCTAAGGCTGCCTAGCAAAAGGGGGTCGTCCAATATTCTGAAAATTGCCGGTTGATTCCCGCTCCCCCCAGTTATCTGTCGTTGTGTCCTTAGGCAAGACACGTAACCCTCCTTGCATCCAGTGTCGGCATTGCTGGTGTATGAATGTGGATGAATGTTCAATGGTCTTAGAGGCCGTTGGCACAGATTGGCTGCCACGTTTCCATCAGTCTGTCCAAGCTTAACATCACCAAGTATGTATGATGAATAAATGAATAATGTATAAAATGTAAAGCTTTGTGAAAAGTGCTATATAAATCAAATCCATTATTATTATTATTATTATTATTATTAATGCATCATTTAAAGCTTGGACTGTGTCTCTTTGTATCCTAGAAAGAGAGTATAATCTTAAGGAATTATCCTTTGACTAGTGATCAGTTGGCCATAAATGCAAATAAGGTAGTCAGACAAGATGGTGAAAGGGATTAATCACAAAGATTTGTGGTTTGAAATTTTGTTCTGCATAAAATTCTTAACAGTTATTGTACTTTTCACCTTCCCTCCCTTAACCGTGATTTCAGTTCTCTGTTTGCCCTGTACATGCTGCAGAACTGACAATGAAGCTGACTTTGACTTGTTGTACCAATTTACCCGTGGTTTGGATTAGGCATGTGACATTTAGCTCACACGTATCACAATAGTGAATAGTGTAACATGAACGCTATCAAGAAAAACAAAAACAATAACCAATTAATCATCGTAAATTCTTAAATTAAATTCTTACACAAATGCATATTGGACAAGTACACAAATAAACATATTTCTGTGGTTTTCTGATAAGCTTTGGGCCAAAATAGTTGAGAATCACTGACCTACATGTGTGTGAGATTAATAATTTGGTGACACCAAGCTATGTCCGTTGTTATACACAAGTGTTACACTGAGTAACCGAGCAAATAGGAGCAATACCCTCTGATTCCCCAGCCAGTGCCAGCAGGTCATGTCCCAACCAAGCGACACTGTATTGCTCAGTTTTGTGCTCTGGTAAGCAAAGAAGATTCACTGAGATCCACAGAATGGCAGGAAATGGGGTGTAAACCTGAAGCAAATCTCATCAAGTGAAAATGTTGCAGAGGCCACTGAACAGGGCAGATGACACAATGGTGGACGCACTCAAGTCACTTTGAATTAAATCATAGTGAGAAAAGAAAAAAGTTCTTCTCAAATGAAAATTACAGTTATTATTGGACTTTGTTTCATGCAGCAGCTTCCATTTTCAAGTGAACTACAGTATACCAGAAATAACTTTATACCTGTAATGCAGTCTCTTCAAAATTTGAAGAGCTATGTTTTAATAAATAATCAAACTACCTGACTTCTTTTTTTTTTTTTAGGTGTTTTTGGCTTCAAACCTGTGACCTGGATTTTCAGCTTTTGGACTGCAGCTGCACATTTAGTAACTCGTGGAATATTAAAGAACTGTGTCTTCTCTATTCTCATGTATTCTGCACTTTGCTCGCTGTGTTGGAAGGTCATTATTATTGCATACTACTGTATATGCACAAAGGCTGATGTATACTTTCCTTTGGCACATCAAACTGTAAATACATAAAGCTCAGCTGGCACAAGTGGAAATCTGCAGGTGAAAAATAAAAGCCTACATAGAACTAAAATTGTAAAATTGCCATTAATTGGTTGTAAAAAGAAGTCAGTCCCAATAGACCCCCATGTTACTGTGTCTATCCTAACAGCATAATTGTGTTTACAGGCCAGTGGACAAAAATAAACTTTACTTTGTACTAAATTCCATGGCATGTAAATTTTCACAGGATAGGAAAGACTGGGTCACTTAACAGAAATGATAATATCAACATCTGACCATTACTGTTGTACTTAGTGGTGCATTTTGTGAATCCAATAATATGTTAAAAGGAAATCAAGAAAAAAACATTAATAATAATAAAAAAATAGGTTACTGTTCTTAGTTAGCTAGTTAGCATTACTGTTCTGTTAGTTCAAAACTGGCAAGCGTTCCCAATTTCTACTTAAAAGCTAAGATAGTTTCCATTGAGAATCAAAAGTTGAGGGCACTCAACTTTTTAAACATAATGCGGATCATCTGATCACTCATAGCACATGTGGCTGTGCTCGTCAGCATGAACTCACACAGGAGTAGCGAAATACATATTTGAGACATTTGTATTGCACTGCTAATGCTGCATTCACTGTGTACTGGGAACTTATAAACTTCAATGTACAGCTAGTGAGGAAAATTTTTAGATAACACCAAACAACAAGATTCACATTTTACAGTCCTTCAAAAAACAGCCTACCAAGAAAAAACATGATCTTATATTATATTTTATCTAGGGGTGTAAGAAAATATCGATATACTGAAATATTGCGATATTTAGTGTGACAATATTTTATCGATATTCAAAAGCACAGAATCGATTTTTTTATCAATAATTTACTGTATATGCAAACAATAACAATGGTGATTCTTTTTTTTTGTTGCATTTAAACTCTTTATTTTACTTTTCTTATTCAGTAAGCTTATGTCAAGCATGTAACAGCTTGGAGTGTTTATTAAGTGTTTACTACTACTACTAAGTTGTTTATTTGTCACATGCACATGTAAGATGTCAGTGAAATGCAGTCGTACATGCATCCGAGGCAACAACAACAGTAATAAACTAAAAAGACAATAAATATAAATATCCTAGTTGACGTCTGACAGAGCATCCTGCAGCGTAGCTTACGCCTGGTTGTTCCAGTGCCTCAACTGCCTTGTAGAAATACCCTCTTTTGCCATCCTTTGTTTGTGCTTTGGCGCAAGGAAAACGGTGTTGTGGTTCGATTTTACTGAGAGTAGGCAAAGACATCGCTTTGAACCCCTCTTTAAATCGTGTTTAACAGTGGTCCAAGAGTTTGGCTGTGTCCGAATGTGCACCCTACTCCATACATTGTGCCCTATATAGGGGTCACGCCATTTTGTAGGGTTGTCCGAATGTCCAGAGAGAAAAAAGTAGGGCACTCAAAATTACCCACAATGCATCTTGAAAAGTAGTGAGCATCGATGGTCACTAGATGGGTCAATATAGACCACAATGCATTGCGGGAAGAAGCTCAACATGGTGCAAGGAGGCGAAAAAACATTTTTATTGAATAGATATTCAACAAAGAATAAAATACAGCATAAGGAATAAAAATAAAAATATTTACAAACAACTTTGGATTGGATTTGGAACATCTTGACGCAAGTTGTGGTTGCCGTGGTGACGGCTGGTAGTCATGTGGTCTGCAGTGAGGAAAAAATATGCAGCTTCGTATCCGAATCACTAAGAGAATGAGTGCACTATGTAGTGTGCTATATAGCGCAGCCCTATGTGGTGAACGAGGGATTAGGGAGTAGGGTGGACATTCGGACACAGCCTTTATTCCCTCTGGTTGCACATGTGATGTGTTGATAAAAAGTTGGCATAACTGTTGTAAGGTTAGCCTTGTTAAAATCCCCTGCCACAATGAGGGCTGGTGGTGACACAGGACATCATGTAGGTCTGATGGTGCTGTGTCGTGTCCTCGTGTGGTGAAATGACTATGGCAGTCATGATGATGGCTTCCCAGGGGAGATAGAATGGTCGGTCCAGAATTGACAGATGTTCCAAATCTGGCAACCATGAGGTGGAGAGACATTTGGTGTTTTGGGGGTTACAACAGTTGTTCACCATGTCCTTGTCCTTGCAGAAAACAGAGAAGGATTCTGACGGTGATATGGCCCGGTCCGGTGCCAGAGGAGTGAGCCATGTTTTGGTCAAGCAGAAATGTTGCAGTTCCTCACATCCTGTTGGTATCTCACACAACCCTTGAGTTTATCCAAGCTGCTTTCCAGGGACTGGACATTAGTAAGGGATTCAGGCTGCAAGGGATGCAGGCTGAATCCCAGGCCCTTGCCTGTTCCGAAGACCGCCTCAATGACCTCAGTGCTTTTCTTTTCTCATTTTGGCGATGCGTTTGTTTGTAATAAGTTTTCCAATGTCCAAAACTGTGCTGCAGTCATAACTTTTCCTGCCTGAGATAACTGGGATAACAAAAGCTAGGAAAACTAAAAAAAAAAGAAATAAAAACACACAGCCTATGTGGAGCAGTACGGACGATGCCTGGACAATGCTGCCATCTTGGAAAATAATTACAACATGCAGTATAGTGAGTCAAAATAATGTGTTTTCATTGAACTTTCGTTATATTGCTTAATTAAAAGTGATTTAATTAAGTGTTTATTAAAGATAAAATAAAGTTTTGGTTGGCTTTAAAAGTTGATTTTTTCAAATTAGCTTCATATTATATGCAAATTCAAAAGGGTTGTACTTCAGTGAGTCATGAAGGAGTAGCAATTGGCAGAGCAAGACTTTACAGGCTTTGCCTCATTTCTGCTGTTACATTTCCTCAGGCTTACGGAGTGTTAGACGGTAGTGTTGTGGACATGAAAGGTTACCTGAACAGCGCTGGCCTGTACTTATAAAAGTGTTTATTACTCTGCACACAGAAATTCAGTTTCCACTTTGGTTCCTCCTGTGCATCACTGCTCATGACAACTCTAACGATTTCTGCCAACCATGGTAATGATTTTCCATTTTTTGCTTTATTTTACCGACACGGAAACACTTGCAATCCATATAGTTAAGCTTGTAAAAGGGTTAGTGCTGTTACTAATAACATTTTAAACACTGTATTCTCCACAGGCATCATTAAGACCTGGGCGTTTGGGTCTTCAGCCCAAATGATTTTTTAATAGCCTCATATCTCAAGAATGAAGACATATAACTAAACCATGCATTAAATTAATGCTGAGTAAATACAGTTTGGCATATACTAATGTTTATTACACAGCAGGAGCAGAAACTGTAGGAAATGAGTTGGTACATTTACAATATTTAAAGTGTTTTTTTATCATTCAGCAGCAATGTCAGAGGCCAAAACTAAATAATAACTTAGACTGCTTTCATTTTTATTTGATTTCAGTTTATAAAGGTTTATGCAAATGACCCAGGCCAGACATCTTCTATTCACTGTAGTTTTAAAGTGGCACTTATTAAACTTACTTTTATGCCTAAAGGCCCATTTAGGCTCCCTTACGAACGTAAATAGTGACATCCGTTTCAAGCGTCGCAGTCCAGATACTTCCATGCGTGTTTTTGCATTGCCATGGTTGTTAAGTCAGTTTTTCACTAGTGGGCAGTGCTAAGTTCAGAGTTCACTCCTGCGAGGCGACATCAGTTTCAGACACCGCTTGGCAGTGGTATGAAGTTGCAATGCATTACCGCCCAACACGCCCTAAACACTCGCCTTTCTTCAAAAGCTTGTTCAATTTCTACAGTTGTTGTGCTCATCTTCATTCTTCTTTGGCTTTCTTGCACCCTTCCTGTTCCTCTTCTTCTTCTCTGGTTTGTTTCTTTCGCTGGTCGCATAGCAGTTATTCTGCTCAGCACTGCCCCTCGAATTTCCAGTGGTATTGCTCCGTCTTTGCAGCAAGCAACAGAAAGTTAAGCTGACAAAGGAACCAAATTACGCAAGTAACTGATGTAGAGGACGGATGAAACTCACCAGCCTTCTGCGTTGAGCATAAAGGGGTCTTAACAATGCTAATTTGGCAACCATCTTGCTTTCTGTCTCTTCTCTGAGATATGTCCAGCCAGAAAATAGCCAGTCTGATGTCGACTCTTTTTTTATATCTTGCTCCGTTACTTTCTCCTTTTTTTCTCACTTATTCCGATAAAGTTCTCTTAGGTCTCTTTGCTAATTCGGACAGGTGCATGTCCAAAATGACCAATGTGTTGAAAATCCCGTTTCTTCCGAGTGATGCAGTAGCATAAAGTCGAACACAGCTGTGATGTGATGCTCCGGGCTGGAACACAAAGTTGTGCAGTGCAGATTCTCAGCCGCAGGATGCTGCAAGGCCATAATAACTCCAGGAATATTTATAATGAACGTCAGTGTGCTATCTAAATGAGTCAGAAGCAGAGACTTAAGGTCAGAAACTTATGTAGTGTTTGCTTTAAATAACTTTAAAATGATGCAACTATATTATGAACATTAAAGATTCCTGGCTGGGCTAAGCCCCCAGTGTAAAAAAATCCTTAAAACACCCTTAGTATTCACCCACTAGTTTATCATTTATTACTATATTTCTGATCTACCACCAAGTCCATACAAAAGATGTTGAAAAAAATTGTTTAAGGAGTCAAAGGTATAAAACACAACTACAGAAAAAGGGAAGTAAAAAAAAAAAAAAAGAAGACAAAGAAATCCAAATATAGAAGTTTATAGATGCCTCTCGCTGTTTCACATGTGGGTGCAACTTCTTGTCAGAGTGGTTATCCTGTCTGTCACTGTAACACCCAGTTACGTCAGTCAGGAGCACCAGAAGGAGTTGCTTGGCCTCAAGAGTGTACCACTTCCACTCTACTGAAAGAGAGCATCCATTGGGAGGGCAGACACTCTTGACACAGGCTCTTCTCATGTGTGGAGAGGGGTCGGAGGGTGAAGTGGGGGGAGATAGAGAAAGACAGAGGGCTGTTCAGATTGAACAAATGGAGGCGTAGATAGATTGAATGTCCTGTGAAAGCTCCCTTTACGACGGTAAGGAGCAGTTTAAAAAAAGTAAATATATATATTTATTATTTGCATGCAATAATAATTTAAGCAGAATTTTGTATTTAAGCTGTGAACACTTTAACAAAAGAAGCTTAAAAATCTCATGTCATACAAAACTCCTGAGATACACAATGTTTGTGTCTGCCCCAGAAAGTAATTCATGTCCAGAGCTATTTAAAACAGGTCAAGTGTTAAACTGGAATAACAGTCCGTAGGAAGTTATATTGCTGATAACATCAAATGGCTTCGGTCCCATCCCTCTACAGCTTTCCAGTCCAATTTGTAGAGCAAAGCCATTGAGATGGCAACACTCTGAGCAAGTTCAACCTCCTGCTGGCAACACTGAAAGGCAAACAGTCAAATTAGACCAGGCTAGCTGAGCTGTGTTTATATATGGATATGATCCAGGGCTTAGCTGCCGCGTTCACAGGCAATATCCCATGGGAAGAGACAGAAACTCTGCACCCAGCTCATGGCAGCTCAGAACTTTTTATATTAGTGTTTATAATATTTCTTCCTCTTGTGTGGTATAATATAGTTTAATAACAATCTTTGCATGTTTAATCATTTAACTGCTTATAGCAAGGCAGCAGCTATCATTTCTCTCGGGTTTTATTCATTAGAATATAAAGGCACATTGTATTACAGTGTGCTTATTCCTAACACCTGGTCATTTGGAAAAGTTTTTTTTGTCTTTTTTTCTAGATGGAAAATGAATATCACTTGTTTCTGTAATGACTACTAGTTAGTCTTTCAATACACTCCTCCCCCTTGCCTCTTCACTCTTGGCTTTGCAGTGCAAAATAGACTAATCACATATAAAATAAAAATACACACTTAAAGTGTTTTTCTTGTAAACGACAACAAGAAAACAGTTTTTCTCTGTAAATGTACCAGTTATACAAAACACATTAGACTCACGTGGTGAGCAGCCATCGGGATTGCTTGGCCAGTCCCAGACAGGCCAGCAGGCAGATGATCAGATCCAGGATGAGGATCAGCAGGTATGTGAGCCACCTGGAGATATGGACAGACCAGAAAATTACACTGCTGCAGGTGAATGCATGTTTTAATGCAGTATGTGGAAATACCCTAGTTTTGTTCTCCATGTATGAATGATTCAATGTTATACTCTTTTGTTTATTCAAACTGTGTATTTATCTGTACTAACATAATCCGCACATTTTAGTTTGCTTGGCTTCTCACATTATGTCATGATAGTGGCCCCAGTTTGAAAGCCAATACATTAGCAATTAGCTCACATGGTTATGAAAACTCTCCCAACAGACTCATCCTGTGTGTGACAACAAAGTTAAATTAGACTTTTATTATAGACCCTGATCTGTCCTGACCAGTTTTGGAGCAGTTTATGGACAACTGGTAAAGGGTTAGACAATCCATTTTTACGCCTGAAATCCCTTTAACTCGGTTCAATTTTAAGCTGTTTGTCCAAGGTTAAAAATTGTTGTTCTAATATCACATTTCAATCTGATTGTTATTTTAAAAATCTATTAAGGCATGAAGTCATGAAATCCCTCCAAATAACAAGCTCAGAATCAAAAGGTATTTTCTGGTTTTACTCTAAAACATAAAGCCTAAAAGTAGCATCATGTTCCACTCATCAACAAAATAAAGTCTCTCTCAGAAGGATATGAAAAAAAAGAAGAAGAAAAAAAGAAAGAAAATGCAACAATAATTGACACGTGATAAAGAATTAAGACAGAACATGAGCTGAATACCTTCATGGCAAGATACCAAATTGCATTTCAACTAAATGAGTTATAATTTTAGTTAATTTGCTAGCTAGTTGAAGCTAATATAATCTGGGAAAGATTGGAACACTTTTGAGTTGACTAAATTGCTGATGATGTAGCTGTCGGTTTGACATTAATAAATATAAGGGATATTTTTGAGTATTAATAAAAGTGTTAACTGGTTTCTATCATCATTTTAATCTATAGGGAAAGATTTCAGTTCTGATAATGCAAGACTTTAGGAAATGATGTGGTGTAGATTGGCCTGTACACAACATTTATTGTTTACATACATATACATATACATATGTGTATCATGATATATATATATATATATATATATATACATATACATACATAT
>JBAMHW010000024.1:7463997-7488632 GCA_037177495.1 Rhadinocentrus ornatus | reverse complement strand
TTGAGTAAACAGTTTGGTTTGGAAAGAAAACCCCCCCCCCCCCCCCCCCCAAAAAAAAAAGGTAAAATAGTAGTTTTTTTGTTGTAGCTGTTATTTGATATTTTGGAAAGTGATCCATTACTAATATACTGTTTTGTTTTGTTTTTTACCTCTCTAAGCCTTTTAATTATACAGCAACCGATCCACTGCTTAAAGGAAACTGTGATCTTCCCAGCTGAATAACAAAAAAAATAAAATAAAATAAAATAATTTAATGCATTGTGTTTTTTTAACTTCTTCAGCCAAAACCTCATTATTCAGTATGTGTGGGGTAAATATCTTCTCTACAGACATTCCCCATCTTCTTAAGGTTTAATTACTATGTGCTTTACTAGAAAAGAAAAGTGTATTTACAGGGAAATGGCACTGGGAGACATCCTGCTATTTGACAATTACAAAAGGTAATAAATGCTTCCACTGAGCCCTGGGAGCTTGGCATTTACGAGAGAGACAACTCATACTGTTTTGTATTTGTCAAAGCCATGGTTTGCTGAAGCTGAGACACAGAGAGGTTGAGTGAAAGTAATTAGTTGAGTTTGCATTCAACTTGTAGCCTGTGGTCGGAGAAAATGAGAGGAGGAGTGGAGTTAAAAGTAAAGAGGAAAGAACGAGAGGTCGTTCACGGTTAACTGGGTATTTTTGTGAAAATATTTTCACGCACCATTCACTAGTAGATACTACAGAAGTTTCCAACCCTAAAAATCTGTGTTTGTGGTTCATTTTGATGGTACACTGACATTTAAGTCCTATTTCCATCAAATGGTCTATATCAGTAAGGGATGGATTGGCACGCATTATTTGTGTTTCCACTGGCAAAAACTGGGAAGGGTACCAAAGTATCCGACCAGACCTACTTTACTGGGACCCTTCTGTTGGGGTCCCAATCTTACTGTTACAATCTGATCCTAAAGCAAGGAGCTTAACACACTGCAGTTCATTAATTGGCTGAGAGAATCGTCGCTTCATGTGCGACTCGGCACCAAGAACAAAGCAGGAACAGCGTCATGTTTAAATATACTGTTGATTTTTGTTGTTTAAAGCTACATGCCAAGATAAAAGGGACACAAACTGCTGGATGTCCGCCATTCTCATCCTTTATTTTTATGGCACAGTCCTTGCTTTGTGCCACTATGACATCAGGCTATTTCGTAGCTGGCAGATCTACGGCTTTCCGGCTTATACCATGTCTACCGGGTAAGGGGGAGGTTTAATTTAATAAATTTTCTTGTGTTTTTCTGTTTTATTCCTGAAAGAAAATAATAAAATATTGCATAAAATGACAAATGTATCATGGTATGAAGACAGTGGTGAAACATCCCTATTATTTTTTTGTAAACAAAGGAAATATTTATGTTTCATATTTAAAGCTACTAAAGAAAAACTACATGCTAGCCAATTGCAGTATCAAAAAGAAAGTGAAATAAATGCACATTGCTACAGTTGCTTGGATTATTTGTCAGCATCACACATGTAATATATATTGGACTTATTCTACATGATTGCTACTTATGTACTCCACCTGGCCTTGCTGAGACAGTGAATGGACTTAACATTCTTTTGGCTCTTTTACACCAAAGTCAAGAATCAGTGATGGCAAACAGTCTCCTGTTAAGTCTGCTTGCATTGCAAGCACAGAGGCCAAGAAATAGCATTCAGACATGATGCAAAGAACATATTTAAATGCTTACTTTATTCTGCTGTCAGCTATCTTGGGCAAGAGAAAAGGTCTGTATTTTAATCACAATAAGAAAAAAAGAAAAACTGTAAGATGGCATAGAACTATACAAACCAAAGAAGTCTGTGTGTAGTTCGAGAATATAGCTTGTAAGAACTGTTGTGGGAGTGGCTTTTACAATGCTTGACCTCATGGTTGTGGAAGATCATCAAAAGCAGAGTTGAAAAAGATGCAATTACACTAAGTGGGTCAAATCATGGATTTTTCTCAGTGTAGCTGTACACAGACAGTGGTTCCACATGGTCAGCTGTTGGCTTGGTTCTTAAGAGGTTTTAAGATGTATAAGGACCTGTAATGAGCCCACGCTGTATGTATGTATTTATGAGTGTGTGTGTGTGTATCCATCTATGTTGTGGCCACCTGAGTAGTATCAGAAAAGAGTTACAACTGTCATCAAATTCAGACTTGTAGTGCTCTGTGATTTATCTGATCACTCACTGATGCTTCCTCCCCTTCAGGCTGAGCAGATGAATAGCAAAGGCAGAAAAATGAAGGCGTGTATCTTATCTTGCCCCCTGTGTGTGAATTTTATCTGAAGTGCCCGGGGAAACAGCCAATCCAGTTAATCTCTCCACTGACTTGGTCTGATCCTCATCGTGTAAATGATCTGCACCGATCAAGGAGATATGATTCCCAGTCCCAGTTTTCTATGGCTTTATCTCGGTCTTATGTTTTGAGGGCACAGAGAAGCCTTTTTTGTTGAATATAGTTTGCAAACAAACGTTTAGCTTCTTTGTGACTTCGAAGTAAAGTGATTTTACGGTGGGATGTTCATTTCTACATGCCAAAGGAAAAAGCAAGAAATGAAAAAAAAGACAGAACTGTGACAAATGGTGCAGCTTTGGGTTAGTAAATTGACAATGCACTGTAATATTTTGCATGTAGACTCTGGCTTGAGGAAAGGGAAGAAAATAAAGGTCAGTTGGTTTTATAGAAATGTTCCCTTTTACACAAGTGTGTATTTGTTCCTGTTTATTACCATAAGCAATGTTTGAGGGGAAGCCAGGGCCACACAGCCTGGTAAGGTTTTCAGAAACTGGCATTTTGAATTCCACGCCACATGCCTGCCAGGAAAATGTGCATGTTCATTTTAACTAAGCAAACTTGGCGCACACATTAAAAAAAAAGCAGAACTACTTATAATCAAACCTTTTCTTTAGAGTTTATCAGGAAAGATCATAATTGGAAAATTCACTCTTAGGTGTGTTAACATCTTTGTTTCACTAACATAATACTGATTCAGATTCTTTCAAATTACCCTTTCTTTAACTAGAATTTGACTTCTATCTTCTAACATGGGTGGTGAAGTGGTGTACAGCCTCAGAGGAAGAGATGCTTCAGAGATAAAGGAGCTGGAAACAGAGAGAGGATGTAAAAGGACATCTTTGATTTACAGCTCACAGAGAATGTGTATGAGTCGAAATGTGCACTTGCATGTTTCTTTGTGTAACACTGAAAAGGAGAATTGCCTATTTGATTTCTTTTTTGTGTTTTTATTACACTATTTCATAGGATTATGTATGCCTTTATTGCTAAAAATCTCAATCTATAGCTAAAAACTGAGCAAGCATCTAAGAACCCCTTCCACTACATTAGCATAGGTGCGTGAGTCATGAAGATATTTTTAAAAGTAAAAGTAAAAGTAAAAGAAGGATATGTTATATGGTTGGACATCTTCCCTGATCTAATTCATTGTGTCTGCTTGACTTCGAAAAGTTTCCTCAATGAAAATTGAATGAGGGAGCTGGAGCGTGAAATGAAACACGGGTCTGAAGTGCTTGGGCAGCTCAGTCATAGTCAAAGATAGACCATCTTTATCGCATGCATGCGTACCAAAGCTATATCTCCATCTTCAATCAAGTACTTAACATTCAAAATGCCTTTAAGAAGTGTTCATGTGGAGTCTGTCAGATGAAAAAGTGAGCAATAACTGCTGGTTAGAGTTGCCTAAGGCATTATTTTTGTTAATCTTTAAAACGCGTTTCAAAAATCATCTTCTTGAAATGTCTCATTCACACCAGAAGTACATTGACCCCAAGTAGACCTCTGTCAAATTTAGTTTTCAAATACAACTGGTATTCTTCACTTTAGTTACATACACATTGAGATCCAAGGTATTTCCTCTCAGAGTAACAACTTTTTCCTCATGTCTAGAATTCTCACACAGTCTCTCTTGTAAGTGAATCACTCACAAATAGTTTCACTCACAATTTAATCCCTTTGGTCTCAACCCAGAGCTCATAAATGCACATCTAACAGCCTCTCTTGCAGCCAGAGAACCTCTGACCCATCACAATATGGACTTAACAAGACTTTTGAAAGCCAATTCAGGGTTTCTGCATCCACTTGTGCACAAGACTCATGCAATGTAAAACACAAGTGCGCAAGGGCCCATCAGGTTCCTCAGTGATCAACTACTTTCAGCTTTCACACCTACTGAGTATGCCAAATAAGCACACCCTTGGATCAAGCTCTACTCACTAAAAATACATACCAAAGAAGATTAAAAGTAGAACAACAACATGATGCATGTTTTGAGGAGAGATTTTGCATCTGCACTTCTAAAATGGACTGCAGACTGATTACAAGTCCACAGCTTTGGTGCAGCTTGATTCATGCACATGAACCTGCCCTAAAGGTATCTGGTACTATCAATCATACCCTGCCAAAAGATTCATCAAGAAAACACAATCAAGCCATAGGACTTTATAATGTTTGCAAGACTCCATGAAAATGTGCCAACAAATCAGAGCTCCTGTATTTTCAGATATATACTATGACAAGCAAAAAAATTTGTGTAAGTAGGAAGGTTGTGGTTTCTCCCACAGCACAAGAAATGAAGGAGGAGATAAATAAGTATCAGGTATGCTTTTCATTTCAGCAAAACTCTTCAAACAAATCCTATTCCACTGAAACCCCTCTTCCTCTCACACTTGCTTTGTACCAAAGTGAATTAAATAACATAAATATATTGAGTAGTCCTGTACTGTGAAATGAGGCATCCCTCCCACTGTGGCTCATATTTTAAAGAATGCACTTAGTGATATAGTTCAGTCAACAAGCTTTGTGGTGGTGACATATGATGCTAGCTGAACTATAAATCAACATCAAGGTCGAAGGTAACCAGAGCAGGTAACCCCTAACAGTGGCTGTAAATCTGGCTTCTTTGTCTACTCCACACCGATCAGTTCATCTCCATCTGTTTTTCCTTTGAACACACTGAGACATGCACCACAGTGGGTCAGAGGTCAACACTGTTGTCCAATAATGTATGCTCAATGAATGTTTTTGTAATGTGTGGGCTTCCTCCAATACTAGCAGATGAAATAAAAGACCTCTTTTACCATAATTTACTTGTATTATACAGTACTGTAGAAAAAGTCTTGATCCACCCAGCTTATGAAAAAGAGCCCAGCCTTTCTGAAGGTCTTTCAAAGTTTCTCAATGGCGGCTTTTTCACTCAGTTAAAGTCTAGTTCTTGTACCTGACTGTCTTCAAGGGAAAGTGCTTGTTTGTTAATTTAGTTACAATTGACTCATTAATGTGTAAAGGCTCCATACTTAAGGGATGAACCAAAGTTATGTTCATGCATAACAGACAACTGAGCAATGAGCCAATTTTAAATAGTAATATTTTAAATAAGCATTTTGTTGTTACTAGCAAAGAAAGAAAATGTGTTCCATATGTATCCATAAATAGGCATAAAATAGTATTTTTCACCTATAATTTGATTCCCAAATCTTGCATCATATGCGGATACTTTGAATATAATTTAAAAAAAAACTGGACAAGGACAAAATATAAAAGTGTCAGGCCTAAAAAACTACAGCAGATAACCAGATGAACTGTAACTAGTTCCACAACCTGGCAACCTGGCGTATTGTGTGCAAAAGTCCAGACCGAGTTCTCATTTATTCATAACAGCAATAGTTTCCACAGCTTTCTGACAGTTCTTATTGGAAAATGGCTTTTTTGTTTGTTTGTTGAGCTACTGAACACTGACTTAACTTGGTGTTGTCACCACATAACAGACAACTTTGCAAAGAAGCAATTTTAAATTGGATCTTTAGGCACTTTGTTATTGCAGCATGTCAAAAAGACATATTTGTCTCCATTTCTTTAGTTACAACCATGAAAAACACCAAAGGTAACAGCGTGACAGAAAACAGCAACGATGTGATTCCCGAAGCAAAATTCACTGAAAACCTGGCATCTCTCTAAATGGTGTGCATTGTTTTCTAAAAAAAAAACAAAAAATAGAAGTTTCAGGCCTAAAACAACTGTTTACAGCGGTCTTAAGAAATAGGAACAAACCCAACAAAGACCTGACACAGGACCTGAGAGATGCATGTGGACTTGCAGTTGATCCATCTACTGTTGGCCGAAGCCTCATCAGAAGTAAGTAACTTTTATATAGCAACTATCAAGTAAAAGTCATAAAGTGCTTCACAAAGAGATACAAAAAAACAAGAACATGTAAAACTAAACAGCTAAAGGGTTTTCAGCTTCTTTTGGAAGAGATCACCAAGTCCACAACACTCAGCTTTAGAAGAAAGGAGATCCAGAAAGTAGGAGCGACCACTGCACAGGCTCTATCATCTGTGTGCTGCTCAACTAGCAGAACCTGATCACATGATCTCGGTGACCTGCTGGGCGCATGTTTCATATTATATAAATTGGTGCTTGACCATGTGAAGTTCAATAACACAAGAACTGGGCTTAAAATCAGTGGCAACAGGTCTGTTGGTGATGAATCCTCCCTACAACATGGAGGTTAACGTTATTTAAGCAGTGTGGGATCAGCATGATAGAGAAAATAAAAGGCAGCCAACGTCCAAAGAATTTTCAAAAGTCCTTCAAGAAACCTGAAAAACTATTCCTGAAAACTACTTAAATCATAAAAAGCTCATGTTTTAAAGGATAAATGTGGTCTACGATAACACTTTCAACCTGGTTAGATTAATATTACAAACCCTTATTTCTTACCTTATATACTACATTTCCATTTAAGTAAGCATGTTTCAAGACATTACCAATTTTCATGTGAAAATATAAAGAAATGAGGAATGGTGAAAACTTGTAAATAGCTCAAAATGTTTTGCAATTCTAAAAATAAAATCTGTGGGAAAAATGTGAAAATATTCAAGATTGTAATTATGTAGTAGGCCGGCATCCAAATCATTTTAAATTAAGCCAAACGCTCAGTGACTGACCTGCGCGTCAACCCAGTCCACCAGGAGATTGCTTGCAGATAGAAACTCTTACAACATCCATCTTCAAACAAGAGAGTTATTATTAGTGTAGCTTTACACTTTAAATGTCAAATTACGTCGTCCAGTGTGCAAATGCTTGCTTTAATTCAGGTTCTCACTGTGTTCCACAAAGACACATCATAAGCATTTTCCCCAGACCATAACTAATCAAGTTTTCAGAGCTGACAAAGAGTCTGACTTCCTTCCTTTTCTCTCACATGTTGTGAGCTAACTCAATTCTCAACTTTCCTAGAGCTGGGCTAAAAGGCATTTGTGTGGGCCAAAATGCAGTAAGGCTTTCATTGTCAAATGATTTCAATACCGATTTCAATCCAGACTGCCAATCAGACGGCATAGCTCTGCTCCTCGTTCTTCCCAATCAAAGGGCTTTGTCTCCTGGGCTCATAGTTGATTAGGTGGGGGGAGACTGGGAACTGTGCGGCACACTGGGCTCATTGTCCTGCTCAAGACTAAGACTCCTTAACAGTCTATAGCGGCGTGCAATGGACTCACTCATGCACACACACACATATATGCAAGCATGCTCACACTCTAAAGGCCACCATGTGCAATTATGTGTTTGCACAAGTTCACAAATCCCAGAGGGACATGCTGACAAGCATTCAGATGATCTATATGTTAATGATTTCTCTCCTATTCACTAATATGACTTCGAGAAACGAATGTAGCAAAGTGTTCTCCAAGAGGCAATCAGTGAGAATCAATCCATACAATCTAGAAAGTCATCCATCTGTGCCTAACACAGGCTCAACATGACGTTATATTAAAGAAGCTGAGTATGGTGTGTTCACATTGCCTATTAGTTCTCTGTCAACTGGAACGGACATTCAGCCGTGTTACGGAAGATTTCAAAGCAAAGAGTTTAAAGGGAACTAACTGATTTACTAAATATTCGAGCTGGACAATGATTACATTTTTTTTTATCACAATTAATCGCATGCGCGATTAATCACAGTTATGTGCAAAATTCAATAGTTATTCAAAAGGATTTTATTGCACATTACCGTTATACGAACAAAGCTGCAGTTACTTTTGGTTTACAAACACTTTAAACAAATAAGCTGCTTTTTAACAACAGTTCTTCCTTTACACAGTATCGGTTTAAATATTGCTTGTAAATCTCAACTTAAACAATGTAATTAAATCAAATATATGTGGTATTGAAGGATACAATTTTCAGGATTTATTTTATAAAAGGTAACAATATGGACTGGCGACCTGTCCAAGGTGTACCCTGCCTCTCGAATGCTAAGTGCTGGGACAGGCTCAAGCTTCCCCGTGACCCTGAATTGGACTAAGTGGTATAGAAAATGGATGGATGGATGGAAGTTGGCAGTATGAATTTCTAATCACAGAGAGAACAATTTCTGAATTTTCAGCCATTAGGTGTGTTTCCCTGCTATA
Organism: Rhadinocentrus ornatus; assembly: GCA_037177495.1. Lineage (NCBI taxonomy): Eukaryota > Metazoa > Chordata > Actinopteri > Atheriniformes > Melanotaeniidae > Rhadinocentrus > Rhadinocentrus ornatus. Next base: position 7,480,181 of record JBAMHW010000024.1, on the reverse strand, counting down.
ACAGACAAAAAGCAAGATGAGTTCAACACTTCTACATTGTGGAGGTGAAGTGATATTTTAAGACAAAAAAAACTCCAAACAAATTGAAAATTTTCTCTTAGAATTTCCGTATCAGCCTACTTTCTGTGGTACGAGTGCTCTACATCAGGAATGGGTTTTCAGAGTGTGACCTCTTTCCCTGTATGGACAGAGCAGAGATTCTGCTCTACCAAACAACATAACAAATGGTTTTAATGGCTGAGATGCATGATGGCACCCATCTCAAGCCAGTTCCCCTTCTTCTGTGATCTGCAGTTTGTCTGTATGTGTAGAGCCAGTAAGTATCCAAGTGTGCTAACATAACAAAACAGTTAGTCATTAATGAATTAAAGTGCTAATGCGATATTAACATGTTAACCTGCCCAATACTGCTTAATATTGAAATTAACTATAGAAATTCTCTAAGATCTTAAAGAAAAGGATATTGCTGACATTACATCTAGCCCAATAGCAAGCTGTTAGTTTGGCTAGTTTAGCCTAAGCTGTGAAACTAGCATTAATGCTAGCTTTAGATGCTAAAATTACTACAGCAGCAGTATCTTTTAGAAATATTACCCTTAAGTTTGACCTTACAACCTTATATGGACTTTTAAAGATAATTTGCCTCTTTTTAAGAACTAATTTAAAATACATAATTGGATTAAAATTAAATGTACATTTCAATATCTTCAATTCTGATAACAAAAAGCTCTGAATAGTCCAAAAACAGACTAAATTCAAAGTTTGTTAAGCAAAACTAAATCGAACCTGAATTAGAATTTATAAATCAATATCACCAAACAACCATGACATTTTATAAGGAACAATTCCACTTCAACAAGGGTCTGGCAGAAGTAATAGGTTTAATGAAACATGGCTTAGATCTGCTTTATTTCTCTTTTTTTTTATGTGTCCTTTATTATTTAAGGCACAAAAAGTGAGATCTAATCCACAAGCACATCATCTCAACTTGCCGTTCATGAGTAGTTCCTTGATGTTTCCAGCCTAAATTATTCATGGAATGGATTGATGAGCATCATGCAGCTTAGCACCGCTCTCCATTAGAATCTGAGATCAGTTTCCCTCATCATCACTGTGACATGTCCTAACATGCTCCAAAATAGTGCTGCTGTTAGTGCTGTGGGCTCTTTACTCTCTCAGCAAAGTATTTATTACCGAGACCATGTTGAATCACCACACTAAGAAGCTCGAACACCAACACATTAATCTCCATTAACACAGATGGAGACTTAATCCCCGCTCTTCGACAGCTAGTCACCCTTGATCTCTGCCTGTCCCGATACTTTCACAGCATAACTGCTAGTTACACACCACTAAGGGCAACAACGCACATGTCAGGGTAAGAGTACATTGATCTACTTGTTTAAAGAATGTAATTATATTGCTGATTATTAGTATAAAAAGGTAGTGGTTTCTAATTTTTGTGCCCTTTAACCAAATACTCTTGAGAAAAAACCCAGAATTAATTAAAAAAGAAAAAAAGAAAAAATCCATTACACCTCGCCTGATTGGCAAAAATACTCCAGGTATCAAATGAATATTGATCCATTTCTAAAGTCAGTCTAACAAATATGAATCTAAATGACACAAATATCAGTTCAGAATATCAGAATAAATCTACAGAAGATCTGGCAAACTCCGGGACTTGCTGCTGAGATAATATCCCTCAGCTGGTCTGGAAATGTCTCTGTCTTTCCATGGGATAACTGGAGGGGGTGGCTGGGGAGAGGAATGTCTGGGAATTTTAACACAACGGCAAACTAGTGGTGGATTGACATAAAGAAATTTAAGCTAAATAAAAAAAAAGAAGTCAATCTTCATTTTGATCTTAAGTCTCCAATAAATCTAAATGTCATCATGTCTCTGATAAGTCCCAACCAATCTCAAACTACATCTGCATGCAATAATTAGACTTTTCCAATCATTAACGTCTCATGGCATCGAGTGACTAAAAGATCTAGCAATCTTATTAAATATTAGAAGTCATACTGTGTGACAGAAATATTGAAGACATGATAATATCTAGTAATGTTTCCATACTTTACATGTACTTGGTGGGGTCATGATAATCACTGGATGACACATAGCAATCTTGGGAATCTTTGTTTTGTTTTTAAATGCTGGGTGGAGGTTCGAACAGGGGCCGTTCTTTGTGGAGTTTGCATGTTCTCCCCGTGTATGTGTGTGTTCTTTTCGGTTACTCAAGCTTCATCTCACCGTCCAAAGACATGCATGTTAGGTTAATTGGTCACTCTAAATTCTCCCTAGGAGTGAGTGTATAATTTAACCCAGCTAAAATGCTGAGTTAGGCTCCAGCTTCCCTGCGACCCATATGGACGAAGTTATACAGAAAATAAATATGATCATTCATTTTGGACAATCTGACTATCTCCTACTTAAACAGCGCTCTTCTTTTATTCCAGTCAATAGTAGCTTAGAACTCTTGGGGCTGGTTTCAGAGTGAAGGCTAAAGGCTAGTTTCAGTCTAAAATGCATGTTGGACTTGAGTTAACCAGTCACTTGCAAAGATTCTGGATTAAACTAATTTATTTGATTGTATTTGTTAAGTACAAAATAAAACCTGTGAATAAAGAGTTAAACAAGACTCATTTAAAATCTAGTTTGTAGTCTTACTTTTCATATTATTATGATGGTTAATCACAGTTGTCTCAGTGTTTCTTTTCTGCATCACAGCTCTCTGTTCCAACTTCATTTTCAATTCAACTTGAAGAATTTATTTTCATTTTAAATTCCTAGTTCAGATACTCTACATAAATTTTTGCTTACTTAAATGTTTGGCTAACTTCTCGTGGTTGTCTTTTTAGGTCTCTGCCAAAAGAGGATAATCATATATATATGTATATTTGTTTTTTTTGTTTTTTGTATAATTAATCTAACATGCATGTTGAATTCTTTATCTGAACTGTTTAAATGGTCATCATCAAGTAGACCATCAGGAGGTTGCTGGTTCTTTATTATTCCTGACAGGAAGTCGGTTCATCACTCTTGTCCTGTGGTGGTAGTCCACCACCATTTATAAAACGCTCTCTTCTGATCTTTGCCTTTTATTAGTTTAATGTCAGTTTCAGGTTCTTCCAAAAAGTCTATAAATGCAGGTATAATTTAATAGAAGTGATGTCATAATATGAATTTGTTTTTCTTAGTTTAATTTTTTTTTTCTTTTTAAAGAAATACGTAGTTTGGCACAACTTCTTTGACTTCTTTTTCCCTCTGTCTTTGTTTTATTTTCAGATTTACACAAGTACAGTAGATGGTGTTTTTGACACCATTCCAGGTTTTTATCATTGCCAGGTTTACATAACTTAATCCAGGAGTCCAGATCCTCAGACTTACTAAAACAACCTTAAACCAAGATTGGGAAAGTGACTTAAATGTACTTAACTAGTACAGATTAAGGGTCAGTGGTTTGATTCCCAACTTTCTCACTCCACATGTCCCCTCTGATGCATTCATCAGTGTTTGTATGTCAGAGATAAAACTACTGGGGGTGCATATAGAACAAGAAGTGCTGTGTGACAAGGGGAGTTTGAAGAGAGCAGAAAACCTCTGTAAATGCAGTCTATTCATTTTTCTTTGGAATTTGACCACATTCCAAGAAGGAGAAGCTGGATATGACTCATTTCTAGTTAACAAAATTTAAAGTCAAGTACTTTGGGAACCCTACAAGTGTCTCTGTTCATCATCTTTCATCTCCAAGGACAAAAATAAGTTAAAGATCATGTAATAAAATCAAGCTTTTCATGTTTCATATGCCAAAACATTATTGCATCATTCTATCATTGCTTTTTATTTCCAGGCAAAGCGGAACTTCTGCTTTACAAAGATACACGGAGAAGTCTGTGAGGTGGTTGTTCATTATCATGACCATGTTCTTGAAGGCCAATGCCTGGCTTCTTTTAGAGGTTTCCCTGCTTACAGTACACCTATCAGGCTCAAATGATTGGTTGATAAACAGATTTGTGGAGAACTTGAGTTATGGAAGATTAAACATCACCTTACAGCAAACTGGCCTTGATTTGGAGATTTATCTAACAATATCTGCGTTACAACCAGTTGACAAAACATTTTAACTACAAAACTTTCATGAAATGAAATACACTTCATTCTGCTATTGAGATTCTGATCCCATATTTCCAGAATCCGGGACCTAGCTCCATCCTCCAGGATGACAGCGAACTACCCCACAGACCCAGAATCATCACAGAGGACCTCAAGAATTTGGAAGTGGAGAGAATGGAACCACCTGCTGTCCAGACCTCAATCCAACCGAACACTTGTGGGATCAGCTTGGACATGCTGTTCCAACACAACCACACTGGCTAACTTAGAGCAAATGTTGGTTGAGGAAAGGGATGCGTGGCCAAGCCAGGTGCCTGGCTGTTATAGCTGTGTATGGATCTCCCACAAGCTACCGAGGTCACTGACAGTGTAAATAAATAAAGTGTAAGAAATAACGTTATGGTTTTTTGTTTTTGTTTCTTAACATTAAATCTATATCTTCTTATTTAAAGATTTACACCTGAAATAAACAAATGAAGGATTTTTGTCTGTTAATTTTTTCTTGACATCAAGGTTAAAAAAAAACAACACTTGATTTTGAGTTACTACTTATAATTTCTGAGGTATATTACATGCAGGTTTGCTTTGCAGAGAATAAGAGTAAGGGCAAAGTTTGGACCAAGTAGTTATATTAACTGTGATAAAAAAAAAACTGAGTACAAATAAAACCAGCTATATTTGTAAAAAAAATAAATAAAATAAAATAATGAAGAAGAAAATACCCAACATTTGAGTGTGAACCAAACCAAAAGGAAAAATGGCATGTCATTAGTGTGAAATTTGCAACAGTGAGCTATATTTAGACAGCTCAGAGATGGGGAAGGTAAATAAAAATAGACTGTGTAGATGCGTTCTGTGTAAAAGTGAAAAACAACTCTTTGTTTTTCCGCTGAGGCCACGGTGGCTGGGAGAAGGTGGAGGGTGAGTGTGTGTTGTGTGTCTGTCTGGGAAGAGAGCTTTTTGTGTTGAGAGGCTGTCAATTTGCGTATAGCCGTAAAAAGCTATAAAAAGACGATGAACAACATTTAAAGGCATACTAAATTGACTCCTTTGAGCTTTCCTCCTCTCTTGAGGTTATGTGTTTGTGTCTCTATGTGGAATATATCAGAAGCCTTTATCCTTCTTTGTTTCCCATCGCATGGTTCACTAATCTATACATTTTATGTTTTACAAAATAACACAAATTTAACTAAATGTGAGACTGAATATGAAACCTTCATCATGTGATATTGATATAAGGAAGTGTGTGATTTACCCACCAGACTGTCCACTCCCCCCACTGTGTGATTGGCATTGTACAGGGAGTAGGTCAACTGGTATACGCCATCATTGGTCTCACTGTTGCCATAGAAACCCACACCCACAGCGATGCTGCAAAGAGAAGAGCAAAGAAGGGACAGGTGAGTGTGCTAAAGTAATGAGGAAGCAAAGAAGAAACAGCAGAGCTGTTTGGCTTGTAAATCCTGTGTTCACAGCGATGCCCTTTTAAATCGTTTAATCCAAAGGTTGTTGGCTTCAAAGCCATTATTTAGACGGCACTGAACAACAGCTTAATCAACAAATATTTTTTCTTCTATTTACTTAATGAGCTCTGCACCAACAGGAAGAACAGTGCAGCAGAAAAAAAGTACAAACAAAAGTTTTTTTCTAGACATCTGGCATTTTGGGCAATATTATTATTAACTATAGTAGCCAATTCTTCAAACAAAAACCTGAAGGTAAAAATGTTTATTATCTGTGAGCTTCCCTGAAGCATCTTCATGAAAAATTCCGCGTGTATACTAGATAAAAAATCTGATTATTATTTTCCTTGCATAAAATATTTATAAGCTGTACATTTAACCACCATGTCTAAGTGAAAGGATTTGGTTGCTTGCAGAGCTAAAATTTACAGTCTTTAAAAAAAATAAAGTATGTCTTCTTTCAGTAGTGTATTAAAAAGTAAGTACATCCCATGATTCAGTAGGTTGTAAAAACCACGTTTAACAGCAACAATTTTCTGTATGTTGGTCTCTCAGAGTGCTGTGGAGAAATTTTGTCCCACTCCTCTTAACAGTTTATTAAGGTTTGTTGGCATCAGCTCTCTTAAGTTCATTCCAGAGTAGCTCAGTCTAGTAGAGATAAGGACTGAACCATTCCAACACATAGAATTTTTGCTTTTTCATTCATTCTGTTGTAAATTTGCTGAAGTTGTCATCGTCTTGTTCCATGGCCCAATTTTACCCTGGTTTTAGTTGTGAGACAGATGGTTTCTCATATGACTCTAGAATATGTCAGCATACAGGAGTTCAGGGTTGATTCAAAAACTGCAAGGTGCTCAAATCCTGTGGCTTCAAAAGAAGCCCTAATTATCAGCCTTCCACCACCGTGCTTGACAGTGGGCATGAAGCGTTTGTCCTGATATGATGCGTTTGCTGGTTTTTGGCCAAATGAGGTGCTGTGCATTATGGTCAACCAGCTCCACTTTGGTCCTGTCTGTCCAGCAGGCATTGTTCAGAGGTCTTATGGTTTGTTCAGTTGCAACTTTGAAAACCTTTTAGAGAGGATTTTTTTCTGCTTCTATTGCAGTATCATCTGACTTTGTAGTGAACCTGCTGAGATGTTCTCTCCTGGAAAGGCTGGGATGTTTTTAGGATTTTCCTCTTGTTAAACATATATCTTTATTGTAGAATGGAGGACCCCGAATTGTTCAGAAAATATTTTCAACCCTAACCGGACTGACGCGTAGCAACAGTTGCTTCTTTAACGGCTTTGGTGATGTCTTTCCTCCTTGGTATTGTGTTAACACACACCTGAATGCTCCAAACCAGCAATATGCCAAAACCTTTAAGTCGCTCACACTTAATCAAATGCTTGATCAAATGCATCAACATGAGGCTGGAGGCAAGTTTCCTTCTGCATTTTAGCTTTGCTGTAATAAACTAAATAAGTTTAAATCTGGTTAAGATAATTCTGTATTATGTTCCATGTATGAAAGCTTTGACAGAAGGTGTATTTTGTTTTGTAACTCCTGCAAATGCTGCAAACTTTTGATGAAATGTTTTATCATTAACATTATGCAATTGATCAGCAATAACTTCACAACAGCGTGCAAAGTCTATTGTATCCGAGGAGTACTTAAGCTGTGAAATCTGTTTGGATTTTAGCTTTAATTTATGTAAACAACACTCTTTGAACCAGAAATTACACAATGCAGGGTTTTGGAATGCATCTGCATAATTTTTAAAGCACTTTTGCATATGCAGCCATCCAAGGATTTAATTTGTTCAGCTGGAGACTCGGCACAAACAGAATAACACACTGTAAACATGCACTGTAACATAGGCTCTCTGAGCTTCACTTTTTCTCAAAGTGCTGTCATACTGTGCTACCGGATGAATGGATCTTAGGGCATCTGTACATCTGTTATCTACATAAACAAAACAAGTATATGCCACCTAGATGGTAATGAACAAAAAACAGATGATGTAGGAAATATGCATTCAGACAGGAGAAATATGCAGCATTACACCTTGTTCAGTCCATTCGAATACAACACTTCAGCTGGAAAATCATGCATGGCAGAAAAATACATACCAATGTTTTAGTGATTCTGTGTCTAAACTTATTGTTTTGAAAAAAGTTTGGAATCCAGTATGCTAATTAGTAACTCTTACATGTTAATGCAAATTCCTTCAGTAAAGATTTTTCCATAATGAAACATGCTCCAGATAAAGTCCAAGGATGGGTCAGGTCAGGACTGAAGGGAAGCAGGAACAAATCTAATTGAGACTCTGATCAGGCTCCCTAACACCATGGCGCTTGATGCTCCAGATAACGGTGCTTCATGCAACACATACTTGGCAAAGCTTTGCTGCTCTAAGCTAAAAAACAGGGGCTATTTTTCTAATTACTAAAACAAGGATATGGTCTTTTTCCCTGACCTCCTGCAGAGAAACCTCCCAATTTGCAAGTTTTATCTGAATTCTAATTGGAAATGTGAGGAGAGAAAAAAAAGGGAAAAAAGACACAGACATCAGTTTGGGTGAAACAGAGGTGAGAAATGCAGACAAAAGCCATAGAGATAATAGAAGCAGGTTTCTAAACTATAGTCACACAGATGGACATAGAAAAACAAACAATAGGACACAAAGAACAGATTTAAGCATTGAAGATTTAAGCAGAAAAAAAAGGAGGAAACAAAGATGAGAAAATCAGCTTTGCACGTACACCCATTTTAGATAATATATGTTTGTTTAATTTTTGGTTGTTGCTTTGTTCCTTACACAAACTTCCCCCTTAGACCAGGAACTGCCAAAAAAAAACCTTTAATAACATTAAGTGTAGGAAATCTATAGCATGTAGGAGCAACTGGGAGAAACGTGGAGGATTAAATGTGTTAAGGGGAGGATTTCTTATTGTATCTAAAATGGGAAAACCTTCCTCTATCCTACCACTTCCCTTAGTGCTCCTCCGTAAAGTGTATGATGTCAAATTCAATGAGAAAGACTGTCATAGATTTGTGTTGGCATGTACTGAGTAAAGCCTAAACTGTCATGTTAATAAATGCAAAAACTGCACAAGAAGTAGGCACGGAAAGCTGGTAAGAAAAAAAAGTCAGCCTGAAGCAGAAAAAGGCTCTTCGTTACTTTAAATAGATTTTGGCATGTTTGGATAGTGAGTTTATTTTTTTTATCCTAAATTGGCAATAATAAATCTCCTGAGATCCCAAAGAATTTATATATTTTATCCTGTCCTGTTTAGCTCTCAGCACGGGTCAGCTGATAAACGTCATATGTACCTAAACAAAAAGCTTCCTTTTGGACTTAATAGTCACGCTGTTTCAGAACTTCCTGCAAAGCTGAGCTATTGCTTGAGATTAACACACACACACACAAAAAAAAATTTAATTCTATACTTAAAATCTCTCTTTGAAGCTCTGGAGATGGTACATTTTTATTACTGATGGATTTTCAGTTACAGCTGAAGGAACCAAAAGCATTTGGTGATAGACACCATTTCTCTCACCAGTTTCCTAAATAATCCTCTACAAGTTCTCACGGACAATACACAGCTTTGATAAAACAAAAAGAGGAATATTTTAAGATGAACCATTAACTTATATAGGCAGCAGAATTCATTGTGCTATTGAAAAAGGACCGGCAAATTCTCTTTCCACAGAGAATAATATTAAGGCGGAAATGTTGTTTTGACTACAACTGTTGCGAATAGACAGAGCCCACAAACAGCCACAGTCAACACTGACAAAACTTTCAATAAGACTATTAATTCTATGCTCAAAGCATTTATAAAGGAACTGTGGTATATTACAGTTCCTTTTAGTGACACAATAAATGTTCTTCTTGTGATTTGAATTACGGGAAAGCTAAGGGGGGGCTCGGATCCCCATAGAAGCAGATGAGCTCTCCTGAAAATGTTCACCTGAGACACAGTAAGGCTGCCTTGCTTTGTGTTGACAACAGGTTCTGTTCTAAACGTGATTGTTCACATACTTGCTGATGTACTACGCATGTTAATAGACATTAGACTACTCAGTTAGTACGAGGTTAGCATTTTTTGTTAATTTTGAGATCATAGCAGGGTGGAAAACAAAAAAAACAAACAAATAACAGCAGCGCTATCGTAGATGGTGTCTAAGGCCCCTGAAACAAACTTTTTTAGCATTATACTGCTGTCAACTCTGTCACCCAACATTCAGTCAAATTGGTCTCTACGCTGCCCCTAGTGGTTACTGGCAGCTTGCTTAAACATAATGTTAATTTCTTGGAACATGCACAAATGATGCAACAAACAAAAGCAAATTATATGAGGAAGCTATGGTAATCACATGTACGCGTAATTAAAAGCGGGAGTTCTGAAAAAAAACAAAAACCTTTCAGGTTATAATTTATTCCGTTTTCCACAATGTTCCTGTTTGTTAAATAAAAAATATTATCATTAAAATTCAGCATTGTGTGTTTATTCATTTATTACATTCTATTTTTAGAACTTTTTTTTTAACCACTTGAGACAATTTTGCATGAAGTCCTTCTGTGGCGATCCATGTGTGGCGGCGCTGCACTCTAATAATTGGTTTGACATATCCACCCATACCGCTCATTCATGGTGTTTTATTGAATGGGTCCGTGGCCTGTATTTAGGAAAATTAAGACATTATGCCATTTAACAGCAAAGCCACAGAGAAGTAGAGTGGTACACAGAGAAAGCTGCAAAATGCAGCTGGAACGTAGCTTAGGTGACTGTAAGGCGTCCACTCGGGGGCGCAGTGGAATCCACACATTCACATGCTGGGGTTTATTTAAGGTGAAAAAGCAGAACATGTGAAGACTACATTTGCATCTGTTCTTTTCCGTTTTTGTTTGCTCCAATTAAACTATTGAAATTCTTGCATGATTTTATGATGTTTATCGTCTTTATATGAGATGTTTCTGATTGTATTAGCTGTACACAGTAGTAGCAGAATGTTTTGGCAATAACTAATCCGACCGTTAAATACTATTACACTTTATTTACACTTTATCATAAGCAGCAAACTTTCCTGGTATTATTATTATTATTGACTGAATTCCTGTTTTGAAGATGCAGCATGCAGGCCAGTCCTGATTTGTTCTTAAATTTTTCAAATACTCATTATAGTCCCATATTATCATTTTGTCCTTTTAGAGATATGGAAATATTGAAATGAATACTTACAGCCCGCTTTCAGGAAAATTTTACATGTCTAGATGGTTTATGTCTCAACCAAAGAGGCAGGGCTATTTTAGAAGTGGCACTCAAATATGCTTTGTTGCTGTATATTTGTTTTGTTTTTATACATAGATTAATTTATTACTTTTAGCCCTATAACCCTATGGTTACCAGTGGTCTATTCTGGGAGTTAAGCACATACTGAGCCACAATAAATTGCTCCCAGACTGCTTGATAAGTGACAACTACTTAAACACACCACATCACATCCTATATCTAAATGACAGTTTACTGTAGGAAGTTTGTTTACATCCTGAAATGAGACTCATGTGAGAGATTTCAATGGGAAGTAAATATCCTTATTAAGTGTTTACTTTAGCACCTTTGCCACAATCTGAACTGGACTTTTTAAACAGCTGCTGTATGATTCCCAGAGTGGGATATTTTCTGAGGCGGATACATTCTGACAATGCTATACAAAGTCAACACCAACATACAAGCTGTAGGCCACACAGCCACAGAAGGTGCATATTTTTACCAGGTAATGAAGAGGTAATGAGGTTTGCACATTTACTGCTGAAGCTTTAATTTTAGTTTAGCAACTTTATATTTGTTTTTAGCTACAAATCTATAAGTCCGTCTCTTTCAGTGTTTCCCTTTCTCTTGCTTATGTTTGAATCCTGAGTTTTCTTTTTTTTAATCATTTTTTTACTATCATAATAACATTAATTATTTTCTGTCAGATTGAATATTATAATCTTGCTGCAAATCAAATCTTTCTACTGGTGCAAATAACTTGGAAATTAACCCAATACTTGTTTGACATAAGCAAGCAACCCGTCTTTTGTTTTGTTTTATTTTATTTTTTTAGGAAGAAAGTTTTTTGAAGAAACTCACATATGTGCTTGTTGTTGGACTGGTTTAAAGAAAGATAAAAGCACGTGAGAGATGTAAAGATTCAATGGACCCAGCCCTTGATGTAAGTTATCCTTTGCTCTAAACCAGAAAAGAGTAGTTTTTGTGGTAGCATCAGTTTTTCTGGATGTGTCATGCTCAAAACAACTTTTAGTCCAATTTGACTAAATCTAAATCTGAAGAGTCTCCCCACAACTGTTCTTACAAGATTGGATCAAACCCGGATGGAAGGATAGATGGATGGATGGATGGATGGATGGAGCTGAAAGCATTATGCAATTGATCATTGCCAAAATACATAATGCAGAGGGAAATTGCAATTTACTTCTGGGATTAATGCAGTTTTCTTTTTAATTTCATAATACCCCTGGCTGTGGCTGTTGGCACCATGGAGGCATGACAAAGCTGGCAGTACCTCTGCCACAGGCTAGCTTTCCTTAACATAAGCAACTTAATTAGTTGTTGAACAGTTTAATCACAGCGTTAAAGTGCCACACATCGGGCAGGACTGCAGACACAGCTGAGTGACATCTGCTCTGGCTTCACCAGTGTTAATTAGAATGGACATCATGATGTAGCAGCTCAAGCCACTGTCAGACATAATTACAGTGGAGCATGGTGAGACTTTGTGCAGAAGCAGAAAGAGAAGGGCCAGAAAGGCCAAACAGAAAAGAAAGGAAGCAAAGTGAAGGGGAGAGAATCTGAATCAAGGAGTAAAAAGGGTGAAAAGAGGGGAAATTCTGGACTGATGAGATTAATGTGAAAGCCTGTTCTTGTCCTCAGTAAAAGTCAAATATGCAGTCCACTGGACAAGCACATCCATCTTAGGCTGCAACCAATACACTGGCATAATAGAAGTTGGGAATCAGATGAAGGAGAGTTGATTTCCCACAGGATGTTTTATCAGACTTTATACATATCAACACATTCAGCTCAAAGCTACTCCAGAAGAAATTGAGTCACTCCAGAGGGATTACTATAGGAGAACTGTGAGAGATTAAATAAATAAACAGTCTCATACATGTTGGGAGGGTTAATAGAAATAATCACCACTGTTATAATACTGACAGTCACTTAATTTTGCCGTAGAGACATATGGGTTTTATGTTGTTTATGTTGTTGTTTACAGGGTATGCATCTTGTAGAAGAATAGAGCAGCTCTGCAACTAAATCATGAATTAGATGAGGCCAATTTTCAAAATCCATATCTCATTGGCCTCTCGAAAAGGGTAGATGCTCAAAGTTTAACATGCATCAACTAAGAAACATCTCCTTTATAATGAAAACTGATCTCATTAAACATAATTCATGTTCTGCTAATTAAAAAAAGAATTTGAACTGGATTTGGTGGGTAAAACTAGGTCTTCTGTGGGTTTTAAAATTTACCGTGTAAACAGAGTTATTCAGGCAAGACGATGCAATATTTCACAGTTTTAAGTAAATCATCTAAGTCAAAATTCAGTTTACGTTCCTTTGAGTGTTATTTCTCAAAGTTTCATGAAATCCAGCCTATTTTTTTTTTTTTTTTTTTTGTAGTTTTACTTAAATATAAATAGATAAACAGAAATTAACCTTTGCCTCAGCTCATAGTTGGCTGAGGAACAATGTTAACGTTAATAAAGCAGTTTCACATATGAGTTTCCGCTCCTTCTAACATGCTTTTTTCCTCTGTCATCCTATTCTAACTGCTCTTTTTGTGGCTGCAGCATGCAGCTGTTTTCGACAAAAAGCTCTAAAAATGATCAGTATACTTCCTGCTCAGCACCAAACAGCAGCCAGAGACAGAAAGGTGATATACGATGGAGCTTTTAGCAGCTAGAGGCACACATACTGAGTGAAATGCCTAACTTGGCCCCACTTAACCCAAGCTTCCATGTTTAATTGCCAAAATCCATTTTTACACAGGAATTTAGTAAATAGTCAATTAATTATGAAAGCTTATAAGCCCCCTAAAAATATCATGTAGTTCTCACAAACCTAAAGTCGAGGCTGTGATACTTATTCCTCACACATATTTAACATTTAATCTACTTCCCAAGAACTCAAATTGCAGCTTTCTAAAAAAAAACAACCAAAAACAAAACTGTAACACTATGCAATATTTTCCACAGTTCCTATAGCCCCCGTCCCCAGCCACTTAGCGCTCTCAGCTGTATTTTTACTCGTCTAATTTTGATTTCGCAATATTCATCTTTAATGAGGGAAAGACTGCCACATTTGGGACACTACATTTTAAGTAACAACACATAAATAATTAAACATCCCATAATGAAGACTGGTTCAATCAGTGAGAACAGAATCCATTTGCAACCCTTTACAGAAAGAGAAAGCACTGAATGAATCTGTGACATCAAGTTAAGTGTTGTATGACTGGCACTTTAATGCTATTTTTCTAGATAGTGTTGGAAAATGATGGTGGAAAAGTTATTCTACCACTTATCCATAGTGACTGGCATTTACCTTTAAATTCAAAACTCTCTAGGTAGCTACAGGCTCAGTTTTCTTCTATAAAAAGGATATTCGCTAGATTTTGTAAAAATGTGAACAATTTTAGCATCATTATTCATTTTGGCTCCACAGTTGTGGAGCTGTGGTTTATGCTCTTCCAAAAGAAAAACAAAAGCATCCAGCAGAAACTTTAAAGGTTAGAAAATTGCTGACTTAGGCATAAAGTGTGAATAAATTAAGCACACTTATTTAATCAGACTTAACCCTCTAGGCATCATAGTTTTTAAAAGAAAATGTCAATTTTGATACCTAGAATTTAAAAAGCTGTAGCTTGAAAGCGGTTAGAGATAAAAGCATACAGTGAATCGGAAAAATGTTAAATATTTACCAGCGTTTATGATGGGAGCAAATTTACTCAACCCTTTTGCATATTGAAAGAGTAAATATATGCAAATATATGAGAAAAAACTTAATCAACAGTGAAAAAGTCTTTTTAAATGTGCACCATCTCTATAATCTAGATTATGAGTACATCCTCATCAACCCAGTAGGGTGTTTACCAAACTTGATTTTCTTCCTAAACTTTGTAAGCCATCCCCCCTCCTAACTTACTTAACTAACTATCTTAACTAACTAAATAAATAAAAGGAAGGACATGTGTTTTGGCTCTCTTTCTGAAGATATGGCCTTTTATGTTGCACGGTGCAGTATTGCTTACTTTGGCGCTTAGGAGGTTAATTTCAAATTGCTTTTATATGTGCAGGCATTTGCACAAGTGACCAGGCAACCAAGGCAGGATGTAAATCATTAGTGTGGCTCACTAACAATGTCTTTAGGTTGCAATGATGCGGTTTCAGGATATTTTACACAACCATAGGTCACTGTGTAGTAAACAATGAACATGCATTTTTAAAAAAAAACCTTATAGTAGCGATGCTCATGGCTTAATTTAATATTTCCCACCATCTGATAAGTATGCTTGTCACATGGTTGAACATGCTGTGGCAAAGAAAAATAAATTGAATTATCTACTTTGAGAGGACAGTGCATTTCAGCCACAGCCTGTTCATGTCAGTGCAGACTCTGTTGAGTTGGTGAACGTGTTTCAGTAACTTATTAGAAACTGTACAGTCTATTTTTGAGGTCAGCATGATTTGCAAGTTTGACACAATAGCAGAGAGCTAAAAGAATGAAAAGTTGGATCTGAGTTGAAATGATTAACCGTTCTGGGTTGCACTATAAAAGGCGTAATGTTTAATGTCATTAATCTAGTCATCATATTGCCAGTAAACTGATATCACTTGACATCAACAAAGCCTTTAGTTCACTACATACTTGATGAGAAGCAGCAGCTTCCAGCCGCAACAAATCACATATACTAAAACACTATTGAAGGGTGCCCTTTACTGGTATTTTAATTGACCGCTTGTTAATTAGGAACTCTGCCGCACTCCCTCAGTGGCAGAAGAGCACAGTGGATGTTCAAAGAGCAGGGGTGGAAGGACTGGATAAAGTGTGACCATTTCTGTTGTTTTGAGACCATGTGCATCCATGCAACCAGTAAGTATTTAGTGTATATAGAGTGTATATTGAGTTTAATTGGACTGATATTGCTGTTGTTACAACATAGGCAAGGCAAGTTTATTTGTATAGCACTTTTCATGTACAAGACAATTCAAGGTGCTTTACATAAAACAAAAGCATTACATTGGGGTGCAAGAAACATTAAAAAGTACACTAAAACAGAAAAATCTAAAATAAAATAGAAAAATGCAAGAAATTAAAGTTACATGGTGAGGAATTAACAGTTGCCTTGATAAAAGTAAGCAAACACAAAGGTTTTTACCCGTGATTAAAAACTGTAGACCGGGGGTAGAACTGCAGGCGGGGATGAGCCAGAGAGGCGGGTATGAGCAGAGAGGCGGGGATGAGCTGGTAGAGGCGAGAGGACATGCTGTAACGCGAGACTCGGCGAGACTTGGCAGGATCAACATGGCGCGCCACTAAAACAAACA
>JBAMHW010000024.1:7414427-7460345 GCA_037177495.1 Rhadinocentrus ornatus | reverse complement strand
CCCCCAGCCGAGGCTCGAACCAGCGACCTTCTTGCTGTGAGGCTGCAGTGCTAACCACCACACCACCGTGCAGCCCAGGACCCTATTGTCACACAGGAAATTAAAACACCGGCTTTATTTGCAAACATACAGAAAATTGACATGCTTCAAAGTATAATGTTATAAATCCAATCTGAGAAAACATAATTTAGCCTAATATAATGAAAACATCAGACCACTTACAGCTCTGCGCTCAGAATAAACAGTGATCAGTGAAGATTATGAATGTCAAATGTCAACAGAGAACAAGTGTACAAAATAATCAGCTATTTATAAAAGCTTGTTTGTGTCTTTATTCTCTCACCATGTCATGAGCCCAGCAGCAACGGCAGACCAGGTGACACAGCAGGAGTTAGGCTTCTTGCTGTCCTCTTCTTCATCTTTGCGGCAGCAGCATAAACAGCTCAGGTAGATGGCCAAACAAAGAAGGTTGAGGCCGAGTCCTGCAGCTGCCACACAGCCCAGGAATATTAAAGACTACAGAGTGAGAGAGAGAAGAAAACGAAAGATTTCCTTTACATTCAAAGGCATTAAGTATTAAATTAAATGTGCACCACAGTGCAAAGTCTTTATTCAGTAAAAAAAAAAAAAAAAATGCCACTTAGAAGCCCTGTATTTACATTTAATAAAATTCTAGACCTTTTTTTTTTTTTCAAAAGACACATTGAATCATCAAAGCAAGAAAACCCCAGATGCTAACAATAACAATGGCTCTGTTTAAGTAGTCAACCAGGACCAGAACTGTTAGAAAAGGCTGATAAATACATATGTACTGTTTATTACCATTTATATAAACAAAAAGTGATAAGTTAAGGAATTAATTTAATATTTGACATAAATATTGACATATTTTTACGATTGCAGAGTTACAGAAAATGTTGCTCTTTTCTCAACCGAACTGCCCTTGCTTAGATCATACAATAAAAATAATGTTCTGGGATGCGAAACCAACAAATTCCTGTAAACATTAACTGAGATTAGCAGGGTAATAAGACACATAAAAGTCAGTGAATATGTCTACACCCACTTTGGTGACAAGGCCAGCTGCATTCTGGGAGCTTGCCTCCAGCTGGAAAGCATGCAGACACTTCCCCATACATCCCCTTCTCTCCTTCTCATTTCCCCACTAACTCCCATCCCACCTTCTGCAAAAGAAGGAGTGTGATGACAAAAATAGCAACAAGACTGTCGTAACAGCCACAAATGAATTCTGCATCCATCTGTGAGCAGATGGGCTTATTCCGGCTATTATTTTTCACCCTCTCTCTTCCTTTTAAGTTTGTCTGAAATTTTTGTGGTACTGAGCCATCTGCTCTTTTTTCTCTGATGTCATGTTTCTTTAGAAGTTAAGAGGTAGTACTAGACTGCAGGAATAGAAGAATCTACAAGATTATGTCAAAACTGCTATAAAAAGCTAGGTAAATAGTTAAATTTAAAAATCCTTCAAAATGCTAAAACCAGCAACAGTCCACTGAATCTAAGACAATTCTGTCTGGTTTGAGACTGATGCTGATATCATTGCTCTCCCTGCTAAGATGCAAGAAAAGGGGACCTGGTCATCACGCTACAACCACCTTGATCTACAGATGGTATAAGGCTTTTATAGCAGGCTGTAGCATTTATTTATTTATTTTTTTTCTATTTTATTTTCATGATCTCATCAGTTTTTTTTACCCCCAACAGCATTTTGTATTCTCCACATGATCTCGAACAAAGTTCAAAAGGGCACTGGCCACGGTTACATGACGTTTTCTTAATCAGAATTAAATAATTCGGAATTAGAGTAGTCTCCTTAATGTTTACATGGAAATAGTAATTCCGAATTGAGGTTTACATGGAAAACAAGTTTAATTGCCTGTTTTTCAATTCCGCTTTAGATCTGAGGGTTGGAAAGGGCTCCGACTGGACACGGGGGCGCACGTGACGTATTTATGTCTACCAGAAGAAAACAAACTTCACTTCCTGCTTCTTTTCTTTTTGGCTGCAATGTGGAAGACCACATAATAAGAACCCCTTTTCTTTGATTTTGATTATAGTTTTGAAGTAGCAGGAAAAGGAGGAAAAGGGAGATCGAGAACCAAATTTGTGTCATTGCGACCGGGCAAAAGAACAAGCATGCGCAGAACACCCGGAATTAATTCAAAGTGAGAAGAATGTATAGATGATTAAGGAATTTTTCTGTTCGGATTTAAAATCAGAATAAACCAGCCACTTACTTAGGATTTAACTTTAATTTAGAATGGTCATTTTCATTCGGAATTAGGTGTTTATAAGTTCTTTTAAAAAGAGACAGGGGAAACCAAACTCATGTAGATGTGGCCACTGGTGCTTCTTTAGGGCAGAGTTCTTCAACTCTGGTTCTTGAGGGGGGGGGGGGTCAATGTTCTGCAGGTCTTAGTTGTTTCCCTGCTTCATAACAACCAATTCAAATGAGGTGGCTTTCCTCAACACCTCACTCTTAGTTTCTCCTGAGATCTTGTAGACCCATGAACATTAACATCAGCTGATTTGTAAGAGGATTTTTAGATACTTATAAGTTAGCCTGGAATCTTTTGAGATTTTGCAGAATATTACTAGCCTCATTCTTGAATAAACCTATTCTTAAATTTTCTGCACAAGCTGGTTTGCTCTACATATTTGGAAAGGACAACCCTCAAGAGATGCTTTTGTAATCTTTTCCAGCCAGGTGAGCATCAACGGCTCCCCAAAATTAGCTCTAACCTTAAAATGACCAAGTATTCTGTATTTGCCTCAACCATTTAAATGGGTTTTCTTTTTCTACCTTGAGGACTTTAAAAATTTATTAAAAAATTTAAATTCTAGAGGTTTTATAAACTGTCAAGCAGAAGTTACTCAATTTCCTTTTATCCTGCAGCACTCTATAAAAAATAGTTGCAAAAGATGGATGGAAATTTGGTGCCACGATTTTAGAGATGGAATAGTGATAAATTCTAATACCAGACAGCAGGATGGCAGTCATACAAAGGTGAGACAAAGAGACTGAAAGAAGCTCTGTGTCTTATCTTGTGGCAGGGCGGGGGCATTTAATAATGAGAGCTGGCAAAAATCGGTGTAATTGAGGTGAATGGTGCAAATGAGATGGAGATGTGGGGGCGCAGGTGGATAATTTGAATGTAAGGGGGATGGGTGGGAGAACGCATCAGATTGCTGAACTGGGGGCGAAAAAAAAAATAAAGAGGGGGGGGGGGGTCTTGCTAAAAACACAAACTCTGCCCCCCAAGCTGCTCTCATTGTCATGGTAACATGCAGGTTAGTCAGTGCCCTTGCAAAAGAGAGGGATGACCAGTGAAAGGGCGAATTATCACAGCCTATTTGAATTAAGGAGCATGTGACAGGCTCACTTAAATTGCCGTGCCTCTGTCTTGTGATTTGTCTGCAGCCAGGCGATGGAGAGAAAGGAGGGAATGTGGCATAAGTGGGAGAACCAGGGAAGGAAATGGTTCACATTTAGGAGACCTGACTGGGAAACATAAGGGGTTCACACAGATCACCAAAAGAGTAAACTTATATTTTTACTGTTATGCTTGGTTTCATATAGAAAGCACACTCATGACCTCTTTCCTTAACAAAAATGCACACACTCATGAGGGAACTCACAAATTAGAAGAATTTATTCCTACTAAGCTGAGTTAAAGAACTTTCTTTCTAGATCTCTTTCTACTGTTCCTTCCTCAGTTTTAGGGTGCAAAAATAATGGCTTCTGAATTATGTAGCACCCATTCAGCGAAAAGGACAGAGGCACACACACACACACACACACACATACACCACTACTCCATCCTGAAACCATCATTTCCCAAGCACTCCAACCTTCCATTAAGTTAAAAAACACCATTTATCTTTTACTGACCAGAGTGTGCACGCTCTCTCTTCGGTGAAATCAAATTGACGGCTCTGACCACTTTGCTACCTAAATTAGGACTGAGTAGTTTCCCATGAAAGCTCAATATATTATCACCGTTCTCCTTACTTTACTCATCTCTAAGCAAAGAGGTTGTAGTGTCTTCCTCTTTTGTTTCTCTTCTCTTGAAATGAGAAGGGGTGGGAGTTTAGCACAAGGCTGGAGGCCTAGGAGGCTAGGAATATCTAGCTGAGTGTTGCAGAGGTCTGGACAACCAAGAGAAGGAAATAACAGAGAAACCCAAAAGGAGGGCAAAATAATGATGGAGGGAATTATATATGTAATGCATGTTAACAGTGAGACACCAGGATAGGGAGGGAAAAGTAAAAAAAGGGGGGAGGCAAAGAGAAATGTGTTACATGTGCATTTGAAATTTAAAAAGACATAGCATCCGTATCGACACTCTTCACTTCAGCTGTTTCTCTCTTGTCACAGTCTCATTGTAGATTAGGGCTGCAACTAATGACTGTACTGATAGTCGATTAGTCACCAACTATTAAAACGACTAGTCGACCAATCGGATTATGTATCTCATAATTATTTAATGGCTCCTATTTCACTTTTAACTTTGATCTTTTACCTCAAAATCTTGCATGAGGTTGTTATGTAATTCTGACATGCCTCCTCTTTAAATGTTCGAGCATTGCAGACGTACTTCCGTGGTACGCAAAGTACGCTTTACAAATCTCACATGTATTTAATTTATTTTGTAAGTTTAACGTGAACTTATCCCAGACTTTTGAAGTCCTCTGCCGCAGTTTTGTTCCCTGGTCGGCCTCCATATTTTTCCGCTGGCGGCCTTTATTGCGCATGTGCAACTCAGCAAAGATAGTAAAAGAAGACGATGGCTGGGTCCGAATGTCCACCCTACTCCCTAACCCCTCCTTTACTACATAGGGCTGCACTATGTAGCACACTACATGGTGCACACATTCTCTTGGCGATTCGGATATGAAGCTGCCTATTTTTCCCTTGCCGCAAGCCACGTGACTACCAGCCGTCACCACGGCAACCACGTCATTCCAAATCCAATCCAAAGTTGTGTGTAAATATTTAAATTTCTATTCCTTATGTTTTATTTAATTATTTGTTGCATATCTATTCAATAAAAAATGTTTTTTCGTCTCCTTGCGCCATGTTGAGCTTCTGCCCGCAATGCATTGTGGTCTATATTGACCCGTCTAGTGACCATTGTTGCTCACTACATTTCAAGATGCATTGTGGGTAATTTTGAGTGCCCTACTTTTTTTTCTCTGGACCTTCGGACATTCCTACTAAATAGGGTGACCCCTATATAGGGCACTATGTAGGGAGTAGGGTGCACATTCAGACACAGCCCATGTCTCACTCTGTAGTTTTCTTTCTTTGCGCATGCACAACTCTCACCAGAGATGGAGGAAAAAGACGATGTCTCACTCTGTAGGTTTTTTTTTATTTAGTTGACAACAGTCGACGGGTAAATTCGTTGTCAACTATTTTTTATTGTCGACTATAGTCGACAACGTCGACTAATCATTGCAACCCTATTGTAGATGAATTTTGCCCTGCAGCCAAAACATTGCATAACCACAAATTTTCTCAAATACTCATCACTGACTGTACAAAAATTAACTTACAAGTGTACGGAAAGACAAATCGGCAAATACCTCTTCCCTAAATTAATGACAAATAAGACTAATTTAAGGATTGAGACAAAGGAAAAAACAGAAAACTTGAAAACAAAAATGATTTTTCAAAAGGAACTTTTGAGCCATCTATGTTCAGACATGCTGACGTGGCGACTATTTGAAATTCATTCCACTTAAGTACACTTATGAATTTCAATTAAGGCTGTGACTTTTTTCAATCATCATAATCTAAAGCTTTATTAAATTAATTATCCATTTAGTCTTAAAATGTAAAAGATATTATACATCCTATTTAAATATCCTTGAGTTTAAGATCCTTAAATTTAAATAGAATATGTTTGGTCAGATTGTTACAAACAGCTATTAGACAATTAAACAGATATTGCAGTTCAAGAGTCCATAACCATTTTTTTTCTCTTTACCATTATTTCCTGTTCATGTTCTGCAATTACCATGTTTATCTATTAATTCTCATACTGACACATTATTTGACTTTTATTTATGACAAGGTATTTTTTCTTTAAAAAAGTCAACAATCACAACCTTAAAAAAAGAAACGAAAATCTAACAATTAATTAATTATCTTTCACTGTTGCAAATTTTCCTAGTTCTAAACTGGTAAATCGATGTCTGTATGGCGTGTATGTGTGAACTGTGTCTAACCAGTGTAGAAAAATAGAACAAACAAAGGAAATGACTAAGACTCACTCACTCACACACACACACGTAAAACTACAACACAAAGGAGAAAGTATAATGAGGCAGAAATGACCCACAGGGCATTTATACTCCCCAAAGTCCCATCAGAGGTACGATGAAAGCCAGTGGGAGGATGATGGCACAGATGGGACAGAGAGATAAACGATCAATGACGTTGTTACGGCCTATTACAAAGCAATCTGGAAAACATAAACACTTCTCACACAAATCTCACACATCTGGTTAGAATATCTACTTATTGTTACATGAAGCGATATGAAAATGAACTGACAAATCATCCTCTGATTGCTGTTAGTAACAAAGATGTAAAAATCCAGGCAGTGCAGCAAACGTGCAGCTCTAAGGCAAGTTTATGCTGCTTTCTTGTCACTGCGTGAAGTAACTGAAGGAGGTATAGTGTAGCTTAGGGTGAGTCCAAAGTTTAATCTTTCTAGATTTTTCATGTTTTTGCTAAAGGGGATAACATAAAATCTCACGTGGAAATCTAACCTGAGTAAATGCCTCTTTAAGCACATTGTTGCCTTATTAAAATAGGAAAGAAAAGAAAAAAAAACAGACAGAAGATGAATTGGATGTTTGGCAAAAGGCAAATTCCAGCTGCATTAGTGTTACATAGTATATGCCTTACACTGATCTCTCATTAAAAAAAATACATTTTTAATACACAAGTGGGAAACATGATTTATACATAAAGAGAAAGCAAGGCCATCTGTCACTGAGCATCTTCGAGGAAGCACAGAGTCGTGTAAAAGAGGAGCTCCGCGAACCTGGAGTGGTGCTAAATCCAAACTAAGTGATACAAAATGTATTCTGCAAGCAAGACTGCTCAACAGCAGGTGGCAGACAGCTGTGTGTGGGTGGAGAAAGTCTCCAGGTGCTATGTGTGTGTGTGTTCATCCTGAATGGACAGTGACAGTCCTCTAACATGAACGGGGTTAAATGGGTGTCAGGTCAGTTAGTGAAAGAAGAAGACAAGGAAGGAGGAGGGATTTTCACCTTTAAAATGTCACATCGAAGCAAATGGCAGGACTGCAGATTGAAAAAAATAAAGATATTTTCAACAGCCAAAGAAATATTCAAGTATTCAAGCCCCACTTTAAGTTTAATAACTAGAATTTATCCCAACAGAAAGGGTTAAATTGAAGCTTCCAAGCACCTTTTAAAAGCAATTTGAAATGGCATCAATATGTACCTGAAGATCAAAAGAAAAAACGTGACTCAGTCTTACAACCCTACACCCTGTTCCAACCCAATACTCTGATAAATGCCCCTGGGACCCAGGCACTTTTCTTTGCAGTGGACTCAGATGGGCCTACTCATGGGACACCATTAAGTTTCTGCAAGGTGACCCAAGGGACAATGACATCCATTAACACTAGTATGGGCAACGTAAGCACATCAGTAAAAATCAGAGTTAAAGAAATGTTGTAATGCTAGCAGCTGAAGACTGCAACAGTCCACATGCATCCATTATCGACCCACGAGTGGCAAAATAGTGACATCTTTATGACTCCGGCTGCAGCAAAAAGATGTCACTTTGGATATAAATCTATGGGAGGATGACTACTTAGCACTTAGCATTGGTGGCCTCAGTAAATACTTTATATCCTGAATCATTAGTTCGATTTTTTCTAATACCCATTTATAAATTATAGACTCATTTTCAAGTTAATTAAATATGCTAAACTTTAAGGCAAGTTTATGTTGTGATTGAGACAATATACATACATACACTTTCAACTATTCTCAGTCTGACCCACAGTTTGTGTGGAAAGTCCAAAAAACTTATTGATGATAGCTACAGTAACTTTTCTGTGTGATCCTCGACAGGAGTTATGAATATATTAGGGCTAATTCAGAACATAATTAGGTTTTTGGAAGGTTTGTCTCTTTCTGCTTCTCTCTATAGGTCACACTTTCTGGAACATCTTTGTAGTGCAGTGAAGCGCATTTATTTTCTATTTTCTTCACACCCTTTCTGAAGCACAAGCCCAAATACTTCCCTTAGGGGAGTCAGGGGTCATGGCGTTGATGCTGCACCCCCACAACAAAGGAAACCCAACCCCCCTAGTTTCCGTGGATGAGCAGATTTCAGGCTCGTTTATACTGGAGGGGAATGTGAACCTATTTGTCCTAATTCACACAGCTTTAGCAAATGTGCACTTGCTTTTAATCGGACCGGCTGAATTTTCTCACTGTTCTATAGATCAACTAAAATGATAACACCAAGGAAACGGAAACAAACACAACCTCGCAGCGCCACTGATCATTCAATGGTGTCATATCCTGTTTGTATGTTGTTAGATCAGATTTAACAATGGACTTACTGCCTTACTAGTAGAAGACCTCAAGCATACAATCTAACCAATCAGGTGATGCTAATCACTGGCTTCAAGCACTATTGAGACAGATTGGGGTTAATGACCTTCTGGAGAGCCAGAGGAGATGCTGCGAATGCACTTTCTAAGTGTATGATGACACACAAAAGGAGTATATAGACAGCTGCCTTAGAAAAAAAAAGATAAATGAACACTAGAAAGGCTCAGCTGGGGTGAATCACAGATTTAACAATAAGGTTACACAACAATCCATTCACACAGGAAGAGCCTGAAGTGGAAGAAGAAACATTTTCATTAAAACAATAGATTTAAGACAAATTTTCTCATGGAGGAGACTGAGCTGACCAGTTTTCAATGCAATCATGGTGGCAGAACAGCTAATGTATTTTCAGCTTTTAGCATGCATAATTTCCCATTAACTATCACACAAACTAAATACAATTAACATCACGATGAGGTTCGTGCATTTAGCTGTAAAATCACTTCGTAAGTCTAATATATACGAAGATGGGTGTAAAAAAAATCCAAATACTTTAAACCATAGAATTAGAAATATTTAAGAAATGCAAAAGCATAATGAGAAAATAATAACTAAGTGCATCATTTGGAGAACCATCTTTTCCTAAAAGCGTGGAAATTCATGGATTCTCTCAGTCGCTCAGACACATGAATGGCTCTGACACAACCATTTAAATTGGTATAGGGAGGTCTGACATCAATGAAGAGTAGGGGGAGGTGAAGGGCATGCTGATGAATGAGGAAAAAATATACACACAGGGAAGACAAAGACGAAAGAAAAAAAAAAAAGAAAACTGGAAGGTCTGGAAATCTGGGCTGTTTGGGTGCAGCCGGGTGGAAGGCTTTTCTCAGAAAACAACTAAGATCAGCCACTGAGGCAGAACAATAAAGTAATGTCTTAAGAGGCTGTATTTGTTCCTTAAATATAATATTATGTCTTTGGCTTGTTAATTTATCCCATATCCTTCTAAGCCATGGAAATAAAAGCTTTCAACAGTGACTCATCTGACATTCCAAGTGATCCATGGAAGGGACATTATGACATCTTTTTGCAAGGGCAATCAGTGCAAAAACATCAGGGAAAAAAGTCTGTTCCAGGGTTTGGGGATGCATGTTTTATCCTCTGGCAAGGCAATAGCTCCAGTGGAGATTTGCTCTCCCAGTGCTATCGGTTTGTCCCTTTTTGCCTAAGCATATAAAAACAGACTTTTCTTTTCTTGTTATACAGTTTGTAAAATAATTTGATAAATAAATAAGAAAGATAGAAAATGAACGCACAGCATGTTCAGAGCCAAATGACATAATTTTAAATGTAAAAGAACAAAAACTCTCAAAAAATGTCATTACTGTTTATTTAAACATATAAATATTTGTCCTCTCTCTTATTTTAACTCCACCAGAGCTATACTTAGAGCCAGATGCTTCTAAATGACATGAATACCATCAACTTCCCTATAGACAAAACAGGATGTCTTTTTGTTTGATTCTTTGTTTTGTTTGTAAACACAGATGTGTGCGAGATAGCTTTACACTTCCATGGTTCAAAATGATGTCATAAAGAGTTATCTCTTCCCTCTTAATAGAAATAAGGACAGTTGTCAGTCTGAATCAGGTAGAAGTACCAATTAGCATCACCATGGCAACCTTAACTGCCACTCAGCGCTAACACCTGATGAACATTTGTTAGTCAACAGCTTCTGTACCCTCTGCTGTTTACACACACTTTGATTCACCTTAAAATTTAAAAAAATGGCACTGTCCATCCCTCACTGCAATTTATCAGGAATTTATTACAGTGTTTATTTTTTGCATAAATAAATCTACAAAGACAAAATATATTTGTGCCTTTTCTACCAAGTGAAGTGACCTTAAGCTGATAAGAACACATGGACAAACATAAATTCCTACCTTACAGCTCAAAGCTTTACTCTTCTCTCTAAATGCAAATTAAATTGTGCCACTCTCCACTGCAGACTGTGTTAGCTCTGCCAGCACAGAATATGGATGACTTGTCTATGGAAGAAGCTTTATTTCTTTAATGCATCTTATGCTAACCTTTATGCTCCTTTGTGCACGTCTTATTTAGATAAAAGATTTTTAATAGAAATACATAAACTAAAATTGATCATGATAATGATGATTTAATGGTAATAAAGGATATGTCCAAGCCACATGCGTCATGCCTCTTAGTAGGAGATAAATCTCAGGACAAAGATGTGTTTTAAGTAAAGTCAGAGTTAAGTGTGTTACATGAAGTGTTAGTGTTACATTAAACTAAGAATTTTGGTATCTTTATTCACTAGAACACCTTTTCTTATATGCTGCCCTTTTGAATAACCCTTTTCTAACCAAACAAGCCTAAAAATAAGTAGTTCTTCCTCCACATTTGAAATGGTAGGGCAAGCAATTGGTTGCAATCTGCAGTTTTACCACTAGATGTCTCTGAATCCTCCACACTGCTAATCCAGAGATGCATGAGCTTCAGTATTGATTGCGCGATTGCTTAGACTTTATGGTTTCGCAATAAGTCATTGCCCCAAAAGAACTGAGAATCAGTACCCCTCTGCTGTTGAAGTTAGATCACAAAGACATTAACTTCATACACAGAAAGATAAAACTAAGAATATAAGAAGATACTGTGTAGCTGCAGAATAATGATTAGCATTTAAACAATTACTTCATATTTTAAACATTACAATTTAGTCAAGAGGAATGTCCTGCTTTGAGAGATTTACTTTCTAATAGGTTATTCTAGTCAGTTACAGTTTAATGTCCAATTTTCTTTAAGCTGCAGCTGGCAGTGGTAACTACAAACTGTCTTAAAGCAGTAATACACAAGTTTCTGATGTTAAAACTTTGCTTCTGACTTGTTTTGATGGCACAATGATAGCAACTGGATATCAACACACAGGGCCGTTTTGCACATGCACCATGTCTGATTTAGCAAAGAAACTCAAAGGAACTTTATAGGAAGAAAGTAAAAAGGAGAAAGTGAGTGAGAGCAAGAGCAGACACAAGAGTCAACACTGGACTGACTCAGAGCTCAGAGAGGAGACAGGATGCAAGACAGATGCCAAATTATCCTTCGTTAGTGTGCAAAGTGCAAATATCTGCCAAAGTTCAGTAGTGCTGCTTTAACATTCAGAATAAAAAGGTTAAACAGAAGCATTAATTTCTTTAAAACTTTAAACCTCAGTCTTCTCTCCTTTTGCAACTTCGCTGTATCAAAGTGTTTAAGTTGGTTGGGTGTAGTGGTCCATGTAATGGGCACAGAAACTATGTTGTGCAAGCACATTTGAGACACAAAGCAGGAAGTGGAGAGATAAAAGAGATGTCAGATGGACATGGACCTGCTGACCTACACATGATGTCAGGCTCAATACACACACACACACACGCACGCACACAAATTCAGGAAAAACTAGGCCTCTGTCCTATTTTGGGGAAAGCTTTTTAAGTTTTCGCCCTCTTTCTATCCTCTAGGCTTTGGAACTGGAAGGCATGGAGCAGAAAATTCATCTTTATATCCGACCCAGCTAAAAAGGACAGAACAATCCCACATTAAAACAGATGTGCATCCACAAAATGGTTTGCAACAGCAGGTTTCTGGTTCTTCTCAGAGCAGAATGCTTAAAACTTAAGAGATTATAGTTAAAATGCCAACAGTTCAATTATAACACCCACTTCGTGCAGAAGGTATAGTGTATGACAGAGACATCTTAAAAGCGAGCCTTTATTCTTTACAAGTAGTCAGTCAGAAAGTCAGTTTATTGCATAACTTGATAAAATTTTCCAAAATATGCGAGGTAGATAAAAATGGAGCAGCCTGATTAGTGTCAGAAGACAGAAATTAGAGAAAATAAAATTTCAGGCAGATGAGTGTAGTCAGGATAACAGCAGCATCCAGCAGGGAGCTGGAAGAAACCAGACATGCACACACATTCGCATGCACAGATTCAGACAAAGAACAATGAAAGATCTCAACCTCTTACATTCCTTCACACTAGATGGCCTGAAGCCAAGACAGGACTTCACCGCGACTGCCAACACTACAACAGGCCAATTACAATTCCTCTGACAAAGCACGTGGCCTGGGTTACAGGCATCGTTCAACTGCTCGACTGTATTTACAGCAGCAGCCATGCAGACGTCAAATCAGCAGTTTCTGTACAACAGAATGAACTCCAACATCACATGGCTCAATTAAAGCTCAATCTGTGCGCCACTAAACTTTTCCACAATTTTCCACAACCAAAACAATGTAAACATTATGGTATGCAGGGGATAAATATGTGCATCACCTCTGTTACTACGCTTTTTCTTTCAGTCAAGTAGATCCCAATTAAACATACTGGGAATAGCAGAATAGCCTCGACATATATCTGAGAGAGACAGACAATAGACAGTAGAAGTATGTTTTTTGTGCTTTCAAAGGCAGCGGGAGACAAAAATAATAATTAAATGAGAGGAGTTGACTGGGAATTCTCACTTCAGACTCATTGACTGCATTTATTCTCAAGAAGAAGTGATTCTCACCTGCTGAGAGACACCATCCTTCCCTCCTACACCACGTAGCTCTGACTGTTCTTCTACTAACCAACTGAGAATTGAAGCTGGCAGCATGAGAAGGAAAAAAAAGATGGTGTCTTTGCCTTATACCATCTTTTTTTAATGCCAGCTTGCTATAAATAAAATTAGATTGAGCTGCCATTGGATATTATGTGCGGAAATACAGCAGGGCTTAACCTGGTTAGGAGAAGGAAGGTATAGGGAAAAGGTCATGTGAGCAAATTTGTCCACATTTCAGTGCCTTATGGTTGTGCTCCTAAGTCTTAGTCACTGGGAACAAAGCAATTGAGAAAAAACTATACTATAAATGCATGATATTTGAAACAAATGTGCTATAGTTTTCATAAATGGCAAATACACATCACCTCAGGTTAGCTGGTTAACATTACAAAACATTCAAACGCCACTCAACAACTTACAGACGTTGTAAGGACTAAAAACGTAGATAAAAGCTTTAGGACATTTTGCAACTTTGCCAAATTACTAACAACATAACATACACTTTGTGAGGGAGAACTTCCACTCCAATCTTAAAAAACAAGTTAGCCACCTTGGTTTTGCAACCTCCAGCAGCCCAATCAACATTTATTAGACTAGTAAAGACTTTTGCAGACCCTTACAGTGGTTTAGTGCTGTAAGTTTTTCCGTACTTACTTAGAATATGGTTCTAGATCCGGTTACTATGTTTACAATTGATAGATCAGAACATTTCTTGGATATGTCTTTACTTCTTGTTTGGCACCTTCAATGGCAGTTTGAGTTTATTATTTGCTTTTAGCATAAAAAAATACATACAAGTTTTGTAAGCTTTGGTCTTATAATATTGACTTGTTTTAGTAACGATTTGTGAAAAAATCCAAGACACTTACTTAAAAAGCAGCCGGATTATTTAAAGATTTATGATCACGCGAGAACCCAGGCTCCAACCCAGTTCATTTGCAGTTGGAATACATAAGATTGAACTCATTAGCATCCTATACTAGATAGGTAAGGGTGGATGTTTCATATTTTGACAATCAACAATGGTGACTCATATTTATTAATTACATATGGTTCTATTGTGCTCATTTGATTGGTTGCTGGTATCTACACAACTCTTCCAAGACTTCCTAGTAACAAAACATCTGCCATGTCAGGTCAGTAATAAATGCAGCTTTTTCTTAAAAATCCAGCATGGCAGAAAATTAAATATACTTGGCTTGAAAGACTGGCAGGAAGGCAAAAATTCCATGTCATTCATTAGTTTTCTTAACTAAATAACTTTGGTTATAGAAAAAAAAATCCAAATGAATTTGATTTAAACAGATTACATCTAGATTGAATATCATGAATCCTGGTAAATAAAATTAAATTTAACTGAACTGATCAGATGATGCATCACTCTGGGAGCATATTGTTTAAAAGTTACTAAAGGTTGTTCAAAATATGCTTAAAGACCCCTCCAACTTCACCTGACGTTGGTGCTTCAGTGATCCACATGCAGAGACTAATTTCAAGGGTTCTGCATTTGCATAAATAGTTCACCTCTCCACTAACTTTTATGCATATCAGTCAGGTAGTTTTTTGTTTAATCAAAGGAGGGGGGGTGGTACAGAGCCTGACTAACATACAGCAGCTGTGTTGGTTGAGGTTCAGTGAACTGCAAGTTGATAGAAACCAAACACTGATTCGGTCAGTTCCTGTTGCTTTGTCATTAAAACATTCCTTCAAGCAAGCTTCAGTTTTTCTAGTAATCAGGAGATTATATATGTATATATAAACAAAGCATATCAATATGTCTATTATTTCACTGAAATGAATGACTGGAACATCTCTTCATTGAACCCTCACTCTGTAGACCTTTCTGTTAAAATGCTGCAGCAACGAACTTAAATACCATCTCCTCTTAGCATGCTATAACTTCTTGTACTAACTGAAGTGGATCTGGAACCCTGAAAAAACAAACAAACACCAAAATACTTGAAAATTTATGGGATTTAAAATGTCTTCAGTCATCCAAAAGTTGACCCCAACTCATGCAAGCTGTTAAATAGTCCTGTCACTGCCCCTGGAGTTGGATTGGAAACCTCTTTGACTGAAACTTGGTCATTTTCCTGCCTCCTCAACATCTACAAAGGCAGTGGATTTGTCACACTCACAAATAAATAAAAACATTCTGGCAGACTCAAGTGAAAGCAGTTTTTAGATATGCATGCTCTGCTTCTACTGCCAAACCTGATTTGTGCTGTTCCTTCACAGAAGCATCAGCGGTGTAATACTGAAGAAGGGATAAGTGCTTTTAAAAGTGACAACACCTATCAACCATTACTGATCTGTAGGACCAAAGCTCTACATAAATGGCAGATTATTCAAGGTGGTTACCACTTAAATGGTCTGAAGGACATTCACAGACTTTATGGGCCATTTTTTCATCAAAAATGGAAAATGCAACCTGAATCTGAAAGGAAATGGAATTTATTTTTAGGGGGATACGATACATGTTAACTATATAAAAGGAGAGGCGTGTCAAATGAAACATGTCAAATAGTACCATAAGCTCAAGTGCGCAACCCTACAGGCGTGCTGTGCTCCAGTTTTATGCGACCATAACTGGGGTGCTAATGAAGCTCCTTCTGTCCCATGTTCCTGCACTGACCTGCTGGTAGTTCTCATCTTCTGGCTGGAAGCTTTTGTCAATGGCCTGAAACCTCAGGTTGATGTGAGGAAAATTGTGAAGCCAGTAAGTCCACCAAGGCGCAATGTAATCCACCCGAACCAAAGACATCCCTGCCCGGAGAAAAAGTTAGGCTGCAGCCTAATAAGCCTCTCAGTCCTGAAGCGGACGGTGTGGTCCGCTGCCGGAGATCTTAAACAAGTCTCACATCAAACAAAGGCAACGATAAAAAAATAAAAACACGCTCAGTTCCCACTCCACCTCACAGGGGGTTGAAAAAAAAACCATATAGACCTACAAAAAGTCCTCCACTCATATGAAATGATGTTTATTTCTTCTGAAAAAAGCAAAAGTCACTCTGCTCCCATGTCTTCGTGTCTGTGTGCACACAGATACTATCCAGCCGACAGCTGCTCCGGGCGGACGGCACTATCAGCAGCGCGTGAGCGCGCACAGATAGTAAGGAACACGAGATCTGGGGACGCGCAGAGGTTTCTGCAAAAGGTTACTAATAATGAATCAGTCACCTTCGTGAAAATGCTTCGTGAAACATCCACATCAGTCTTTGGTTCTCTATTTTAAATATTTGTTTTCTCTTTAAGCTTTTAGTCTTCAGAATTAGATACCACACTGCCACCTAGTGGTCAATTTTGACAATTACAGCCCACCTTACCGCACATAGTTTGGGATATTTGGCCTTTTGTATATCAAAATGTAGCCACATTACACTTTACTGGAGCTGGTTAACTAAACTAGATTCTATCTAAACCTTTGAATGCGCATGTTCAATGTTTAAATTTTTTAACGCATTAAATGCTGTTCCCTAACGTGGGGACTCACACTCAAAG
Organism: Rhadinocentrus ornatus; assembly: GCA_037177495.1. Lineage (NCBI taxonomy): Eukaryota > Metazoa > Chordata > Actinopteri > Atheriniformes > Melanotaeniidae > Rhadinocentrus > Rhadinocentrus ornatus. The sequence goes on along the minus strand of JBAMHW010000024.1, from coordinate 7,443,609 downwards.
AAAACAGAAGTGTATGGGCCATGACTCGATTACGAACTTTTCTGCTTTAATGAATACTTTTATTCATTACATGACACTTAACATAAGTAGTGATTGACCTTGTATGTTGTGGCACACCCACTGTTTGTTCAGTTGAGACGGAGGAATAGCCATTGAATGGATCTACTTCCTTGTTCTACATTGATATAACAGCATTATCATTTTTACTAAACAATCAATTCAACCTGCCGGCAACTTCTTTGTGTATTTTAGTTGAATTTCTAAAAGTTTTTGTTTCATACCATGAAGCTATGGGACTAATCTAAGAGTGGGTGAAGACAACTAAGGTAAATCCATTTGCTGTATGATGGTGAGGTTGACTCTTTCGGTTTAATTTGACCAGAAATCTGATTTACTGAAATATGGTGCTAAAGCAATGCTAACCTTCAGCTAAAAGGATTCAGCCCTGTTCACATTGAGTTTGCCCAGATTAATCTGCATATCTTCTAGACATATTGGAAGTGTAAGTTAAAGATTTCTCCGATGACTTTAGCACACAGGACTGATTTTCCCAGATCAGTGGCATGTTAAGGGCTGGTATCTGAAAAGTCAAAATTTCCAAAAGGATTAATATACAAAGTTTATTCTCATTTTAAACCCATGCAATGAATTCCACATTTACTGGAGGTTTTAATGTAAAACGATCAACCCCCCCAAAAAATAAAGACCTTTTAAAAACTGTTTAAATGTGACATTGAGTGGAGTACAGCACGTTTGATTCTTAATACTGAACCAACTCTATCCAAGATGCTAGCTAGTAGCTGTTGATCTTAGAATGACAACACTGAACAAAGTTTTGTTTTTCCCCCCAATTTTATTATTTATTTGTACATCCTGGATTTACTTCAGCTCCTTCACTGCCAGACCTGCAAAGACAAACATCGGGTTAAAATATTGAGTATTGACAATCCACATTCAAGTACTTTTTTCATTTAAAATCCCTGCACTTCTTCTACATTCATCCTTATGAAATATCCTAGAATAATCCTAGAATATTCCCCTAAAAGTTTCAGGAAAACTTTTCCTGAAAGTTTTAAAGCTTCTGTAAAGCACTGACATCCCATTAAAGCATCAAAAAGATAAAACATATTGCAGAAAAACAAAGCAAATCCACTTTTGCATACATGTGTTTAGGTTCCGTGTTTCTTTTCTAATTAAATAAATAAGAGTCTGTGAGCAAGCAGCAGTTTAATATACTCTTAAATCTCTGAGCCACAGAAAGTTTTCCAGAGTGCATCTATTGATTGCTGTTAGTGCTTCATACTTTATCCAGGCAGTATTGTAACAAAAAACAAAAAGAAAAAACCAACCAAACAAACACGAAAATAAAAATATTTTATCCCTGAGAAAAATGATTGACAGTCCAAGTCTTATTCCGGGTTGCTGGCATTCTTGAAGAAGCATCTGGCTTGAAACGTGCAGTTTCCCTTTGTACAATTAAGTCCAGACTTGTCCTCAGCACAAAACCAGCCTTCTTGATCAGTCTGTGATGCTGCTGCCCCGACAGATGGTTGCAGACTGCAGTTTCCACAGCAGAAATAGAAGATGTGCAAAGTTTTGGTGCAGACACTGAAAGATCTCTACTTTCTTATTTCCCATTTCCAGTGTTGTCTGTTGTCCAACTAAACGAGAAAAGCCCCGGTCCTTTTCTAACTCTGGTTTTCCTTGCTAAGCACTGCTGCACGTCTAAATGTGTGTGTTTCAGCAAGCACTGGATCTGCCTTCAACAAAACTAAACATGGCACTGCCCATCTAAGGCGTGCATATGCACATGTTCAGCGTTAACTCATATGGACTTTATAGAGGAAGTACTACACATACCTGCTGCACAGCAACCGACTAAAATGTAAATTCACACACCTTTTCAATTCTACTTAAGATTTTATTCTCTCAGCTTTTCAAACACTACAGTAAAACATGTTCAAGATTTATGTAAACATTAAAACTTCTCAGCGCATTGTCAAATACCCAGCTGTACCACGATTTTAGAAAGGTTATGTTAATTGTTTGCACACCTCTCCCAAACAGAAGTCGGGAGTAAAATTTTAGCATTTCTCCAGACAGATTATCAAACTGCATCCATCTGCATGATTCAGTCAGCTTCACCCTAACTACACACAAACATCCTGAACATGAACAGATCCAACGTCTACAAGAAGTTATTACACTCATCTGCACTATGATCCGAGTCCATAGATAAGTCAACAAAATATGTCTGAATCCCACAAGGATGTGGACTGGAACACATGCAAAATCTAAAATATCTTGGAAGGGGAATTGTGGTTTCAGATTCTACCTGAAAGGATCAGTCACTCCCAACTATGATTTTCTTCACATACAAGTCGACTTAATGTTTGCCATATTTATTACTGTCCTGCTTGGATTTAACTTTCAAACATAGAAGTGCCATGTCTCACTCACAGAAAAAACTGAAATAGTCAAAAAAATTGCTAAGACTAAAAGAAAATACTTAAACTTTTTAGTGATGAAGCAAAGAAAGACTATTACTCAGCGGATTTGCTCTAAATATTCTTAAAGTACAGATCTTAAATAGCACTCCCATTTATTTCCTGAATCTATCTGATGCAGCACAGTCTGATGAGACTTAATTTAAATTCAATTCAATATGGATTTATTTACTGATATTTCCCCACAGGTTGACAGCCAGAAATGTTGTGATTAAAAAACAGAACAGTTTGCTTTTTAATGTCCTAATGAAGCGTGTTTCACTCAGTGGAGCCACAGAGTATGTGTATGGGGACATCACTTCAGCCGAAGCCCTGTCTCAGCTACTAATATGAGGTAATAAGTTGCTTAATAGTTTACAGGTGAATGTAATCCAATGGAGAATGAAAAAAAAAAAAAAAAAATCTGATTTTGGCATTATCTCAGTAATAGAAGCTAATTTTGGGTGGAAGTGACACGGACAACCTTTTAATTGTATATGCTAAGATCTCACTGAGCATCCGTATGTCATGAGAGTAGGGTCGGTGCTGCCACCGGAAAAGGACACTTATGACAAAAAATGTATCTGAGTTTTATAAATCAAAATAGGATTCAGGAAAAACTCACGTCAGCAACGAATAACTAACAGTAGCTGTGTCCCGATTTAGGGTCTGCACACTCCGAAGTGTGGATTTGCCAGCTACATACGTCATTGCGGTGCGCCAAGCAATGCCCTAATTCAAAGGAGCCTCAAAATTCACCCTACAAATCCGCACTTCGTTTGGCTTTAAACAAAGGCTGCTGGTGATGCATCCTTCGTGGCCTCTATTCTCACAAGATTGTGGCGAATGAGCAACCAAGCTCAGAAGAGTTTGTTTTTATTTTACATTATTACCCAATCGGTGTTAACGTACACCGAAGTGTCCTTTGATATGCAAGAGTAATTTCAGAGGTTTAAGTGATTCAATGTCCTGTGTTGTTGCAACAGAAAACTCTTGTTGGCTACAGAGGACACTCGTAGTCTACGTAAATTGGGACACAGTGTCTAATTATTTTGTATTTCACTATAAGTATCTTTTACTGACCTGGTGGCAGGGACTGCTTGAGCTTCTCTGCCTTCTCCTTGTCTGTGATGACCAGCGTGTACAGGTATCTGCTGCAGCGCACCTTGAACTTGACATTGTCCTTGTTCTTCTTAATTTTCACGGCTGAGAAAAGAAAGTCCAAACTGTTGGGATCAACTTTCCTGATATGGTCACACTACCTACTGCTACGTTCATGAAGCCATGGATACTTAATTTACTAACAGGGATTATATATATATATTTTTTTTAATACCAAAAAATCCAATGTTTACTGGACACGCTTCTATGGAAATATAGCAAAGTCTCATTTTTAGTCAGACCACTTTAAATGGAGAAGAAATGCATTAGTAAATAGTAAAAGAAAGATTTTACTGGTAATTATATGCTGTCTTGTAACATGGTAAAAAAAAATTAAAGATATTTTACTTACACTTGGCATCCTTCCTCCTGGCTGTCAGCAGGAAATCTTTGATTTCTTCTATCTTGCGAGGCTATAAAACACATCAGACATTTAGCATTTTGACAAGGAAGCAAAGAAAACCCTGACAATGAACGAGTTGTTGTTAGTGGACCGGTGGAACTGAAGATTCTGGTAAAAGGCAAAACTCAGCACTTGGTCCATCATTATTCTTGCAAGATTGTGAATGCATCACTGGCACAAGCAGCCTGTGATGTTTGGACGTCTTGCCGCAGGCAAAACGCATCTTCTTTAAAAATAGCCGACTGTAGCTTATGTCGGGAACTCTTGACTAGAAGGCTTGATACTCTAACTGCAAATAAAAGTGTCAACTTCAGCATTGACCGGTAAGGTTCAATAACCACATCAAGGCGCTTTTAAGCATGTCGTTTCTAACCGGGTGGCTCGAGAGAGCCCATGAGTGCTATCTTGCTAATGCTAATAGCCGATGCTAGCCGCGACTTTCCCAGTCTAGCCTTCTCTCATTGACTTATTAGAATTCATCCAGTTTTCTTTACGTCTATTGACACAAGATATAACGGTAAAGACGACGGACATGTAGTTATTTATGAGTTTAAAGCAGAAACAATGCTCACCATGCTGCCGTGTCAGCGGACTGATCGCTGCGGAAGGATAAAAGATGGAGTCAATTTATAGTTGTTAAAACGTTAAGAATTGTGTTACAAATAAAATAGTTATAGCAAGTTGTATCACTCAAATATAATAACAATAACCTAGCAGGGTCGCATTTATGTTTATTACAGAAAAAGAGGATGGATGATGATTGAAATAGTAATTATAATTGTGCGAGAATGGGAAACTCACTCGGTCGACCAGTAAAAGGATGAAAAGGGGTGGGACTTCCGGTTTGCAGAGCATTCATACTCAACTACGGCAAGAGCAGAGAGACAATACTCATGTAACAAAGCGATTTACAACGACTGGAGGTTGACATGGCAAACTGTAAAACCTCATTATTTTGAACTTAAAGTATTATACTTTATGTTTACACGAATTTATTTGAGTACAGCACAGTGTCTAACTTCACAGAAACAAATTAGACAAAAAAGACACAAAAGATGGACATGTAAAATTTTCAGATTTTAAATAGAAGGCAGATGGACTTGTCTCTTAAAAAATTTTCCCCTGTCATCCAAAATGTTTCTTCAGTTCTAAACTGACTGATGAAGAGTTTAGTTAGTCAAAACTTTGACATTTCAGGTAACTTTTATGCCGATCTTTACGACTAGATGTTAGTCATTTTTACACACTACTTATAAATATTTTTTACGTAAACCCTTTTTCAAATTCACTAACATGTTTTTAGACCCCAACATTGATCTTACCTCTTAGATTGGGGAATGCCATCTCTTGTAAATTGAAAAGACAGACGAGCTGGCCCTACTTTGCATAGCCTAGATAAATGTCCAAAATATTTACTTAAAAGATCAACACTTATGGGCGCATGCAAACAGACACACACAGACAAGGAAAAACAACATAAAGAATACCAAAAGAATTCATATAAATAGAAAATAATAATAAAGATGTCTACTGATTCCTGCTTGCCTTCATTTCTCATGTCATACACTTGGTTATAAGTGTATAACATGAATTGTGTTTATTTAATCATATGTTCATATATTTTTACTACCTTTTTATATGGCTTTATGTTTTATTGTTTTACCATTTATCGTTTTATTTTTTACTTAAGTAGTTTTTATAAACGCTTTTATTTTATTTTATCTCATTTTATTTTGTTATTTCATCTTATTTAATTTTATATGTCTTCTCCTAAACTTTTTTATCTGCATTTTTATTCTTGTCATTCTTATCAGTTATTCTTGTTTCTATGTTTATTTATTCTTGTTTTTACTGTTTAATTTAATTGTTTTCCTCCTGGGGATCCTTCACACCGTTGGCTTTTATTACTACTTTTATACTTACTTTAAGTTCAGAGACAGTTATTAGTGATCGTGTTTGTACAGAATGGGGTAGGGGTGGGCTGGGCGAGTGTGCATGAAACCTGGTTTGTATGTGTGTGAGTTTGTGTGTGTGAACAATTATGGGGTGTGCCTTTTTATTTTTTGTTATAATTTTTTATGTAAAGGCTTTTAAAATTTTGTAGTAAATGTGCATGATTTGTTTTTATTGTGTACTTAATTTGAACTTCAAATTATATAAAAGCAGTTTAAAAAAAATAGAGAATTAATAATTCCTGAACTTGAACAGCAAGCCTGCGAAGTGGCCCAGTGAGCGCTTCAAGGCAAACATTTAGTGTCATGGCTAAAGGGGGAAGATGTACATGTAGAATACTTTAATAGCCTACTGGACCTTCTAGAGTTTGTAAAGCAAATTTCCACCTGCTACAGCATCCTTTAAAGATGCAATGTAATTACAGCGAGTGGTGCATCTGGTGAAATAAAACCTCCAGGTGTGTCTTATAGCTGATTAGTTTTATTAGCAAATTAAGGTTATGCCATAGCTGCCTGGGTAAAACTGATCATTATAATTAAAAGATATTGTTGAAGTAGTAAATTTTAATCATCAAATACCATATACAGCAGGTAGATCTGGGGCAGGGATAAAAACAAAACTGTGTGGACTAAAATATTAATCATCCATCCTTTTCTATTGCTTCTGAGGTTTAATTGGTGACCTCAAGGGTTTTAAACCATTCTTCCATTTTCTGGGGCTGGAGCCTTTTCCAGTAGCTTAGGTTAGATGCAGGATATACCCTAGATAAGACACCAATTCATCTCACAGACATTTTAAAATCACCAATTAACCTAACAAGCATGGTGTTTGGACTGTGGGAGGAAGTTAGAGTATCCAGAGAGAACACTTGCAAAGGGATTACAGGCAGAGTCCATACTGGAAGGCCCCAGCTGAGGTTTCAACCAGAAACCTTCTTGATATAAGGTGATGGTGCTACCATCCACACCACTGTGCAGCCTTCTTTTAATGGCTGCAAGGCAAGTTTATTTGTATCGCACAATTAAATGACAGAGTGATTCAAAGTGCTTAACAGAGTCATTAAAACAAAATAAAAAAACATAATTTACAATTAAAAAACAAAGATAAAGGAAGAAGAAAGAACATTAGATAAAATTAACAATTCAGACTTTAAAGAAACAATACAGTTTTGGACTTTTAAATAAGAACTTCATTCAAATGCAGCAGAGAACAGCTGGGTCTTTAACCGGAATTTAAATAAACCGAGATTTTCAGCAGATCTGAGGCTTTTTGAAGCATAAAAGCTGAATACAGCTTTTCCATGTCTGGTTCTAACTCAGGGAACTTATTAAAGACCAGATACAGATTACCTCAGGGGTCTGGTATAGGGTCAAGAGGTCATTGATGATTTTTGGACCATTCAAGACTTTACAGACCAGCAACAGAACTTTAAAGTCTATTCTCCGACGAACAGGCAGCCAGTATTAAAACCTCAGAGCTGGACTGATGTGGTCCACTTTTATTGGTCTTAGTGAGGACTCGAGTTCTGAATAAGCTGCATGTGTTTAATGGATTTTTTAGGCAGACCTGTAAAGATTCTGTTACAATAAAAAGCATTAAAATTAATTACATTGTTGTTCAGAAACACTCAGTTTTGAACTTACAAAACCCCAATCAAGGAACTTTAAAAAGATAAAATTTCCATGTAATGTGAAATTCTTTCTACTGCCTAACCTACATTTAACAGAGAATGTGATGTGGAAGCCCAGTTACAAGTGGATGACCCACTTGTAACTGGGCTTGAGTAATTACAGTAAGAAAAAAAAATTTCAATTCTAAACCCATAAAACTACAACTGTTCATCAAGAAAAGCAATCAGTGAGCATATCCTGCCTAAATCAATCCTTTAATGTCTGCACCAAGATGTTGTTAAAAATCCACGCCTAAATCTACGGGTATTTCACCTTTCCACTAGTTTTTGTGAAATGTGGCTTTCATACGATCTTGCAGACGAATAGACACTGACCACACACCTTCTCAAAGATGCAATAAAACTGTAAAAGGACAGCAACCCAAGCAGTACGTTGGCAAACAAAATGACTAATAGGGTTCAAAAATCCATCACATCTCCTCTTGTATTTGTCATATCTGTCACCACAAATCACAGAATTTTGTTGTAATTAACTTCTTTTCATGCCTTTAAATGGATAAAATTCAATCAGCTTGTGCCACTGCTTCAGGTTAATCTAAAAGCCCAATGTCAGGCTGACTCAGTCTATTAAATAGAGCAAATTAAGCTCCATTTAATCAAATTATAAGTGTCCTTTTACTGTTATAATAGTTTGCAAGCTTCAAATGAAGTTATGCTTCCATCTGTTTATCTAATCCATCTTCTGGTCTTTAGTCTTTTTTCTCTCCTTGGACCAAATAGAATACAGGAATGATTTATATATTTATTTATTTTTTCTGGAGATCATGACTCTGCGCAGACAGACATGTTATGCTTATGTAAATTTTAAACGGGGGCAAGCTTTGAGCTGTGAAACTTAATTTGCAAGGTTGAGGAAGATTGGATTGATTGCAGATATACTAAACTTTATTTTTGCACAGAACTTTTTGTTTTTAATATTCTGAGAGTTTTTTTTGATAATTTCTAAACGGACTAGGAATCAGGGTTGCTTGTTATAAAAAGCAAAAGATATTTACTTCAGACAGCTCTGATACTACACACATTACATCCAACTTGCTAAATTATCTTCTACAGTCCAAACAGATAAATCCAAAGGGAGCCAGAGTAATAAGCCTTTAAGTATATAAATGTTCAAACTGAGGAAATTCTCATCTATTATCTCATGAACTGACAAAAATAAATCAATGTACTCTTGCAGCAGGGGAGTTCAGTTAATAGGCCGATCCTGCTACACAGTGACGTATGCTCAAGGTGAAGCAGTTCAGTTTACTTTCTTTTGTTTATGTTTGGCAGTGTAATTTATTACTCATAAATTTTGGGTTAGAAAAAGTTTCACCAGAAAATAGCAATGCTATAAATGAATAAAGTTTCCCTATAGATGTCTGGCCTAGAACTGACTTCATCAAGTGGATGAATACTGACATCAGATTTCAAAAACATTGATTTTTGTAAATAATTTATACCAGAAGTTCTGTACAAGCCAAGCAAGCTTGAGTGGCATCTCCATCTGTTTCCATGGAGATCCACTTTGACATTAATAAAGACAGGAAACACCGGACCAAGGCTTTTTAATTAACCCGCTTGCTACTTGTCTGCTCATGTTCGCAGGCCGTACCCCCTGTGCTTGTACTGCTGGATGTGTCTCACTCAGGATTTAAAATTTTCAGCAGCATTGTGTCAATCAAGGCTAAAGATGATGTGCGCTTTGTTTCAGTGGAAAATTTCTTAGAAAGAGCTCAGTGACTTGAGCACAGGTTAAAGAATCACACTGCACAAGGGATGCTTTTCGTCCCATCAGCTCTCGTTGTTTGAGCACTTGTTCATGGTCTCAACCTATTTTTATCAAGCAATAGGGCTGAAAAACAAACAGTTTATCTCAGCATGGCTGTCTACTCCTTGCTGCTCTTCAGTGTAGCAGAGGAGTGTCGCAAAAAGACTCAGTTTTAGTAAAAATAAGATAGATAGATAAACTCTGTGCTTGGGCTGACCTTGCTGGAATGGCCACTTCTAAAAAATTCTGTAACTTTCCTAATTTTTTCATGTGAATAATCTTTCAGATTCCACATTATTTGGAAATGGCCTTTTTAGATAATTAGATTTGAAATGGATTTAGATTGACTTGCAGCAAAAATTGCATCTCCAAGATCAGTGCTGATGTCTTACCTCATAGGCACTGTATTAATAACCCCTGAATGCTTCAGACCTGCAAACTGGCAAAACATCTGCCTTTATTAGACAGTTTGCTCACTCTTTTTTTTTGTTTGTTTTTACACACTGCACGTGTTGTTCATCTGATGCATTTACCAAAATATTGAGTACTGGTAAGGACCCCTTTTTAAAATTATTTTCTACACATCACAGGCTGTGTGTGTGCTATATGAATTTTTAAAGGAAATTTAAAATTCGAATTTTTATGAACGATAGAAATGTAGCATTATCTGGGAGTAAAGTCAAAATTGCAGTGAACACCATAAATCTGATTAAAATTCATAGTATATTATTATATTATTACATAATATATCATTAAATTACTACTAAAATTCTTATCAGTTCAGTGTAATAACAATAATTAAACAATGGAAGCTATCAATTATCCAAACAATACTTATGAGGTATTCAAATATGGCTCAAACTGAGTCTCAAGTGTGATAAAAAAAGTGTGTTTTTCTTCAATATGAGCTTTATCTGAGTACATTAGTAAATTATTGTGTGTGATTTTTTTTCATTTCATTAAATCATATGTTTTCATGTGTCATCCTCATTCAGTTTCAACATTTGAGAGGGGAAGATGTAATACAGTGTGGGTGCTCACTGATTAGACCACATGACTACCTCAGTTTAACTAAAGCTCTTTTGCTCTGGTAAGATCTTTATTCCAGTTACTTGCACAGCAGCAAACATTACTATCTGTGCCAAACTGCTACAAGGATTTTTTTTCTCCCCCCACAAGTTGCAGTTCTGTCTTTTTGACAGTAGAGGGCAGCAAGTAATCGTTAATATGGCCCTCCATGGTGTCTAATCCTCACTGGTAACATTGGGAGACGCTGTGTATCAAGGAAATAACTCCATCAATTTCCAGTTCTCTGTGCTTTAAAAAGGGAGTGATTGCAGAAGTGATTGTTTCTTTCAGTTCACTCCTATTTTAGGTGTTCATGCAAATGCATTTGATTGTACTTACTTTGTCGCAGAAATGGCATAAACCACTAAATTTATCATCAGGCTGTGTCAAAAAAAGTAAAAATTCTTCCAGATGCCACTCATGTTTCATGTCAAACACACAAGAGGGCCTCATGGAAATTTAGATTTCTTTTTCTTTCATCATAAATATCCTCGTATTTCTGCTCACACAGACCCATGGCAATTTGAACTTTATGTCTGATTTTTTTATTTTTTTTTAATTTTAAGCACAATTTCCAATCTCACTTGCAGAGAAAGATAGATTCAATGAACTTGCCTAGGGCAACTTTTAATTTATTTACACAGCCGTGGTGCGTTTGTGAATTCATTCAGCAATGAAATTCATTTGACATCCTTTTTTTGTCTCTCTTTTCCACACCTGGTATTAAAATAGCTCCCTGAAACTATAATCCCCCTTTTTGTGTAAATGTAGTAATTGGAATAAAAATGTTCCCCCTCAGGCTGAAGGATGATCTTACTTTGTAACTATGCTGCAGCTTATTAGAAAGGCATACAAGTGTCGGAAATAAAAAAAAAAATTTGAGTACAGAGATCCTTTTTGACTCTAACTGACACATAAAGCATGGATGGAATTTCAGCAGCTTCACTGCAGACATTGTAGGTAATGATACACATAATTTCTGCCTGCAGGTCTGGACGAGCGACAGCATGCGCAGGTGTACCTGAGAACTAATGAGTAATAAAGCAGCAGGTTCCATTATTAATCACATTTTGATCCACCGGATGGGTGAGAAGCTCTGAAATATTACCTGAAAGAGTTTACTGGGCTATAATTATTGGATTTACTTTGACCATCAAGCCAGTAGGAGCTTTTAGATGTATAGTTATCATGAACACAGAAGTGGTGGGGTGCATTTTTTTTTAGTTTAGACATAAAAAAAAAAGTTTTATTGGTTGCAGGAAACCACCTACAGAGATAGTATGCAATAAAAGTTAATGCAAAACCTATGACATTGAAGTTATGTCCAAGTGTCATTAGAAATGCAAAAGAGAAGTACTTTAAAATACTCTTTACTGCACTGCGCCGCTTATCTCTTCAGGTTATTGAACGGATTGATTTGTCAACTATTGATCTCTGTTCTGACAGCCTTATCAGAGGCAAACTTAAAGTACATCTGCGGATGAGGGGGGAGATTATTAGAGAGTCTGCAGGCTTATACCCTGACAGAATCTCAATGCCAATGCGCTTAGACTTGTTGGAGTACAGCCAGGAACTGTTGAGGAAATGTACCTCAAAGTTCTCATTTATCATGTTCAAATAACTTGTGCGATGCTGCAAACGGTGTGTCTGAGCAATCCGAAGTTGCCTTTTTTTTTTAGTCATGACCTCCTGCTGGTCATGCATGAACAATTTAAAGAAAATCTGGATGTATAAGAGAATAGAGAGGAAAAGGAAGAAGTTAAAGGCTTTACAGGCATGAGAGCTTACACAGGCTAAAAAGTTGCATGAGATACTTAATCAGAAATGTTGTCCTTGTTATAATAGATGACCACCATGTAGAAATCTGTTTCATCCACTTTATACAGTCATCATCTCACTTGTTGCCCTCAGGCTACATTTAAACTTTTTCTTCCAAGGGAAGCCTCATTGCTTACAAGGAGGACCACCATTCCCTTATATTATGCTTAAAGAGTAGTTAACAGTACAGTATTTTCATAAGTCCCTTTTTGCAATTCCAAGTCAAGTCTTAACTATGCTGTTTATATAACTTCCTCAAGAGTTTTTAATGTCTACAAAAATCTATCTGGACCAACAGAGAAATGTTCAAAACTAATCCTGCAGTTCATTGTTTTTTCTTGAATGTAGAGAGGAGGGTCATTCCACACTTTAGTGCAGGATCACCAGCTGTCCTGCAGGTTTCAGACTTCCTGCAACACAACTGATTCAAATGACAGCTTGTTTTCATGTTCTGCACAAGCCTCTAAATGACCCAATAATAATTTGACTCTGGTGTATTGCAGTAGGTAAACGCAGTGGTTCAAGAGGTCCACAGTTGGTGATCCCTGCACTAGTGCATCAGAAGAATCTTAATATTTTTTTAAAGGCTTTAAGAGACAAAAAATAATAATTTTAAACTTAAAATGAACTTAAATGAAACTTGAAATTTGTACTCGCTGCATAGAGGGCTCCAGTAGGATGCAAGATGGATGCTGAATTAGCTGTTAGGTGGCACCTCACTGGGAAAATCTGCAAAAGTTCAGTAGAGCTTCTGTAAAGATAAAGTTGCCCTCCTGAACTTCAGTAGATTTTTGCACTTAAGCGCTCCCTAACGAAGGCTAATTCTGCATCCATCTTGCATCCTGTCTCTTCTCTGAGCTCTCTCCAGCCTGTAAAGGTCAGTTCTTTGCTTTGTTATTTTCTCTCTTTCTTTTGCTCATTTCCTACAATACCGTCTTGTGTTTCTTAGCTAGACCAGTCATGGTGCTAAAATGGCCAGCGTGTTGATATCCAGTTGCCAGTGTGCGATTTAGTATCATAAAGCAAAACACAGCAGTACATGATGCTATAGGCTGGAATAAAAAGTAAAAGAAAAAATGTTGTCTGGCTTTTCAGCCCTCGTTGGCCAAAGGGCAGCGGCAGCTCCAAGATTATTGATAATGAATGTCATGAAATCAAAGTGAGTCAAAAGAACAGGAGGTTTATAATAAAAAACTTAAATAGTGTTGCTTTATGTTATAAAGGCTTATGGTTTGTTTTAAGTCTTTCTTTGAACAAACAAACATATTTACTATTTAATGCAGAGATTCTTGTATGAAGGTTAAAAAAAGACAAAACAACCTCATGCTTTTTTTTTTTTTTATAAAAACATGTAGCCCTAAGAAGGTCCCAGATGCTTCCAAAGCCATTGTTTTCTGAACAGGCATATGTATACTGTATTGCTTTCTTAGCGGTGCAGCAAGTGACCTGTGCTGCATCTTTTCTAATCTGCTGTTGCATTTGAGCAACAGAAACATTGAGGAAAATAGAGCTGGTGTTTATGTCTAAAGAAAAACAAAGACAATATTATAAATGAACAGTTCTTTTATCCAAATTTTTGATTTTGTTTAATTTCTTTTTTTTTATTTTTAATTTAAATATTTATTTATTTATATTTGTCATGTGTGGCGGGTGGTGGTGAGGACCCAAATGCAGGCAGTATCAGGCAGGAGGCAAAATGATGCGCGTGACAGGGTTTATTTTTAAACAACTCAGGATAGGGACGAACCAAACACACATGCTCAGGGATACACAATGCATACACAAGGATCTGACAACCAAAACTGAAACCAAGGCACATATATACACAGGGAAACTAATTGGGATCAGGTGAAGTCAATCTAAATCAAACCAGGTGAACTAATGGGCCAGGGACAGAAAACACAGCACATTAAAGGGAAAACTTAAACATGACAAAACCCAGTACTATAAACCAAAACTCCAAACCATGATACCAGACATAAACCCTGAAAACACCAAACTATAAAACCCAGATCAAAAAATAACAAACCAAGGAACAGATCAAAACCCAACACACAAGGAATATATAACGCATTTTAATCAGCTCATGCACTCAGATGCTAATGGGATTACCTGAAATAACAAGAAAAAAATAAAATAAATTATTATAACAATTATTATTGTTATTCTCATGTCTCCTCACTGTAACTTTATAAAAAAACACAAAAGTTTATGTCAGCAAAACAGTAATAACATTGCATTATGTAAAATGGGGTTGTTCTCGTACACAGGCCAATTATTCTGTATTTGTGAGGAGTGACTTTACTGAACTGTGTAAGCCAGCTCTGTGCAGTGACATTTCATTGTGTATCTCCCTTGTTTTTAACACCCTCTTCAAGGAGTAAAGCTCTGACTCAGGTCTGACTGTATGACAGAGTCCTGTCCATCATATCTTCTGGATCATGCTGAAGAAATATCCCTTGCTGCCTTTTGGTTGCCAATACAACCATCAATTTCCACTTGCTCCCCTGCAGGCAGCACACACTCGTCTACACACATATACACATGCCAGACAGCAGTGGCAGTGCCAGGATGTCTGCTATCCTTCATGCCCTGAGTTAGATTGCCCTTGCTCCAGAACTCGGCACCCACAGTGTCAGTCTTGGCGGACAGCGGGTCAGTAAGAGCCAGCTAACATTTCCTGGCCTCTGTTTGCTCAGCATGTGCCGAGTCTTTGGCTGTACACTGCACTCGTCCTCACCTCTCAGCATCACTGCAGCTTGCAAAAGCAGTCATTAAGATGACTTACTTAACTATACTAGAAATTGAGAGGAAAATTCTCACTGATTGCACATAGAATTTGAATGTTTTAAGATTCCCTTTTTGTTCTGTTATTAAAATGTGGGTGACTGATCCATTGTTATGACCTTTTCACCATGCTTGTTTTCGCAGGTAAGTGGAGTTTAATTGTAAAGTAGTTTTGTTTCCTTAGTGGTTCCAAAGTGCTTTATAGTGTTCTTGACTCATTCATCCATCCACACACAAATGCACTTACAAAAAAAGTAGCTGCCATTCAAGACACTGGTCCACCATTAGAAGTCAGTGAGTCAGTTCAATGTGAAGAAGCTAAGCATTGAACTACTAATCCTGCTCCTCAGTAGAGCAATCACAACCTATATGCAGATGCTGCAACAGTGTTTTGGCGTCCTTTATTTCTTTATAAGCAGCATGAATGGCTGTGCTATTTAATTGTTTCAAGGTTGCACAAAATGACTTTGGGCTCATGTGCAAATCAACAAAGGAGCAATTGTTAAGTATTGGCAGTTAAATTTTCACCTGAAGTCTCGAAGGAAATTATTGTTGTTCTGTTCTTAAGTTAAGACTGTTACTTAGATGAATCCTTTGTATACAATTTTTTCTTCATTTCTTTACTTCTCTTTTGTTTTACATAAAACCTTTCGAGAAAATTAAATTATTGGTAATTTATGGTTTATGCATGTCACAAAATGACTGTAATGCATGCATTTCGTTTACCTTTCTAGTTATGTGAAAAGAGAGCATATTTTCTTGAAGATTGGGCTTTCTCCTGATGAGGAAAATGTCTTGCTGTCCCATTAGAAATACACACATGTAGCAAGAATGGTTTTGCTATTTCATTGATCTATTTTTTATTTTATTTTACTTACAACTGGAGGATCCATAATCCATTTAGGCCCACTTCAACCTGGAATAACCTCATTTTCCAAATTATGCATTACCTGTAGAAAAACCCATATTTTAATATCAATTTACAGTATATGGTGAAATAAACAGCATTTCAGGCTAAAAAATTATTTGATTACTGTAAAAGTCTTTAAAATTAGGCCGTACAATAGAATAAATCACAAGTATTTTGTCTTTTTGTAGCAGGAGCCCTGTTAAACATGAGATCATTTTAGCTTGTCCGCTCCATAAGTGCTCAAGTCCAATTTTTGGTAAACCTGGTGACATCGTCATTAACCACTCATCAATATTGCACCTCTTTGTGCTCCTGATTATTTTCCTTGAAGTGATAGAAACAAATGTGAGTAGCAACTATGTTAAAAATTTGTATTTTATCAGAGTTGGTTGCTATGACTACTGTTTACAAATGATGTATTATACTGTAATGCAGTGAGTCAAACTTAACATCACTTCCCCCATTCTCCATTTGTTCCAGTGCTTTCTTGGAGTACTTTAAACCAGTGTGGCATTGATTCAATTAAGTTAATAAGTAGATTCCATGTCTACATTATGACTATATCTTACCCACTCTTTCCATTACCAGTGGCTCATTACATCCTCTAATGGATGTACCTTCCAGCCGTTCTTTGTCTGTGGTAATTAGGCGATGATCTGTACCAAAAATATTAAGATGGATTCTGAGGGCAATGGGTGGTATTACATAGTGAGATAAGTCCATCTTCAAATGCCCTGATTAAGCTGTAAAATGGCCCGAGGGCCCTTTGGGAAGACGGTGCAGAGAATCTATTTTCAAATGCCAAAAACAGTTCATAAGCACTTGCCATTTTGTGCATGGAGAATATTGCTGCTGTAGCTCTAGTCTATTGCTTTATGGAGGTATATTGAAATCTCTCACTTTCCACCTACTCCTCTCCAGTCATTGAATATTTATCCAATCTCTTCACCACCATACTGTTATAGTCAGATGAGATATTTATGATCTCCAAAACAAAATGGGTCTATTTATCCATTCTGTAACTCTGCTGAACCGACTGCCAATGCAGGCATGTAAACACATTTCTTTCTTGGTGAAAGTCGCAGAGAAACTTCTTAGAGAACAGCTTCAGAAATGAGGTGCCTCAGTCACTTCTGACACGTTTGCATTTACATATTTCGCATCTTTGTAATCAGCCTTACTAGCAGATTCAGAGGAAGCTTCTAGAGGCTGTTTATCACCTTGACAGCCTGTGACAGTGGCTTTGAATATTGAAAACTGGTTACTTTTTTCATTACTGACCCAGTCATGAACTCAAAGAATCATGTTTATATTTTTATGGCAAAACAGATGAAGAACGCCCTCCCATACACTCCTACATCCACATGTCTTACAAGCTCTGAGCAAGCATCACAAAGAAATTTTAATTTAATTGTTATAGGCAGATAATTGCACCGGGTTTCTGTTTTGATTATAAGTTGATAGGATGTACAGTTAGAAGAAACATTTAAAACACATGAAACTTGCCTAAAAGGCATGCCTGATTTAGGATTTTTGGCTATGTTCATGCAATTAACAGATTTTTTTTTCTTCATTCTACCGATTGTTTAGATTCCTTAAAAAATATCAACAGATCTTTTTAGCTTCCAGTTGGGAAGGGTTTTTGTTTTTTACTTTTTTTGTTTATTATTTGATTTTGTGTTTATTATGAATCACTTTTTGGTTTTCATATGTTTACGATGCTCCAAATAAACTTAATTTACTGACTTTATAACTTACTTTTTGATGGGGCTCATAGGTAGAGGTGACAATAAATTAAGTTGTGATGGCAACACATCCAATGACAGTGAGGATGCACAAACAAAACAACAGACACTACAGTGAGTAAGCATCAATCTGCGATGTACTGGGAGTGAAAAACTAACTGAACATTCAGTATCAATGTCAATTTTAATTGTGTTAGGTGTTTCAATTTAACAAATTCATCTTCATTCATCAGTGAGGTTAATGGTGTAATGAAATTCCAGTATTATGAAGTATGAATGAAGTTATGGATTGACTTGCAATTTCTCTGATTGGCTCATTTGGGATGCCTCATTATTAAAGGTGGAAAGGATGAGACTCAGGATGGGGGTTCTGTTTAAGATGCCTGTTAACCAAGCTGACCTGCCAGATGTTACTTGAAAAATAAACAGATGAATGATATGAAGAAGGGATGAGAAAAAACTGAGATGGGGTAAGGGATGAGATACAAAGAGGATGAGGTAGGATGAATGGATGATGAGGTGTGGTGGCCTTTAGGATAAATAGAGAAATTACTGAGGAAGAGGAAAAAAGGATAGATGAGGGAGAGGGAACACAAAAGGGAGGTTGAATAGATGGATTAAGGAGTGGCAGGGAGATGGGAGGATGAATGGATGGTAAATGGTCTGTATTTATATAGCCCTTTTACCTAAAGCGCTTAGGCTACAAGACTACCACTCTACCCACTGAGCCACGCTGCCCCATCCCATGGATGACAGAGGGAGAGGTTTTATGAGTAAGAGAGAGGATGGGGGATGGATGGATTAAAGAATAAGGGAGGAAAAGATGGAAAGGAGACACCACAGGGAGGTTAGACAAATGGATAAGGGAGAGGGAATGGGATGGAAGGTTGAATGAATGGATGAGGAAGGAGAGGATTGATTGCTGAGAGAGGGGAAGGAGGATGATTAAAAAAATTATGGATAAAAGAGGGGGATAATGGATGGATGGATGGATTAAACTCAATCCAACTTTATTTATAAAGTTCTTTAAAAAAATACAGTCAGCCAACTGTCTGTTCAGTTTTGTAGAACCAGAATTTAAAAAACTAAATCACAAGAACAAGCCTGGGATTCAAATCTAGTTAATTTTGTTCAGGTTTCTCCTTCCTTCCAAATATTTTAAATCCCTTTAATTTATTCCAGTTTTTAACCATGTCACTTGTGCCTAGTTTTCACAGCTGGATTTCACAAATATGAATCATACAGCTACACATCTGACGTAAAAGGCTTCAAGGAACATCGTGTACATATTTTAAAATTTTGAACGACTCCCTTTAAAGTGCAAGACGGAGATAACTTTAATTTAGCATGTGGAGAAGTAGTATTGCATGAGAATAGCAACGCTAGTGAGAGAGATCAAAGAGAATAATAATAAAAAAAATCTTAGAGGTCTCTGAGGGAAAATTAGGTCATTCTGTACCAACATATTTAATGGGTTTCGAAGGAAGAGGCAGCTCAGAAATATGCATTTGAAATTAAATGATTCAATTACATACTATAAAAGACATAATTTTACAATTATAGTTCATTACATATAAGAAATCATTTCACTAGGTTCACACATAAAATAGTTTTTGTCTCAATAATCTGTCCTCAATAAATTTGAGACACTCAGAAACAGAGCATTGAAGCCAAGGAGTTGTTGAGCTTTATTTGGCAGAGGAAGGCTTCGCGTTTCCCTCCAAGAATCTCAGCATGAGCAAGATTTTAGATATTAGAACAAAACTGCACTTAAGCGTGCACATGAACATTCAATTTAAAAACATGAAAAGTTTGGCACATAAAAATTAAGTCTGGATTGATGGAGAGAGCCACGGCAGAAATAGGCCTGGCATGAGAGTCCATATAATTTGTCTGTAGGACAATGATTAGACATTACTATCAGCTGGTGGCCAAGCAGCCATAATGAGTCACTGATACCCGTTCAATGGAAAACTCTAGATTTGTGAAGAGTTGGACAGAATAGTTTTATTACTTGGTTAATTAGGCTGATTAATGCCATTTTCTTCAAAAGTACTTCTTACAACTTTCTTTTCAACTTCTTTTGCTTGATTTTGTAAGGACATGAATGGTTTGTAAGAGGAGGGGAATGTAGGTCGGACGATCAAACGTCATTTTATCGATGTGTTGTCCAACCATTAAAAAGGATTAAAAGTCAGCTGCACAAAAAAGAGGACATGCCATATGACTCAAATTTAGACTTCTAGGAGTCATTCATTATATATACAGAGCTAGTTGGGCAACAAGTAAAATAAATAACAGACTAATAAATGCCCTGGCCTCTTTCTATCTTACACACAGCGATCCAATCGTAGCGTGAAAGTTGCCAGGATGGTAAAACAGATGCATTATAATTGTGTTTGCTATTCACGCACACCACCCCTCTTAGTGGAATTCATTCTACAGAGCCACTGTGGTGAGTGCATGACTCCTACATGAATTATGGATGATCCCACAGGGCAAACACTGGGCCAAAAAGCTGTTAGACCCCATGCCCTTTCTAAGTGAGACACCCCTCCCTCCATAAAAATGCACTCCCTATCCAAACTGACATTGGATTCTGCTTTAAATTTCAAGACTTCAGTCATGGTATGTTATCACTATGTGCTTAACTATCTTAGAGCCATGGCTTGATCAGAAGAAATGTATGACTTTCTCATTCCAAGAAATTAAATACAGGCATGTTGTCAAAGCCAATAGTGACTTCAAGATATGCACGGGTGTCCTTTGGTGTAGGATGTAGGATGGTTGGTGGTTGAGTAAGTTGCAAGGATTTGATGAGCACTGTGTCAGACTATTGTTGTTTCAGTTTAGTCAACACTCAATTCAAAGACTTAATTTAATACTTATTGTCCACCATATCACTGACACAAATAAAAGAAAAAAACAAAACAATTTTAACTCAAGTTTTGCTTCTGTTAAATATTACTCGACAGCACTAGTTCAAAGAAAAAAAAAAAAAAGACACCACAAGACACTTTACATAAAGATTCAGATGCAGCAAGCAGTTGGCAAGAGTCTAAAGAAAATAGGGAAGACATCTCCAGCTGAGACCGTATTACACTAGAATGTGTAATAGCTGGATTATCATACAACAGAACTGAGTCACTTGTGACTGTTTTACCAATTTAAAAAAATCTGAGCTGTAAAGACAATAAATCCACATTAATCACAATAAAAAAAAACACTTGACTATGTTTCTTTTTTTTTTACAGAGACAAAAGAAACTAACGACCTCTAAAAGTAGATATTACATACAAACCAAAAGACTGGTGAAGGGTGTGAGTGTCATTGTGAACAAGTATGAGAATGTTCGTAGTCTGTGTGAGTTTTAAATGCAGTGAGATGGAAAACCTATACGAATAAAGTTTTAAAGATATATGAGCATATATATAAACAGTTAAAAGAATAGCTTTCTGAGAATATGCTACATCCTCTTTATGCGCTTGATGGAAGCCGACATTTACCTTCACCAAGCCATGTGCAATCCAGTGTTAGACTGGTGGCACAGCATGTCATGGTTTTGCAAACTGGACCCAGTAAAAAGTTTGCTTCCTGAGACGCAGATACACTCAGGTTTATATAGGACACAGTACAGGTGAAGCACATTAGCAATCAGACCAGTTAATTGAAGGAGAGTGCCCTCGGGGACGGCTGGGAAATCTCAACCCTAGCCTAAGCACCATGACACAGCATCCCCTCGATCCTGTCCACCCCGGGAATTCCACATCCACACATGTAAGCTAACATGAAGTACTAGTTAACTCATATATATATGAATGTATCTACTGGGTGCATTGAAAGATGGAGGTGTATGATAGGACACTTATAGACCCTACTTACAGCATCCCACCTGGGTATTTTCTACTTTCCTTTTTTCCCTCTTTTCCCCATGAAGTTGGTGATAAGTGTGTATATGTGTAATCTAAAAACATTAAAAGAAAAGTGAGGCATGCTGTGTGGGCGCCACCTGCATTTCCCACTTAACCCTCTTACTATTGTGTGTTCAGTCGGTATGTGATGCATTAAAATAAGCGTGGTGTGGAAAATAGAAGTAGCCCTGGGCCATGGATCCATGCAGAAGTGTGATCAAATGATCACACTGCCCAGCACCCAACAGTCCCTGACCAACACCAGCCCACCAATAATCCAAAGAACAACATTAAAAGAGATATATTTTATTGTTTGGATATTTTTAAAGTATTGATGCTTGTACTTATCCCTCCCCCGTTGTGTATAGATGTATATGGCAGATGGAGTTGGCACTCAGGCAAAGAAGAGCAGTGGTTTTATGACTGTAAGAAGCAGAGGCAGAGCCAGGAAATTTTCAGTGAGGTAGCCAGGATAGATCTGTGATCATGGGATACACACCTCACTAGAAAATACAGGGTTACCTAAGGGACCGAAAGTACACACCTCTACAATATTGGGAATGCAGGTAGTGGTGTAAAAGATAATATAATAGTCAGTGTATCTAACTTTTTTCTTATTCGTACAGATAAAGTAACACAGTAACTTAGATTATACTGTTCACATTTTACATACAACTGTACTGAGAATTACTACTTTCCTAAGGGGAGGTGTTCAGCTTAGCTTATGACAATCAGTAGCATAATGAGCTGATTCTATTATCATCAGGAACAAAAAGGCACAGATTTTTTATTATACCCTGATCAAGCTCTACACACAAATACAGTGAAATACACACAATCTCCCCTCTGATATCATGGCTTGCTTGCAATCATCTGCAGAGGCGATTCTAGAGTTTCTTGGAACCGCCGACAAAATTTCACAAGAGTCCGCCAGCCAGCGTTCCCCTTTTTATTGTGATAATATATAAGATTAATGACAATAACATTTTAATAATATCATCTTTAAAGGCTTTGTTGTTAATGCATTAAATTTCCTCAAATGAGACTACTGGATGCTTTTGACAGCTTTACTATTTTTACACTGCTACTTCATTATTTTCCATCTAGTTACACAAGAGCACACAACACACACCAACTTCCATCCATTAACCTTAGTAGTCTATATCTAATTCGGAAACTCAACATTATTAACATGGCAGTTTAGCTTAACTGGAGCAGGATAGACTGAGCTGATGTGAGCTAAATTAGCCTTTTTGTGTCATGTTTCACGGGTGTATTGTGTTTAGGTTTTGTTGGTGTTTTAGTCTTGCCATATTTTTGGTTACATTTCTGGGTTTTTGTCATGCTTAGTTTCTGTTTAGATCATGGTTTAGGTTTTTTGGTTTTGTCACGTCAGTTCAGTTTTCCATGTTGTTGTTTTCTGTCCCTGGCTCATTAGTTCACCTGGTTTGATTAAGATTCACTTCACTTGTTCCCCATTAGTTTCCCTGCGTATATTTTTTTTTAAAGAAAATTGAGTTTCAGCAGCTGAAATTCTTAATTTTCTCTGAGATTGTCTCTGCTTTATGGTGTATTTAAATTTATTATCATCATATTAGTCCCTTTTGAGCCTCTTAAAAGTGTACTAAGCCATTGGCTTCTGCCTCTCTGCTAATATTGTGTCGCCGCTGTATTTTTGAGTAGAACAAGCATTATATATTTCCTATTTGCTGCTGGTGGTTTTATTTTCCGAGGATGCAATGAATGATGCTATTGAATGAGTTAAATGTTTTCAGCATGCTCACACGACGTTGTGGACTGGTGCTTTGGGACTTTTCCCAAGCCATTACACCATCACTTTATTGGCTCTGAGGAACTGGCAAATTCTCAGAGCAAAAGTGGCTCACATTCAGCCCCCCCCCCCTCTACCTTACAAACATTGCCAAGTGTCTACAAGCTGTGTTTTTTGATACACAACTTTTCCACTAACACATGCTGACTCCTCAACTGGTGGCAAACTTGTGCCTTTGCCTTTTACTTCTACAATATCCACAATGACATGAGTAAATGAGCATCACATTTGTTTGTATGAGGAAATGATAGGTTAGGAGAGCAGGACGAAGCAAGGGAAGCGTCTGAGCTGTAACAGCAGGATTAATTCCCTTATTAGGAACTTTGCAGTGACGCTACACCATGAAAGTCTAATACCATCTTTTTATGGATTTGACTTAATTTAGATTACCTCCTGGTGCATTCAGTGGTGCTATCACAATGGCTCTCTGTTTCTGCAGCATTTTTTTCCCCTTATTCTTGTGGCTTCCAGTTGCTTTGCCAGGGATGATGCTGGAGAGCTAGTGAACAAATTTACAATTGGCAAAAGACTGTATTGCCCTCAGAAGAGACCAACACTGACAGACCAACAGTAACTCTGTGCTTAGATAGATCATAATGGCAAACTGAGAACTTTCTTCACAAGTGAAGGAAAGCGGGTGTTGCAGTGAATGTAATGATTTTCAAGGTGATTAAAAAGCGATTAGTGGAATGACTCTTGCAGGTAATTCACAAGGTAGTCATTCACCAACCAGTAAGGAACCAGGAATGGCTCAGACTGAAGAAATGACTGTTATTAGATAAAGATGTTATATCAAATTGCCCAAGTGAGAAAGCTCCCCCACAATCTCCTGACTATGAGTTAAATCGCTGTCATTTGGAAAGATAGGCTTTCATTTCTCTTGGCATTTTCTCATCAAATAGAAGGATCCCCAGAAAGCTAACACTTATTTGCAAAGGAATTATTTATTGAAAGACTGAATAAAAATGAGTAATTATCTCATGTCTTATCTGTCAACATTTAGAGATAAGACAGCAGATAAGACAGATCAAACAGGGTCGTGGAGTATTTAAGAGACTTCTTTCACAAACATATACATATATTTTTAAAATTTTGAAATAAAGAAACAAACTGTTCTCACACAGCAGAAACTATTACTGAACTCCGTGATGCCATTATTTCGGTGCCATTCAGGAGTGCTTACTGAGTTGTACACAGTATGATTTTCTAATGTATATTTGTACTCTACATTGACCACAAACCCTGCTTCTATTTCAAATTATAATCATGATGAAAATCTATTTCCGTTCATGGCTTATTGGCTTCCATCCTTCATTCCAAGCTCCATTATTTTTTGAAGATTGCTTCTTTGTATTTCATGACATGAGTTCACCAGCCAATTTATTCACCAGATTCAACAGAGGGATGCGTTGTTGGTCCACAAAGATCAGGTGATGTTTAGTATTTGAATGCAGTGATACTGTAACACATCTGTAATTTATTCCTTTACCTGGCTCAGCATTTCTCACTTATCCTTTATTCGGAAAATCTCAATTTCCAAGTTTTGTCTTTATGTTGTACAATTCAATCTATTTGTCTGACCTGTTGTACTCTCAATGCAAATTTATTTCTTTACTATAGATGATTTGTCAAAAGGCTTCTTGGTTTAATTGGATGAATTCACAGAGCGACTAGCAAAGGTCTCTTTTGATTTCTCTGTTGAACATTGATGAAGAACTGTGTTCTTTTCTGTTTTGTTTTACTTAAGCGAATCGATGTGGAAATGCTTTACAAAAGCACATCTTATCTGTTCATAAGATGTGCATTTCCACATAATGCATATTGGCAGATTTAAGATGCTTTAAGGTCTACTCTATTAAGCTTTAACTTTGTTCTTTTAAGTTTGCTTCTCTGTTTAATTGCGGGTCGTTGTGTTCTTCATGGATTAAAGTATAAACCAGAGCATATTGGAAGGAAAAGCTGTACTCTAGAAAATGCCAACAGCATACTTTTTAATTTCTTCCTCATCTAAACATGGTGGAGTGTCCTCTTGAGGTTGGATATGAGGTTCTGCCCCAGCTGAAGGAATTCAAGTATCTTGGAGTGTTGTTCTCGAATGGGTAAAATAATGTAGGAGATCCATAGAGGGATCAGTGTGGGCTCTGCATCAGTCTATCCTGGTGAATAAAAAGTTGGACTGAAAGGCAAAACTCTAGATATACCAGTTGAGCTGCATTCCCAACCTCATCGATGGCCATGAGCTGTGAGTGTTGACCAAAAGAACGAGATTGCAGATAGAAGCACCAAAAATGAGTTTCCTTTGCAGGGTGTCTGGGCTGTCCCTTAGAAATAGGGTGAGAAGCTCAGTCATCTTCTAGAGGATCAGATGAGGTGGCTTGGGGATCTGGCTAGGATGGGGTAGGCAAGTTTTGATAAGATGCTGAAACCATTTAATTTGAATCAGGTGTGTTAGATCAGCGAAGCATCTAAAACCTGCAGCACTGTGGCTCTCTAGGACCAAACTTGCCTACCACTGGGTTAGGATATCTCTCAGACCCAGCGCCTAGGTATGCCTCAGGATCCCTCTGAATAAGCTGGAAGAAAAGGAAGTCTTGGTTTAAGCTGCTTTGAAGCAGGCATTTTATTGTGTTACATTAACACTAATATGAGAAGACCAAGCGGCAACCTCCGGTGGTAAAATGTGAAGCTTAGGCGGAAGTGCAAAACATTGCAGTTCACCCCTCATCCGCTAGGGGCTGGTTCCAAAACAGAGCAAATCCCCATAGACTCCCATGTTAAAAAGGCCAGCTTTACAGCAGAAATAAACATGTTTAAAGCCTGGTACAAAAATCCATTTTAGGATTAATAGGTCAGGTTTCTCTTCATGACAACTGTGAGGGGGGTGAATTTTTTTTTTCTAACTCTTCTGTTTGGATGTTATTTAAGGGAGAGTGTAGAACAAACGCGGTTTTAAGCCGGCTAACAGTGCGCCTTAGCTTTAAATTCATTAGCTAGTTAGCTCACGTTAGATCCGAGTTGACTCAGTTAGCTCTTAGGTACAGGCAATTTGATAGACGTCAATCATCCACCCCCACGCTCACAGCCCCCCTCTCAGCTCTGCCACTTTGCCCATTTTTGTATTTTCCGGGAGCAACGGCAGGCGTGACACTGCCAAGATGGCGATGGTAGGAACGCCCAACGAGCTTCACTTTTGCTCTTTAGAACCCTACGGTTGACGTCACGGAGGCTCCGTCCATCTTTTATATACAGTCTATGGAGAAGACTGAACCCTTCTTCAGATTGATCAAAAACTCTAGTTAGATCAAATGGAAATTAATTTTAAAACACAGGATAAGGGTTTATAAATTAAATACGAGTACCACAATTATATTTCTACTATTTTTATCTTCATATTTTCCATGCAGATTTCCAAGAAAATTTTAAGGAACATGGAATTTAAGTTCTGCAAATACTGCAGCCACTGTAACTAGAGAATAATGCTGCAGGTTTTTTCTTATTATTTAGCTGTTGGGTGGTTTCAACACTGCACATTCAACCAAACATCCAATTAGCTAGAGGCTTCAGGTCACTCACTTGCCACAAGTTCGTGTATACACACTCGTCTGGTCAGAAACATATGGATTCTTGACTATCACATCAGAAGCAATACGATGAGCAAAATAAAGAGAAGATTTCTTTCACAGTCTGTATGTCTCATGCATTAGAAAACTGTTACAGCCAGAATGACAAAAAAGGTGTTAGCAAGTGAGTTACAACTGCAGCTTTCTGGGACTTTATTGGTTTGTTTGTATTCCGGCTTTGATCGTTTAGGGAAGGTGTACACATGTGAAGCTGAACTGTAAAGCACAAAGAAACAACTGTTCCATATCAAATCATTCTAGAGGGCTTTGAAAGACTTTCTGGTTTGAAGACAAATTGTTCCTGTTTGAGCTGAAGGTTGGCAAAGGTTTTGAGGAAATGGAAAAGACAAGTGGAGGCTGCAGCTTCCTTAAAAGCACTTGGAGAAGTGATCAGTTTTTGGCCATAAGAGATGGGACCAGAGTGATTCCCCTCAGACTTTAGGCCTTTATTAATGTCCAGTGTGCAGGTTTTCTCTAAGGGATGCGTGACCGAAGACAAGCCTCCACTTTCATCTCCCACTTAATGAGAAAAGGCCAGATAACCATTGAGCCCCTCCAGGCCTCAGCAGAGATATGAAGGCCTGGCTCTTGTTGTAATCTCCTGACATAAAGCTTCATGCTTCACTGCCTAGGGATCAAGAGACACTTAAATAAGTCAATATATACACATTTAAACACCATGTACAAGAAATGTATTTTCTCTAGTAGTGGATATTGGATACGGCTCAAAGATTTTTCGCCCTGAATGATGCTTGCATATCAAGGTTTAAGAACTATATTAAGAACTGTAGTTAATCATTAGGAGTACTCTATTATACACAAATAAAGATGGTGGAAATGTTAAACATGGCATTATGGTTCCATTCATTAATATAAGTATGAGTAAGAGAAAACTAAATGTGAAATGTAAATCAAGACATGAAAACATCCATCATCCAAGTGTGCACTTCCTCTAAACTGTACTGAACACTGTCCTTTGTTGTGTTTATTTTAACTGCTCATTACTTTGCTATTTAGGTCCTTCTCATCAGTGTCTTTTCCAGCAACAGCAGACATCTGTTTGCAATGTAAATTATCCTGTTGAGAACTGCATCCCATAGTCAAGGCATTAAATGTAAAGTGTTAATCCATGTCACCTCTACAGAAAGCAGCTCCACCATTGTCGTTGTTTTAAGATTTACAACAACTTGGCTTCTGCTGGATAGTTAAAAAAATGGCATTTTGCGTGGTGTAGACGGTGTGAAAACCAACTAAAAAAGCAAAGATATCTGGAAACTATTAACAGCAATTAAAAAAACAAACCAAATCAACAGAGAGAATACTGTGCCATGAACAAAGGAAATTAAGAGAAACATTTTAAAGACAAATTTATAGCAGGTTTGCATCACACAGTAAATAAAGACCAGGTCAGTAACAAAGAAACAAAAAAAAGTAAACTGAATAAGGATCAAGCTTAATAACAATAAAATAAAACACAAAGAGGAAATTCACAAAGAAAACAACACAAGAAAATAAAGAACAACCTAATAAAACCAGAAGAGCTTATAAAAAAGGGTTGCTAAGGAGCAGAAAGAAATCAAATTTTAACAGTACAGGAGATGAACCTAGCCATGTTTCATACCACGTATTACAGTTCAGGGTTACAAAGCTGGAGCCTATCCCTGTGTGGGTGTTTGTTTGTCTCTGCGCCGGCCCTGCCCCTCGCCTGCTAATTGCAGGGATATTAAAAATACACAACACAGAAATTCTGAGAACTAAATTAACACCAAAACAAAGGAAACAATGAAACCTATGGACATTCAAATCAGAAGGGTCACACTAAAAACAAGGAAACAGACAAACATAAAGCAAACAAACAAGAACCAACTTTCCAACTTTTGCAAACATTTTGTTAAAGGGCCAAGAGCGGAATAGTTTCACAGCAAGGTTTGCTGTTGCATGTAGACCAAAACAAAGAATGTAATGAGGAGGGGGGGGGAGGGAAGGAGGGGGGGGGGGGGGGGGGGGGGGGGGGGGGGGGGGGGGGGGAGGGGGGGGGGGGGGGGGGGG
>JBAMHW010000024.1:7389604-7414381 GCA_037177495.1 Rhadinocentrus ornatus | reverse complement strand
TTTCTGTAAAGCATGCCAAAATAATTTTGTATAAAATTGAGAGGTAGGGACACCCCCCCCCCCCCCCCCCCCCCCCCCGGTTGTGTCCCTTTCTTTATCCGATAACTTCTTCTCCAACAACTATTGTTGTCTTCTGGTGAATTGCTTCAAAAATACGCTTGCCATTGCTTGTTGGCTTAAGTCTTTAATAGGGCCGAGGGCTCTGAGAGAAGGGAGGAGGAGTTGATTCACATGAACGCGCGGCCGGACCGGCTGGTAAACATCGGGGCTGGATATCAACACAGAAAACCGGTGTGCGACATCATGCTATACCCTAAATGAAATTATACCTCTAGTTCTTCCCATAGTGATTTTTTAATTCCTTTAATCTAGAAATGAGGAATTTCCACTTACTGCCCCTTTAATTATTTCCAAAAGGGAAAAGGAAAAACAAAAAGATAGAAAAATGAATTAAAAACACAGAAAATTTTCCTACAAATGATTAGCTAAATTGTTTGCAGGTAAGAAACACAACTCTAGCTTGTTAGTTCAGAACTGAAGCTCTTCTGCTTCCCATGTTTGTTCCCATGTTGTTTTAATTTACTGAAGTTGCACAGGTCTTGCTCTCTGCCTAATAATGAAACACAACAAACTGGCTGATTTTCAAATCGCCATTGTTGCTGCTGCTCAAACACTATATGCAGCTTGCTTTTTATGCACTCCACTACCTCGACCTCCACCAGTAGACTCCAGGTAGGGGGTTTTCTCATCCCTCTATAATATTAAAATGAGTAAACGTCTGTGCAAGGAATGATGGGATTGAAGCCTGACTTCAAATTTCAATCATATTCTTTTCATAAACATTCCTGTGAGCTGTCTGACTGAACTGGGAATAAAAAAATGCAACCTTTTGAGTTGGAGTCTTTCAAGGGCTCTGAAACACTTTTAAATTGGAAAAACAGTTCCTAGCACAATCCACAAGTGCAGGTTGGAAAATTTCTATGTAAGGGAAGAAAAGAAATAAGAAATGGTTTGCAGAAATTTTTATAAATCAATATACAGATTGTGAAAAATCACATTAAACAATTCAGATGATTCATGAAAAAGCCTTTTTTTTCAGCAAGACAGTGCACATGTTCTGCTCTCTATGCCAGACTAAACTAAACTGAACTGCTAATCCAATTTAATTCTGTATTATGTACATATGTATCATTTGTGGTTATAACATGTACAAAGTTATCAATAAACACATTAAACCTTGTCAGTGTTGCAGAAGAATGAAAAACAGTGTTGATTTTGCTTTTGGTGACAGCGTTGTGGCTTCTGTAGCTCTGTGACTTGCTCATATTTAACATGTAATATAGTATAGTATTTGTAGTATATGAGTATATAGTATGTAGTATATGTAATGGTGGAGAAGAGTTTAAATCGAACACTGTTTCTACAGCTGCGCAGTTTGTCTTCCTTTTGTTTATTAAGCATAACAGATGTACTGCAGATTGGTATATTCAAGAGAACACCCTTTTTTTTTCTATTTCATTATTTCAGCCTCAGTGTTTGCTCCTCTCTGCTGTCAGTGATTTATTGAAGAGCCTATTTAGAAACTTGGTTTAAATCTCTAAAATAAACAATTTGCTTGTAAATTCTCCAGATCAATTTGTGATAGAATATGTTACATTCTTTTAATAAAAGCCAGAGAGCACATGATTTTTAAAAATTTTGATGATATAAGTCTAATGAGAGTATCATGTCAGTAAAAAGCCTCTTCCCCAGACACCTTAAAAAACATGCCGTTATTATTTAACCACAGACATCAATACCAATTATCTGATTTCTGGCCCACATCCTCCCATCCTTGCTCCTAAACTGCTCCATCCTCACTGATTAAAGCTTTTCTATAATAGGATTACGGCTGACAAACGGGAAATAGATGTGCAAAGTGTATGATCCAGAAGGAAATGTATTCCTCTGCCTCTGGAGGTAATTGAATTTTAATTGTTGTGCTGAAAGGATATTTAAAATAAAATGGATATATGCTTAAAAAAAAATGAATAAAGAGGTCATACATCAATGACTGTAAAGTAAATCAAGCTATCTCAATCTGTTTAAAGCAGTATTACTGCCAAAATTGCACTTACATATACATTAATCTAAAAACAAACAAAGAAAATCTATTTGTTTTTCTAAGTCTGCACTATTTTTCCTTTTGGTTTTATTGAGTTATTCTTGGTTTCCTGTGTTCTTTTCCTTTTTTCAACTCCTGTATCTGCTTATTCAGTTTGGTTTCCTGTTTTTTTTTGTCTGTCTCAGAGCATCTTAGAAGTCCTTATAGCCTTTGTCTTCTCACTTGATCAGCATGTTACCACCTGTTTCCTGTGCTCATTATTTACCTGCATCCAATAAACTAATCACCCTCCCACTATGTCGCTCTTGGTTTTTATTGCAGGGTTGCATGATAATGTGATGTTAGTGCTGGCTTCCTGGCTAGAAGCCTTTATTTCTGTGGCCTTTCCGTGTAGTGTTTGCCTGTTCTCTCTGGGTACTCTGGCTACCTATAACAGTCCACAAACTAACTAACTTATTTTAGCTTAACTGGAGTTTCTAAATCCTCCTTGCAGGTGAGAGTTATTGTTTATTTATCTATTTATATTTTTTTTCATTTCCTGTGATGGACCAGGGTGTTCCTGCCTCTCGCCCGATAGCAGCTCCCCGGCATGACCCTGAATTGGAATAAGTGGGCATATGGGAAAATGGATGGAAATGATTGTGCTTTGCCAGATCCCTGTGCCGAAGCTTCTTTCTGAGTCAAGATTGTCTTTTTGCCTCAGCTTGGGTCACTGAATGTTAGATTTCTTGCCTTGGCAGCACTTTCAGTTTGTTTAAAATAAAGCCTTTTGGTTCTGACGCCTTCCTGCTTCCCTTCAGTTTGGATCGTCCCTATTATATTATGGATTGTGACTTATTTAATGGCAGCAGATTATTGCTGTAGGAGAAATAGTAAGCTACCACATAACTTTGAATTTTACTTCTGGAAGTTAAAGCCTGTGACTTCCAGAGCTCATTTACACACGTTTTTAGCAGTTTGATGTTTAACACATTGAAAAGTACAAAACAAAACAAAAAAGGAAGGAAATTCTTAAAATCTTTTTCTGTTGTTGTCAGTTCCGCAGATATCAGCGTTTGTGTAGCTACAACTCATTGGAGAACTTGGTAGTTCTCACTAAACTACACTTTCTCTTGGTTCAGCTTTAGAGGATAAATAAAATGATGGTTGGTAAGAGGATCAGCTGTCCTTTCCTCGGGGACCCCCTTCATGCCGTAGATCCCCTGCTCCACCCTGTGCTGAAACCATGCTTGTTTTTAAGTTTTCAAAAGTGAGATTCTCACCATAAATTTTGTATTCTGGTTGAATCCTGTCCTTTGATTAAGCCAAAGTTACACAAACAACATACAATCTTACTATTTTTCCTTAAAATAGGGACAATTTGTGGACATTAATTACAATGGCTGTAAAGCAGGGGTGGCCAACGTTGGGCCTCGAGTGCCGCAGGTTTTCCAAGTTTCCCTGCTCCAGCACACCTGGCTCCAATTAAATGGATCCAACAGCCTATAAGGATCTGCACAATGACTCATTAGTTTAAGTCAGGTGTGTTGGTGCAGGGATGCGTGGAAAACCTGCAGGATTGTGGCTATCGAGGACCGACGTTGGCCACACCTGCTCTAATGTACAAAGCCTCAGGGACCCTCTGTGCTCTTTGGGGGACCCCCTTGGGTCATAGACAATACCTGTGTATATCTGTGTATTTAGGATGCATTTTCATAGACTCCTCCTAATTTAATCTGGATTTTATTTCTTTAGCTTTTTTTTATTTTACAGCTAAAATAAAATCTTTATTTTAAAATGAGCTATTGACATTCAGGGTAATTTTTAGAAAGTGTAGCCCTCTTTATTACCCTCTTGTATCAGATTTTAGTTCAACTTCAAACTTTAGGTTAATGGAAAAGCTCAGAAGTATTCAAACCATTCTAAAAACTACTTACAAGATTTTTCATCTCATGAAGATTTGGTCCGTTTCATTCCAGCAACAATAAACAGGTCTTTTGAAAGTTTGATGATATGAGACCAGTGCCTAATGGTGATTCCTTTGGGGTTATTCACCCTTCTGGAAGCAGGTTTAGTTTAAAAACCAGCCAGACTCTTGACTCCAATGATCATTACCTGTCCTCTAACAGAATTGGATGATAAGTTAATGAGTTCAAATTGGGTGTGTTCATGCATTCACACAAGCCCTTAAACTGTATTTCATTTGCTCAAAGGACCGCCGTCCTGCAGGTTTTAGGTGTTTCTCTGCTCCACCTCAAATGGCTCCAACAGCTTGTTGTCAAGTTCTGCATGATGGTCCATGTATTTCAGTTCGGTGTGTTGAGGCAGGCCAACAGCCAAAACTTGCGGGACGGTGGCCCTCGAGAACTGGAGTTTGACACCTCTGCAATAGATAAATGAGTTTTCTTGTTTGTTGTCTGTCTTGCCTCCTCTTTCAGTAATTCTTGTTTCAGTGCTGCCTCAGTCAAGGAGAGAAGTACATTGTTGAGAAGGTTCGGTTCGTTTGACTGACTGCAGTGTGAAAGCAAACTCAGGTGCATGTTGCAACTTCCAATTGAATTGAGTCCTCTGTATAACAGTCTAGTAGACTACCTTGAAGATGCAAAGCATTGAATCCACAGTACCATAATGGGATATGGTTTCTTTTTTTGTCATATAAAACCCTTACTTTTTGCACTTTTGAAGCATTTTTTTTTCCAGGCTCATTTTATTGGACTTTTTCTTAGAATGTTCTAATTCATGAAACTTTGAAGAAACAAATGATAGACAGCATGCACATTGTGATTAGTTGTTGTAATGTTCATTCTACATGGAGTACTTGGTGTGTGTGGAAGTTTTTAAACACACAAGTGATCTTCAACAATAGGTCAAACACCACAAGAGTTTTGCCAGATTTAACTCCACAGACTGATCTCATAAGCAGTTCCTACTAAGTTCTAGAAATTCAGTGAAAAATAGGAATGTGTCCACAAGTTTCACAAGTCACATCTTTGAAGTGTTCACACATGGGGATTTTCTGCTGATTAAACTTAGATTTGAGTAATTTGTCTGCAACCTCCAACATTTCTCTGCCACATAAAAATTGGCCTTAAAATCTTCAATAGCCTTCATTTTCTTCGGCCTGCGTCTGAGATGCTGCCGTTTCCATGCAACATGCATCAAATAAAAAACATCAGCATCAGTAAATCATTGCAGTTGGGATTAATCTTATTTACAGACCCAACAAAAAGATCCTTCATTTTTTCACAAATGTTACGGCTCTGCTGTAAGATAGTGGGCCAAACTGGCTGAATAAGTGGCAGAAACAACTCAGCAGTCCATGTTTTCCTTCATGAAGGGTGATTTATTGATCCAACTTATGTCCAGAATTTAATCCTCCAAGATTTTTCCTAAAAAGTGAACACAAATTTTTCTTTTTCTCACTCTTTAGATTTTTATTTTCCTTTCTTTTTTCCACTCTTTTTCCCACTCTTTTTCCTCCAGAGCTACCCAAACTAATTGATTATATACCCCTATTGAAACACACCTACTCTGATTTAGGCTAAACCCTTTTCGTTAAATTACCCACACCTGTAGCTCTGAAGTACTGGGTTGGCCACTCCCAGTATCCTAGCCTGTAATATGGGTTCAAGCACAGAACAATGTCAAACAGGAGCACAACATCAGATGCAAAACAGAAAAAAGAAATAAAGTCCAAACAAACAGGGACAAGTGGTGAACAGGCTCACTCACTTTGTCACATCTGCTAATAAGTTAGTTTTGAGATTAATGCCAAGACCAGTTTACCTTTACTACAGGCATCCTGAGGCATCCAGTATGTTTTAGCTGTGTTTGGCCATATGAACAACCATGGCTAAAAAATAACAAGTATGCTGCCTTACTAAGAAGCTGTGCTAATTAGTCAGATAAAATTGAAATTTGCTATTAAAATCTGAACTTCAGGGTATTATATTATTAGGCGATTTTGTTATCTGTTGGCTGACCCCTACTTAGTTTTAGCTATGACCTCAGACATCTAAAGGCTTCAATTGGATTAGGCACATTGAACTTTTGGAATCAAAATAGCTGGAGCGAAATGCCTATAAAAAAAAAAAAAAGAAGGTTGTATTTCTCAGAAGGCATTAGCTTAGCCCACTGGGAGACAGAGTGTGTTGCTGGCGTGTGGAGGACATCAGAGATAGGGGGTCCTTCTCTGCAGCTCCATTGTAGTCCTGGTATCATAGATCAAACAGAGCGATCCCTACAGAGCTTCCCAGAAAGGGCTTACCTGGAGGCAATCTCAGGCAACCCCCCCAAAAAAGCCATGGCATATGGCCTTTTGAAGATAGTGCTCTGAGATTACAGCATATCCTCAATCAGAAGGAACTAAGAGGGATTGAACTGAGTGTTTGTAAGAGACAGAATGACCAATAGGGGAAAGATAAAAAAAATCTTAATGCAACACTTTCAAAGGATATGGCAAAAAATATGTATGAATACACCTGTTTAGATATTGATACCGTCAAGGGCTTGAAGCTGCAATGTGTTGCAAAGCTGCGTGGAATTCAGTGAAGGTGATGCTAACATTAATTCCACTTAATGTGAAATCAGATTAATTCCAAGACAATTATTGCTTGTTTTCTTCAGTGAGTGGACACAATTTCTTTGTTTAGACCAATCTCCAGCTCTAATCTTCAGCCTGCTTTGCCCCATTCAACTGGAGAGGACTAAAGTTAATCTATTTGATAATAACATGACTTTTTGGAGGCTGTGTGTGTGTGTGTGTGTGTGTGTGTGTGTGTGTGTGTGTGTTTGTGTGTTCTACATTGATCATTGTTTCTGACAGCTGTTCCCTGGAGAAGTCCAGATATTCTGCCACTGCTGCAATGCTATTTTATCTCCCAAATATCTGAGTAATAGAAAAATTGCTTCATTTTACTCTAAGGGGTTTGATATAAAGGCACTTCACTTGACCGAGACTTATTACCAATCTATTTGTGAGGCGACGCCTTGGTGATATTTTGTCTGATAAGATGGCAATTTCAATAAGAGGCTTCACTGGCTTTTGGCCCTAGTGAGCTTTGGCTTGAGTAAGAGGGATAAATCTCAGAGAGGAAAGCTTGATGAAATAAGCATTTGGAAAAGAGAGATAAAAATCCCCCCCACACTTCCAGGTATTTTTCCAGAGAGTTGTAAGAAGTTTTCTTTGTGGTGATTGGGAGAAAGATGCAAAGCGATAAAGATGCAGAATAGTCTGTGGTTGGTGTCCCATCCATTTTCTACTATGATGAGGGTGGTACACAGGAAGCTGTTAGTAGTGTGTGGTGCAGGGGGAGGAGGTGCACTTGCGGATTTGCCAAGCCAAAAATTAAGATGACAGCAATGACAAGGACTGATGGCAAACAGATTTATCCCACTGATGCAAGCTGCAAGCTTAACAACCCATGTTGGGTCTATCTGTGTGTGTGTGTGCATGAGTTTGTGGATGCGTGTGTTTGATGTACCGTGCCATATGTGTGGTTGTTGACAAGATCATGGGTACTCAGTGTCAAACTAGACAGGTGATTGCAGGCTGGGATACACACCTGACATCACTCTTGCCTACAGTTGAGGTGAATCATTGCACATGTTCGTCAAAGTGAAGGCTTGGAAAATGGTGTGTGTGGAGAAACAGGGATGAAAATCACAGCATGTTGAAATAATCATATTAGTAGTTTGATGTGTTTACTTTAGTCCAAAAGTTTTTATTTTCTTTTATGCTTTAAAGCTTTATCCTCCCAACCCCCCCCCCCCTTTTTTTTTTTTTTTTTAAAAAGACGATACACCTACATTTGTTTTAGATTCATAATACCCTTTCACTTGTATGAGTTTGTTTCTATTTTAAATAAAATCTTTCAGTCTCTAGGGTACTGTTTTTAACTGTAAGAAAACCTTTCCTCCAGGTATATATATATATATATATATATATATATATATATACACTCTCTCAATTTCCTATATATCCCCTTCCTTTCAAGAAACTTGAATTTTTAATCCAAATTCATCAAATTTAATTGCATCAAACTAAACATTTTTTTAACAGTGCACACTGTAAAAAAACAAAACAAAAAACAAAACACAATTATAACCAATTAACTATTTGCATTATTTACACAGTTCCCCTTCATGATTATTTTAGAAAAAAATAAAAGTAAAATCACACAAAACCAAAACTGTTGACACACTATTTGAAATTTTGTACAAGACAAGAGCATCAGACAAACCCACACCACCCATGTTTTCTGGTATCCCTGAAATGCAGTCTGGAGCAGGTACAGATGTATTCTTCCACACACATGGGGGCAGTCCTCTAAATATGTATCAGCTTGAAATGTAAGAGCCTTCTGGTTTTTGCTCTGACACAGATAAGAGCTCATTAGTTTTTGCGGTGAAAGTTCATGTAGCCCCAGAATAAAAGTCAGACCCTGAAATTGATTGGAAATTTTCTTTTTACTGTGTGCAGCACTTTGATTGGCCTTGTTGCTGTTTTAATTGTGCTTTATTAAATAAAGGTGTATGGTCTGGCATTGTATAAAATGTTTCCTTTGGCTACTTATTCATAACTTAAGCTTATTTAACCTGTTACCTCTTACCAGTTATAATACTAATTTTTCAGACTACTTGAGCTGCTTCACAGTTTTATCCAGACACCTGTGATAGTACCTCTGGGTGGCAAATTATATCTTCAAAGACAAAGCTGTGGAAAGTTTTCTACAGA
Organism: Rhadinocentrus ornatus; assembly: GCA_037177495.1. Taxonomy (NCBI): domain Eukaryota; kingdom Metazoa; phylum Chordata; class Actinopteri; order Atheriniformes; family Melanotaeniidae; genus Rhadinocentrus; species Rhadinocentrus ornatus. The sequence goes on along the minus strand of JBAMHW010000024.1, from coordinate 7,405,562 downwards.
ACAAAGAGTCCTGATAGTTTATGGGTTGTAATTTTAGAACTCAGGAAGGGTTAACACAGTCACTCGGGCTTCCTTCATTCTTATCGGGTGATGGGCAGTGGAACAAGGAAGTTGTAGCAGGCAGGCAGGTCTGGGTTTCTGAAAGGAGCCAACAAATGATGATTATAAGCAGGCTGAAGAAAAAGAGTAACATACAAAATGCAGAAATAGCGAAGTACTGTTAGCACTGGGTAAACCAACAATCTGACGATGAGTGGAAGGCTAAGCCGGTCTAAATGCTGCTGCTGATTGCAGATGTAGTCAAGGTGAAGATTCTGGTTGCCAGGGAAACAGGCACGCCCACCACAGCCACACACCAGGGCAGGAACATGAACCACAACATCACATTATTCTCCCAGTCTGAACAATTTTACCTTAATAAAGCAGCTGACATCTGCCAAGTTTCTGTGCTGAGAATGACACATTCTTTCAGTTATTGTTAACCTTCTTTTCCATTTGAAAAGAAATGATGTGTTCTTTCTGAAAATATGACCCAGAACCTATTAAAGCCTCATTTTTACTAACCTATTGCTGCAATGAAAACAGTCCTCTGCCTCTAATCTTCCTCAGTCTTCTGCTAATGGTGCTAATAGAGATTAATAACGTGAAGATAAGGAGTTGTATTAAAAACTGCATCTCCTATTCATATGAGACAACTATCGCTTTGATGAGAGGCCTCTTATCTTCAAACAGGATTGGCCTTGAGTATGTCCTAAGAACTGATGTGGATCTTTCTTATTTAAACTTTCACGACTTTGAGCCATGAGCACAGCTTCCTAAAATGAAGGTCTTAAAAACAGCTTGAATTTTTGGGAGGGATGTGTGTATGTGTGTGTGTGTGTGTGTGTGTGTGTGTGTGCGGGTTGGGGTTGGGGCGGGGGGGTACACAGGATTTTGCAGAGCTTTAAATTTAAAGGCCTGCCTCTATTTTTCCACAATACTAACTTTCAGTGCATAACAAAAAGTATTGCAGGGATTCATGCATAGAGGGATTACAGCTCTCGGCTGGGCTGGGAACACCTCAGATTAAAAGACGACAAGTCAGTAACATAAAAAATATAAAAGAAGCATTTCAGAGAGGTAGAACCTCTCAATGTAAAATTATGATGTCTTTGAAGATCCCACCATCTACACTGTATAATGTCAAAATGATTTAGAGAATCAGGAGAAATTGCATGGGGTGGCCGAGCATTGTGCCTGTTTAGTTTTAGGTCTGCCATCTGCAATGTGGTCCTGTCGTATCAAGCCTTCCCTGTTTTGGATAAATGATTGTAATCAGCCTGGAACATGGACATTTATTTTAAATTGCCAGTGCAATGAAACATGAACTCTCAATTTGTCTGACTATCGAGCTTGCAAATATATCCTGTTAAACACCAGATCAAAGACTTTTATTTTAAATTCAGCAAACACAGAGCAGACAAAATTGCTGCGACTCTTCCGGGCATTAATTATTCCCCAGTTCTAAAAGCAGCAGTTCTAATGGTTGGTGATATTTTACTTGGCTTGAACAGCAAAAATGTGGTGAAATACCAGCCGTGAAATGCTTGGTTTAACCAAATTAGTTGGACTTAAATTAAGGCTTATGCATGGAAAAAATTAATAGGAAATTTCTAGTTGTTGGTACTTTTAAACTAAAGGCATTTCTGAATCCCCTGATTTGTCTCACGCCGGTACACATCTTTAATATAATGCTAATTTATAGTATGCATTTAGAGCTTGTATAATTGCACTACTTTTAATAAAATTCGACACAAGCAAATAAAGTACAATTTACTCGACTTGCATTGAGGGTATTTGTAAACGAGAGCATCAGAATCAGAGTCAGTCATACTTTATTAACCCCAGATTGGGAAATTTCAACGTTAACAGTGGCATAAATGTCAGAGAGAAAGAAAAAGAGAGTAAAATAATAAGATGCACAAAGTACTATACACAAAAATAGAAAACATAAGACATGTGAAAGAAAAAAGATATATACATATATAAATATAAAAAATTATATAACCATGCTTACGTATATGTGCATATACATATATGAATATATATTAATATGAAAATGTACATAAAACATGCTATTTAAAATATACAATTCACAAATAAGTATCCAGTTAAAACTAAAATTATGAATAATAGCAAAATATACTGTGCACGATTAATCAAACACAAGTTTAGATTCTGGTTAAAAACATTTATTTTCTTATTAGTCTCTCAGACAAACAGGAAGCTGTAAGGTCGTGTGCTTTTGTAATTAAAAATAAAGAAGACAAGAATAACAACTGGCATGAGTTTTTGTGGTCTAAGTGAGAAGAAGGTCATTGCTGAGGGCACATAGTGCCTCAGAGGAGATTGGAAGTTCAGAGGAAATGAAAATTAACCCAGTAGATCATATCACATATGCATTGTCTTGTCTTCCATTGTGATAGGGCAAAATCACGTCAGGGATAAACAGAGTATGAATTTTTAAGAAGCAATTCTCCTTATTTCTATTCCATCTTATTTTGCCTCTAACTAAAATGACCTTTGCTAATCTTCAAAGGTGAATTTTGCCATTTTCCCAACACCTGAATATGAAAGTAGATTGTGAGACCTACCAGGGGAGTTGAAACGCAGGTGTTGAATATTACAGTATATGTATTTCATTAGCATCTGGCAGTTTGAATGATGTGGTTGGAAATATTAAAAACAGCATAGGTCCCTGCACATTGGCCTGTGAACAGAATGCTGCAAAAGAAAATGGATGTAACACAGTCAAGAAACTTGAAGTACTTTTTGTATTTAGCACAGAAACATGCACCATGAATGCAATGTGTGAAAACATTACTATGTACAGCTGGCTTGTGCAATGAATCTGGCTTTCAGTGTGCAGACAAAAGCTTTTCTACATATTTCCAGATATTCAACTTACTTTAAATATTCAAATATACAGTTTTTTGAAATACTGAAACAGAGTTCAAACAACACCTCTGAGTATATTCATTAAGTTGGATATTAATCTGAATTCTTGCTTTGAAAAGCTTCACAGTACATGAAAATATCTTTGAACAAATCTTTTTAGAAATGATGCGTCTGCTCAGACTTTTTCACTTCTTTTTTATCCCTGCTTCCTGTGAAATCTTTTGAACATTTACTATTGTAAATGTTCAAAAGATTTACAAAGACAATATTGTTGTAATTGATAAAATTTAGCTGTAATTCTTGGCATTTAATAGATATAGATGTACAGTAAGTTTGAAAAATATATATAAAATATATATATTTCTAATAGTAATCCTCAGAATAGTAATAAATCTCGGATGTGTGTCCAGTTTATAGCGAGCTTGTGGGTACTTTGCTGCAGAAAAAGGTAGAAAATCATTTGATTTTGGAAAAACCCAAACTCATGTTTTTTACAAATAGTTTGAAATAATATTCACACACTGGTAGATATCTAAACTTTTTGGTCGTTTTGACAGAGTAAGGCATAAAGGATTTTATTTTAATTTAATTTATTTATTTTAATTTTATTTTAATTTAATTTAATTTACTTGTTCATTTTACAAGTAAATTACATTAATTTATCACTGGCTGTGATGATGTTAATAACTGTACAATTACTGTATATGTACAGTGTAAGGAAAATATCCCTAATAGCTTGTTTTTTGAAGATAAGAGTTGTAGAAGATTTAATTTGCTCTGACCAACTGGACAGTCTTGAAATTTTAAGTAGCTTATTGTTAAGTAAAAGAATGGTTAATGGAGCCATAGTTCAGACTTTGTCAGAATTAATTTAATCTTGAAGTGCTCTAATACTAATAGTCACAGCTTATCACGTGTATTGCCAAGCGTGGATATGACAAAAGCAGGCAAATTGATATTTTATCTAATTTAGAAACAAGCTGGAATTGAGCTTGGGACTGAAGATTGGAGGAAAGCAAAGGAAAGCTAATATATTGGGGGTGGAAACAGTTAAGCCATCCAAATGTAAAATAAATAAATAAATAAAATTGTATCTATGTTCTGGGAACAGAGTTGGACTTTAGTATGAACTTGATTGAAAAACTTCCACAAACACACAACAGAAAGTGAGAAGGAGGTCAGAAGAAATTGAAAGTGGACAGTATGGCATTTATGCCTATTTCTTTATCACAAGTCTTTTCAAAAGGCTTATAATTCATTTTCTACCACATTTTCAACATATATAGGAAATTGCTCAATTTCTCTTATTTGTTTGAAAAGCTTAAAAGTTTAATCTGACCGCTTAGATTAGCCTGGAAACAGGAATTTATGCTGTAGCTTTTTCACTTTTGGCTATTCATAATATCCATACTTTAGCTTAATAATAAATATACTTATTTGTTCAGACTATAAGACGTCGTGTCCTCTTATTCATATAAAAAACACTGATATTGTGCAAATTTAACAATTAAGGTGACCCAATTAAAAACAGTCAAGGCAGGAGGCAGAATAGAGCAGATAACCAGGTTTATTGTCCAAAACAGGAACACAAAATCCACCCCTAACATGTATAAACCAAACACGACAGGGACAAACCATGCAAGGATCTGACAAGGAGAACTGAAAACCCAGGACTTAAATACACAGACTGATAGAACTAAACACAGGTGACGTGAGACAATAAGACAAGATCCACCAATGAGCAGAAACCAAAGAAACATAACAATAAGTCCTGGATACCAAAAACCAAGAACAAAAACCAGAAAACATGATCAAAACTAAACACATGAAGTCAGAACAGAAAACTAAACAAGCTAAAACCCAGAACTAGAAACCAAGATCAAACCTAACTAAACATGACAAACCAAAACCAAACCATGACATAAGAAAAGAAACAGGCAAATATTGATGAACATATTTTTCTGTAAGCTAATTTGGGAAAAGACATTATAGAAAAAAGAAGTTGCCAAATGTGTTTCAGTGCATATATTTAAGATATCTGGAATTATTACTAATTTAAAAACTCTAAAAACAACAATAAAAGAAAGAACAAGCACATTATTAACGAAACATGAAGAAATGGCAAGAAGCTCACATAAGCTGCTTTGGGTTACAGATCTCTACAGGGGAGAGGGGTGGTATGAGGTTGACTACATCACTCTTAAGTCCTATAACTGGTCAATGGAATTAAGTGTAACTTTGGAGCTGATGTAAAAGCTCTGTGTTTTATTTAGACCAAATCATGTTCTACACTTTTCACTAAGGCCTTTGAAAACTGTCAACTTATGAAAATAAGGCACTTGTCTCAATTAAAATTTAGATGAGAAAAAAAACTTGTTTTTTCTCCACTTCTTATTTTAGGGTTGCTCTAACAAGTAAATCTAGAGTTGAGTAAATACATTAAATGTAAACAGAATAGAGGCGCAAGATGTGAAATAACTTAATCCTTCTTAAGCTTATTTTGATTATAAATGTTCCCTCCTTTCTCCATGTAAGTTGTATGAATTATCAAACCCTCCAAAAACTGTACGGCAACAGATTGATGTTTACATGTAACTAAAGAAGGACCCATATAAGAGTCAGTAGACACTAATTAAAATGACAGTTTGACTCCATATTGGCTTGCTGTCTTGGGGTGAAGCACTGAAGAGGTGACCCCTCCTCACACAGTGGAAATGTAATTTCATGGCTTGTTAGATACCGACCTCAAGGAGTAAACAGAGAGGTGTTAGTGCTCATGTCTAATGGGGGTATGCTCTGACCACAACAGCACTCCAGTAGTGGCCCTTCTAGTCCTTCATAGTGAATCCTCTCTGGCTTCCTTTTTTTTTTTTTTGTCTCCTCTTCAAGAGTGTAAACACTGACAGAGTGGACTGAACTTCTCCTGATAAGCACTCTTACAAATAATTCTGCACATGAAGCTGGGTGAGTTTGTTGTTTTTGGAAGTGTGGAAAGAAACCATTAAAGGCTATGTTTATGCTGGCAATTGATAACAATATTTATTGCAACATTTGTGAAATTAATACTGACATCAAAATAATTTTTCCTGCAGCCAAAATATTTAACACAAACAGAAAAATATAGTTCAGTTAAAACTTTGTTATTCATACCGCAGAACTATGATGAGTTTACTAACACTGCTGCAGCATACGGCACGTCATTCTCAATCTCACTTCATTTATTATGTACAGATAAACCAGAGATACAGCGTGATGCATACACAATGGATTTTAAGGTAGTGGTTCCACCTGAAGATCGGCTGGCCTTGTAAAAAATTAATTGAGGCTGTGAAAGTAGAATGGGAGTAAACAGAAATTCAGCGCCAATAATGAGTCTCTGAAGACATCAAAGTGAGAGAAAACAGAAAAAACATAAAAAATTTACTTGGGTTTCATCATGCAAGCTTTCCATCAAAATTGACAAATTAATCATCGAGATGTTGCACAATACTCATCTCTCAAATGTTAGACCATGTTTCCGAGCTGAGACAAAGGATTTAGTCATTTGCAGGATCAACCTTTGAACCTTTAACTTATTCTCTTAGGAAAGGCTCACTGCACCTCGCAGTGTCTGAGTCTGAGTTAAAAGACAAGCCCATCACAATCCATGAATGCGTCTCTGAATTCTGGTGGGAAAATTGAGCAGATACGGATAACTGCACTGATCGCTATTCTAATTTTAACCAGAAAACAAGGGAAAAAAATTTAATTGCGTTAGTTAACAGAACATCACTCACTTCTCTTTTAAAACCGACTTTATCACAACAGAAATACAGCCTGACTGCACCTGAGAAACAAAAATAACAGCAGCGTTGTGCAAGTTAATGCTTCTCATGAACTAGTTCAAAAGTCAGGTCCCACTGGTTAAAATGATTAGTTCACATTCAGAGTTCACCACTTCAGTTTTGGACCAGCTCAAAGTTCAGTTCATTTAATTTATTTTTTTAGGTTAGAAGTAACAATGAAATACTGGAATTGAAAATAAATAATAGAGTTGTGTCTTGTATGAAACCAGTTCTATTGGACCTAAAAATCTATCATACAAAATAGATATGCATGTGACAGAGTTGTGTGGACAAAATAGCATTTTTCAAAGTAACAGAATGCCATCTTTTGTTAAACAACCATTTTTAGCTTACCTCTTCCCTAAATATTAAAGCAAGAAAATAAAATGCTGCAGTGTAGAAGTATGATGAATAGATACAGTATTATTAAGAATAATAGACTGGACAGATGCTTCAACTCCACATGTCTTTTCAAATTAGAAGTTGCCAAAACTGATGTTGTGACTTGTTTTTTTAATGTAGGTGGACATCATTTATTTTATTTTCAGATAGTACTTAATATTCTTGTAAATAATCACAAGCAGACGAGGCATCCAGAGTGCATGCTACATCTGCAGCTTCTTCAGTGCTGCTGGTTTGTTATGCTACAATGTACAATGCATTGTGGGTAACATAGTGTGAACTGTTGCAGGACCTCACTTAATCTGAACAAGTTCATGTTCAAGTTCTCTATTTGGAAATGCGATTAACTCGGGTCAACGTTCACAGAAAAAGCAAAAAAAGGACCAATAAATGAAAAACAAGTTCTGGATTTTTGTTTGTTCTTAAATTGTGGCCACAAGTTACTAACGCATCAACAACTTACTCAATGTCAGCATATTGTTTTTGTTTCAAACTGCACGCCGTCAGCATTCAGATTAAGTGTCTCTTACTTAGATGTCTGATATGACAAATCATGTTGTGATTTGTGATAATTCTGTTGTGATAAAGCGTTTAAAATACTATGATTGATCTTTTTAAATGTTTAAACATTAAGGTAAATGAAATAAAATAAGAAATACTCATAAATAAGTGCTGAACTAACACATGGCCAAGAGTTTTTTTTTTACCTCAGTTCCTTGCGTTAGTAATCTGTGGCAACGACTTCACAATCTATGGCCATAGAATAACATTCACTAATGGATGCCATGGCTGGGTTCGCATCCATTAGTAACGAAAACGCAAAGTAAAACACAAGTTATTTTTACATTTCATGCTTTGCAATCTCAAAACATAAGGTGGCATGGTGAGAAACCTTCTTAAGACTTGACAACATGCCCCTCCTCCCACAATCAACAGAATGTGCTCTAGTTTGTCACAGAGTCTACACCAAAGGATGACAGAAAGCGCAGAAGCTTACATTTCTTTTCAGTGTTCATATAAGTACCTCTGCCTCACAATTTTCCATCCTCTGACTCATTGGTCCGTTGCATCACTCTTTCTGCCTTGCCCTTCATATCTTTCCTCAGGACACTCAGGAACCCATGACCCCGTGTGGGGAGAGATGGAGGAGATCGGGGAGCACAAAAGAACTGGCTGCTATTAATTTTGCCCAGGCAACCCTCACAATAATCCAACGAGACAGCCGTTTAATTGCAGTAACCCTGAGCCTGCAGCGAGCTTGCCTGTAACACCATTCTTCTTCTTCAATGAATACCAAGAAGCCATCTCAGCCTCATTAGACGAGCAGGAAGAAAGTGTTGTGGAGGAAGTGTGAACAGTTGGGTTTTATTCTCTGCCCCTCCCCTCCCTTTTTCCTCACTTTTATTTTCCCAGCATTGTTATCTCAAACCTCTATAGAGAAATCAAGTAACATGTCAAGAAAGGTAATCAGGGGCCATTGTGATGGAAGTTTATTTCTGAAAAGAAACTCTGAAGTATTGTCCACTTTTAACAGCAAGTTACTGCTTGCTGGAGGGAGACATTTCAGAACAAAGGCTGAGAATGAGCTGCTTTGTGCTCCAAAGATGTACAGTATCAGAGTTGAAGAGGTCAGAGAAAAGCAAGTAGGCTACTGGGTCAGAGCATCAAGACTAACTTTCTTTTCTAAAAAAAAAAATAAACAACTTAGTTCACTGCTTCCCACATGTAAAAAAACAAAACAAAATATCAATATACAACCCAAGATAGAGGCCACACTCTTTATCTACACAGCATATATGATTGTTGGGATGAAACGTTTGATAAGTGTAAGGTCTATGTAAGTTCTATGTTTTGGTATAATATGGCACCCAGAAAAAGTGCAAAGACTCTGCCATCCTGTTTGTATTTTGTAGTTTCTACATCTTATTTTGGGCAAGAATACAGAACACATAACAGCACTGTCACATGTACACCAACATCATTTATGAACTCACAGGTACAACTGCCTGCTCGTGTTAAAGCATCTCAGTTAAAGTCTCATTGAGGCCTCTTCCCTCCCGCCTGATAAAAATGATTTATGGTTATATCACTTGTGTTTACACTGAAAGGAGTAAGTTTAAATAGGTATTTTAGGCAGATATACTGTCTAAAACAAGCTGATTGTAACACTTTACCAGTATGAATAGCATTTTCAATCCTTTTTTCAGATCTGTTAACCTTTCAATCCTTTCCAAAAGATAAAACTGTAACTAAAACACGGTCAGGAGATGATAATACTCTGTATCGTACATACTTTTTTACCAACTTCTAACAAGGCAAATTTTGGGAGACAGATTAATATTGTATAGAAATAGAAAATATTAAGAAATAATTAAACAAAAAGCGGGTTTCAAAGCCAGGCAGGGCTACCTTTAACAAGGTGTTATTGTAATTTTGCAAATTAGAATCTGAATGTCAAGCAGAGGTGAGCTTGGTGGCCGCTCAATGCAAATTGCAGCTGACAGGTAAGGAGAGTGGATAGAGAGCATTTAACGACTGGCTGTGGCTGTCTTGGCAGGTTGCTTGAGCAGGTTAGCGGTGAGTAGAGTTACATGTGTGGCAGGTTGGAGAGTGAGTAGTTAGTAGAGCAATCGGGTGGTGGAGAGAGTGGGGCAGACAGCCTAAACAGCTAAAAAGGAAGACAAGGTTGAAGCTGGCCAAGGTAGGCAGGGTGCAGACTCAAAAAAGCAATCAACCCAAAACACAAAGTGGCAAAGAAATACTCTGGAGGTCAAACAACACAAGGGCAGATTTAACTAAGTCTAGAAATAGTTTGTACCACATTGATGAATTGAACAATCTGTGGAAAAAGAGACAACAGTTTTGGTTTATAACTGCAGAGCTTTAATAAAAGGGTAGCTCTTGGAGGCCTATTTCACTTGGTTGCAGTGATGGGAATTGACACAAAACACAGACAACAGATTTATAAGCAAAGGATAAAAAAGAAAGAAAGAAAGATGTATATTAAAAAAGGAAGCCAGATGAAATATGAATGAGCAGCAAGAGATATAAAGATATGCCAGAAAATCAGTAGTAGGTGTTACGCGTGTCTATTGAAAGGTAAAGTATGGTAAATCTTTGCTAGCCCTGAAAGTGTATGTCGTGTATGTAGAATGTTGTTGTTTTTTAAATATTCTGATATTTAAACCAGACTACATTTAGTTCAAGGACAAATTGGACCAAACCACTTTTTATCCCAAAGACTGAAAGTGGAGGAAGTAAAACATAGGTTTGCACCACCATTTTAAATAATGACAATGCCATTGCTCCACTTGCACCACTGACTGGGTGTCTGTGGAGGTGTGTCTTCGATGACGGAGCCCTTGGCACAATATCTCACCTACAGAAAAGACTGACAGATTTCTTTTTTCATTTTCAGTAACATACACTAACCCAAGGGGGTTCGTCAAATCAGGGTAGGACATGAAATAACTGAGACTCAACTATGAACACAGGTGTCTTCATTATGGTTTCCGAAAGTGCTTGATTTTTCCTGTCAAATCGGCCCTTTTATAGGAGAAATGTATGTTTGCATATGGGTGAAAAGGGCATAGACACAGCCATAAAACTAATAGAGAATTTTGTGTTATTTTAAGAGTGTAAAATGATGAGTTTGAGAGTTTTATCAGAAAAGTTTGTAATTTGGTAATAAAAATGAAGCATTTTGGCAATTCAGTCAATTTTTGCAATGCAACTTAATTTTCATTTGGATAATTTGATAGTTTGCTGATACACATCAGATAAATCAGGCTATTTAGGAACTCGGCAGAAAATCCACTTGGAGGTGAGACCACTTGGACAAATTGTTCTCCCTTCTGTCACTCCTTACTTACTTCCTCTCTATCTGCTTTTTCGCTGGTCTCTCTCCCTCAGTAGTTATCCCCTCACTGCAGGTAATTACGGTGCAGCAGCACCATGGTCAGTAAAAGGCGCAGCCAACCACTCCAGGGAAAGGCACATGATCCATTAGCTGAGCGCAGAGCTCGACGGCCCATTCCTCATTCCCATTTGTCTTTCTTCTAAAACCCCTCTGCTGCCCCCTCCCACTTTGTTTCAGACATCTCCCTCTTCTCTTGCTACATAAATGACACAGATTTGAGCAAATGTAGGTAAAACTTTATCTCTTATAAACATAAAAATTATCTTGAGACCTCCACAAAGCCCTTTTTTTTACCTTTTACATACAGGAATGAAAAAACTACACCCTGATTGCTGCAAATTTGCATACAAATTCAATCATTGGCCATGGTTATTTGTCAACAAAACAGAGCTCTTCTGCTTTAAATTTAATAAAGTCAAATGTAATATATTCTTCATATGCTGCCTCCAAAATAACATAATAGGCCTACTGAGAGGTGCAGTCTAATGAATTCACTGAGATTTCATTTTCATCTCCTTTTACATTTTGTTTGCATTTTCATGACAGAAACAAACAAACACAGAGATGATCAACAACCTTTGAAAGAAAACAAAAAAAATCTACAATTACAAATGTTGTTGCTATTAATACACTTCAGCTCACACAATGAATCTTTTCAGCTGAGCTAAAATTTCCGTCAGATGTAACTACAGCCGTTTCCTTTGCTTTATCCTAAACGTGCTGCTTTTAGAAAGAAGATGGACAATCATGTTATGACCTTCTCCTCTGCTAACATGTTAATCCTTTACCAGAGCAAAGATGGTGGGGGGAAACAAAAAACCCAGCGACGGCAGCATCCTGTCACATCCTAGAGTTAACTCCTCTTGTCTTATTTAATCAGGTGTAAAGTCTGTGCTGATTGATAGCCCTTCCTACGGGTAAAGAACACCAGGATTGCATTACATCCCACACAAACCTTACCTGCCTTGTCCACATGTTGTCAGAGAGATCTAAAAGCTCAATATCAACATAAAAAATGGGTACAATTATTGTAGACGTTTGCGTCTTCAAATTGTTTCAGCAAGTTCAGACTAACTCTTTAACTTTCTCTTCAGTGTTAAATGAAATCTCAACCTTTTCAAATATGAAAACTTATAAAGTGACTATTACAGAATGATGCCTGTGCCTTCACTTTTCTGTCAGCATCACTCTCTACAAACCTAAAGGAAATTAAGGGTCACCATATCTGTGCATGATACACGTTCGATGAATTTGATACAAATGCAAGGAAAAAATAATCTGATCAAAGCCTCCTCTATCCATTGGAAATAGAATATGTGTTAGAAATGGTGAGTATCCACTGCACATGCTGCCGCTCAGTTTTCCTTTCTCTGAAATTCACTGATTGATTTTCCTCTAGATCTGAACAAGAAAATAGCCAATAATTGCACTTCATGTAGTGAATGATGATCTGATTGCATGCGTTCCTGTAATATGCATAAATGCATGCGTATGAATATATGTATGGGTGTGAGTTTCCCACATTTGTGACCATGAAAAATTACAGCTGTACTTTCATCTTTCCCCCTGATCTCCCGGTTTCTCTGTTTCTTGTTTCTTCTGCTAGCCTCCACAGAGGAAATCAATTCTGCTGACCCTAATCTAAAAGCATGACACGAGGATTAATATCTAGGCTTTTACGGAATATGCACAACTTTCTGTCGGCCAGATAAATAGTCTGCAGTCCAATTGAAATAACATGTGAGGAGCTTTCCAATCATCGGGTCAAGGGGGAGAAAATGCTGCACTCAGCTCTCGTAAGGACAAAATGGCCTGGCTTATGTTTACACATGTTCTAAACAAAAGGCATTTCTTAGTCAAGGTAACACATTTCTTTGTACAACAGCTATAAATGATTTTTCATGGTACCCACATTTGTGGTTGGTGGTTTTCTCTGTTTATTAGTATAAATATTCATACAATCAGAAAAATAACAAATTAAATGATCCATGTATACAGGCTTTAAAACAAAAAAATGGCTATCTGGAAGGGTCTGTCTTGACCACGATGGTGTTTTAAACTAAAGTTAACAAGACCTCTTATCTTTGTTTTTGAAGCTATTTCACCTATCATCCTCCCAGAAGAGAACTTTAATCCCAACTAATGACGCCTTTCAAATGAGGTGTGAAAGGTTGTCAAGAACCAAGAAAACTTGTCAATTTTCTCTCTATTTAGCACTTGAGAATCTAAAAAGTCCCAGTTTTCTGGTTAAATAATGTTTCTTTAGAAAAAAAAGAAAAAGAGAGAGAGAAAAAACAAACTACCCTGAAGCATTATAAGAGCTTAGGAGAGCTGTAGAGTTGGTGATAACTATCTGTGATGAGTCAGCTCTATGAGTAACTTCAGTTTATATTGTATGGTTTAAGTGCACACTGAAATAGTCTGTGGCAGGAAAGCAATTTACTGCTGCCTTAACAGTCTGTTAACAGTCCTAACAGTTCAGCACCACTTATTGTGGACAGCTCCTGTAAAACTTTGAAGACAGCTGACGGTTTTAACATGGTGGCTGAGAAATCCAAAACACATTTACATAAAAAATAAATAAATAAAATAATAGAAAACCAATTTACATTTCGAAAACAAATTTATACTTAAACAAAAAACATGGAATCTCCTAAAGACTGGAAGTAACAGTGATGACCTCATTTTGTAGTTAAAATGAATGATTTGTAGTTCAGCTACACCTGGGAAGTCAGCTGTGGTTCTTGTAGGATAAGAACTATAGAACTGTCTGCACGAAAAACCAAAAGTTGTAAACTGGCTGAAGTTGACTCAACAAAAAGAGCTAAACATCAGAAAACTTCATGAAACAAGCCACAACTGTAGCTTAACTGTACAGATGTACATTGCAGATTTCAGAGTTCACTTTCAAGTTCTGACATCAGCATTAAACAACTGCAAACATGGCAACAGTAGAGGTCATCATGCAAACACACATTCTCAGAAAGAAACGTTTAAAAGACGCTGCACAGTAGATGGCACTGCTCTGTGTTATTCTTTGTTCTTTTTACTGGTCACACATGAGCTTTTCTTTACTGCACAACACTGGCCCCCACAATGTCTGGTCACACTGCTCCGTTTGCTGCGTTTGGCTATGTATCCTCAAGCTCTCTGACAACATACTGAAACATGCATAAAAACACAGAAGACATTTATATGTGTTAAATTCGAGCATAAATGAGCCCTGAAAGTATATTCCTACAGACTGATGTTGCGTTATTTCAAATAAACTGGCAGCTGCTCCTAATGTTTTAACTTTTACATCCCTAAAATCTTATAAGTTGGTTGCATGTAAAAATTCTTGTTATGAAGATTTTATTAGTGTGCCAACAAAGACATACTTTAATATCTTAGTTATGCATTTTTCTTACACTAAATTAATGTAGATAAATGTGTCCTGGACTACCACCAAATATGGCCTGAATAATATGATGTGATCCCAATCCAAACCGAATGTGTTAATACCTGTATTTAGCACTGTGCACTTTAAATTGGATCACTGTGGATGCATGCTAATACCAAATATGACAAAGGACTAAAAATTACTGGCCAACTTTTTCAAAGACTAAGGAGATTTTTGCATACAGACAGCAACCTAAACATTTCCTTTCAATGGAACTGCACATTTAATTAGTGAAGGTCAGCCATCTATGAGCGTAATGCATCTCCATAGTAAGTCAACACAATACATTCAAAAGATGACTGTGCTGTTTATTTTATGTTTTTAGCAGGTGAGTCAAAATTGCATAAGCCATTCTATTTACCTTGTAAGAGCAGCATGTTTTATAGAAGCTTGAATGCTCAGCAGCGTGTCATTTTGAGAGAATATTGCCTCACTGCCCAAATTAAACAAAGCTGCATGGATTGACCTTAGTCTTTTTAGCTATTTAAATAAATAACAAAAAAAATAATAACTGAAATTGCCTTTTTACCTTATTAATGATGAAATACAGTGCCTGGCAAAAAACAAAAAACAAAAAAAAAAGTTGCCACCATAAAAATAGATCTAAAAAAGGATCTCTAATATTTAATCGGACCGTCTTCAGCTTTCATCATTAAGTCAGCATTCACTGTGACATTGTTTTAGTAAGCTTCTTCAATGTCACAGGATTTACTTCCATCCAGTGTTGCATTAAATTTTCTTGTATTGATGATGGGGGAGTCCAACCACTGCGCAAAATGTTCTCCAGCACATCCCAAAGATCCTCATTGGGGTTAAGGTCTGGACTCTGTGATGGCCAATCCAAAGATACAGGAATCAGTAGTCCCAGGTGAGATGCATGAGCCGTCAAATCATCAACTGGAAGTCACAGCCAAGGAAGTCAGGAGTAAAACACAAAACCCACACAGGAAAATCCAACAAAATGCCCGTGCCATAGGGGAAGAAAAAAAAATCCTTATATGCAGGTAGTGAGCTGACCTCATTCTTTGGGCAACTAATGTTGTCGAACCTAGACCAGACCAACTGCAGCAACCACAGATCATAGCACTGCCCCCACAAGCTTGTACAGTAGACACTATGGATGATGACTGCATCACTTCATCTGCCTGTCTTCTAACCCTGATGCACCAATCACTCTGGAACAGCATAGCTCCTCATTGCATCAGTTGGAGTTAAATAATAACTTGTTGCAGCTGAAAGATAATCACCCATGCAGTAATCACCCAATAGGAGGCTCCAACATACTTTCTTAGTTAAATCCAGGTGGCAATTTTTTCTCTTTGGCGAGGCAGTGTATAAGGTTGTATCCTAATTTAAAAGATCATTTAATCCTGATATTAATGTGCAGAATTGAAATTGCATAACTCGGTCCTGTATAATCAAGGCTATTCATAT
>JBAMHW010000024.1:7370187-7383347 GCA_037177495.1 Rhadinocentrus ornatus | reverse complement strand
ATAGGAGAAATTTAATACATTTAAACCTTGAGTAGCATATTTCATAATTAAAACTATATAATTGAGCCAATTTTCCCTCAATAAATGACATTTCCATAGGAAGTGAATGGAGAAGGAATGATGTTGCCTCCCGTGTGTCTTGCCCATAAGTTTGAAAATAAATACATATTGAAGCGCATATTGCAGTATTTGGCTTTAAACAAGGTACCACAATGCTCAAGAAAGCTTAAATAAAAAAAAACTTTTTACTGCCCTTGGTTCACCAAGATTCCTCTACAAGAGTGTGAGCTCAGCCCCTCAGTTCCCAGGTCCAGGAAACGCCCCTGTCTGTACCCCAAAAATTATTACATGGGTAACTTAAATATGAACTGCACTGTAATGAAAAGGAGACGTGCGTGTCCCTTGACACGTCCTCCGACTCCTCCGTTTTCAATGCTGCTGTCTTTTGTTTACTTCTTGTGTTTATGAAAACATAACAGAAAAATAAGTCACTTTGAAAGAAGAAACAAAATAAGATGGAAAGGATATACATAGGAAATACAAGTTCTCTCTCCTAGTGCCTCGCTTCCTGGGTGCCCAGACGCAGTGCCCGAAATTGACGATCAGAAAGGCTCTCCAGTCTCCAGCTGCCTTTCATCTGCAGCCTGCATCTCCTCCATGACTGTGCGCACATCCTGCTGCGACCGTCTTCTCATAACTGGAATATACAAAAGATCAGAATAGTGGGTTTTAAGCAACAGAAAAAAAACCTTGGTGGATATACATTAGTTAAGATAAGGTCAGAATGCAATCATAGCTAAAAATATACTTTATAGATCACATGAAGTGTAATTCCTGTAACAGCAGCTATCAGAACAAAAAAATAAAGAAAAAAATACACAACACACAAACTCAAATACAAAATATAAAAAGAGAAAATCAAAACACAATAAAGAAAATAAAATAGCAATATATAAAGATTATTTACAGTTATAATCATAAATTTTATAATGCAAAAAAAATTACAGAGGACGCTTATTCACAGCTTAATGTGATTTGTAAGTTAGGAGAAATGCACAATTACAACTTTCTTTCAGAAGATCATGACTTACTAGTGTGTTGACGCCAGGGTTCAGTGGGTGTCATCTCTGTTTGGGATAATAGTGACGCAATCAAAGGGGTACTGGGGCTACTGGATGAAGTGGACGGACCCTCGTCAAGAAAGGACGAGGCATCAGTGTCAAGTCCCTCAACTGAATCTGAAAATGCAAATATCATGAGTTTGATTCACAAACGAGAATAATACCGAGGATGTGAACGGTTAGCAATTTTAAATAGCTGTTAGCATCAGGTAGGAAATAATGGGATGCTAAGCTAGTAAGAGACGCTCTAGGCTCTAGGTTTGTGAAGACATGTCAACGTGGTTAAAATGTAAAATTCCTGCAAAACCCACACTGTGTCTATTAGGGGACTTGGGTGCCATTAATATAGCAATTAACTCTGCACACATGATGTGCATGGCATTATGCAAAGGAAAGGAAACTATCCTTGTGAACTGGAAAACTAAAAACAATCTGTGTAATCAGCAGTTTAGAAATCTCTTAGTAGACTACATCAGTAGTGAGACAATGTCTGCCTCCTCAAAGAACCAGTTAGCTGAATCTCATTCTCTCTGGTCCCCTGTGATTGGCTCCATCACTTAGTGTAGGTGGAGGACTGTGACCTCATCGTCTTTAGGGGTTGGAAAATGGCGGGCAGTGACTAGTGGTTGCAGGCTCTTGGTGGTTTCCCCTGTGTTGCGGGACTGGGCTGCTCTGCGGTGGGGGTCCGGCCCTGTCAGGGGCTGTAAGGGCCAGCGGTTGGGGTCACCTCGTGAGGGTGAGGCCACTGGTGGTGCCTGGGTCGGTGGCCCTCGGCCGGGTGGTTAGGCTTTTCTGGGGCAGCCTGGGTGGGGGATTTGGGCTCTGGTGCCTGTGGGTGGCCCTTGTCCCTTCGGGGTGGTGGGGTCCGTGTGTGACGGGGCGTCTGGGCCTGCCCAGATGTGCTGCCATTGTGTGTGTGTGTAGGCATGTGTGTGTGTGTGTGCATGAGCCTGTGGAGAGGCCTGGGGGTGGTGCACCATGGCTCACTCGCTATTCCCCTCCCGCTTCTCTCCTTCCCCCCTAGATGTGTAGTGGGTGTGTGCATTCTGGGGTCGGCGGCAGCTTGTTGGCTGCGGTTTGTGGCTCAGTCATGGGGGGGCGGCAGCTCCTGGCCTGTCCTGCTCTGGGGGGCTTTCTGGGGAACGGGGGTGCCTAGTACTGCTAGCAGCTCCCCATCCAGGGGGAAGTTTGCTTCCCTCTGGACTTACATACCCAGACTCCTCTCATGAGTGGGGAGGGTGAGGGCAATGGGGACCTCTCACACACCTGACCTGGGGCACCGCCGGAGGTGGGAGGTGGGGGGAGGCGGTTGCCCAGGGGGACAGGACCTACTGGTGCGATGGGGAGGTTTGTTTGCTGTGTGTATGTTTATACTGTGTGGGGAAGTGCGTGTGCTAGGATAAGTGGGAGTGTGCCAGGACATAAGTGTGTATGCGGGGTGGGGAGGGATCACGTGCACTTGTGGGGGGGCCTGGGGGTGGTGTGCTGTGGGTCTGGGCAGAGGGGGCAATTTAAGTGGCCTCCTTGGGTGCACCCTGTGGCAACATGGCTCTCAGTTTTAATTGCACTTAGACTCGAAAACACAAGAAACACAACACACAAACAGCATCTGGGGTGTGTGCCATGTAGTGCTTGGCGGGTCGGGCCACTAAGATGGCCTCACTTCCAGCACAAGGTGGTCAATGCCCCTCAATTTTAATTGCAAACAACACACACTTCATAAACAGTCAGGAGCAGGTGGGGGGAGGGTGATGGGGACCTCTCACACCCCTGTTCCCCTTGGGTGTGGCCAGGGGTGGGGGGAGTTGGTTGCCCTGGGGGCCGGGACCCGGTTTGACTGCACTGATGGGCTGCTGGCTCTGGGGGGTACCTGGTCTGGCGCATCTGGGTTGGCTGGGAGGGTGGCTGGGGGGGTTGGTGTCGACCGGGCTTGGGGCTCATTGGCCTCTGGTCCGTCCCCCACGGGGCATGGTGGAAGGGTCATGTGTGAAGTGACTGTGTGATAGTGAGTGCTTATGGTTACAATGCAGGAAAGGGTGTGAGTGAGTGGTTATAGGGGGGGAGGGTGGGGAATGGTAAATGGTCCGTACTTATATAGCACTTTTATCCATAGCACTTTACAGTATACATCACATTCACGCACTGATGGCGGAAGCTGCCATGCAATTTATTTATTTACTTTTTTAAAGTTGAAGCTTATTATGGACATAAATACACAGCATACACACACAGATTTTAAAAAATGGGGGTGTGAATATATTAACCTTAATTAACAGAACTCTTTGTTTCAGCCATCAATCCTCCTTCTCCAGTGATGCCAGATAAGAATAAGGGAGTTCTCCCCTTCAGCTTCTCCTCATTATGAGTTAGAACAAAAAAACAAAAGCACACAGATCTGAAAAAGAGAAAGAAAACAATAGATGCAGTATACAAACACATAATCCACAACACCATTTGTTTGATTTATTGAGCCCTTCCCGAAAACCTTTTGACAAGGTTTAATTAGTGTGCATTTACACCGTTTTTCATGTTTAAAAGGTGATGAATTGCATAATTAAAGGGCTCACAATGTAAATCAATGAGGCAGAAAGAGAGGAGGTAATTAAACAACACCGTTGTTGGCTTCACAATGTTCCAACTTTCATGGGAGGAAAGACACTACCAATGTAGCCAAACATTTGTTGACTCTATTAATGAAGGAATATTGCCACATAAAAGACATCACCTGAAAAGGAAGCCTAATTAGTAGGGTTTTTTTTGTTTTGTTTTTTAATCAGGCTCTTAAAAAAGATTTATAAAGGAACAACATGCCCTTCTGTTACAAGAGAAGAAAATAAGTTTTATGGACACAGTCTCTTAGCATCAAGGCTCTAAATTTCTGTAACAACCTAGCATCTTCGTTTGTGTCTCTGTCAATGCTAGTTATGCATCTATGTTCTCTGTGCAGCCTGGAGAAATAGTTATTTCTGTAAAATATTCATTCAGCTTTGCTATTTTATTTGGGACATTTTAGAGCTACGAAAAGCTGCAAATGCTGATATGACAGACCTCATTTGCAACCTTAGTCCATAAGATCAGACTCAAACCCTTAGGTGTTCTGCTACT
This sequence comes from Rhadinocentrus ornatus, assembly GCA_037177495.1. Lineage (NCBI taxonomy): Eukaryota > Metazoa > Chordata > Actinopteri > Atheriniformes > Melanotaeniidae > Rhadinocentrus > Rhadinocentrus ornatus. The sequence goes on along the minus strand of JBAMHW010000024.1, from coordinate 7,379,121 downwards.
TGAACCGTCAAAGATAAAGCTACCATCTTTTTCTTTGGCCCCTTACCCCAGCTGTTCCTGGGATTGCTAAGGCATGGCAGGGGTGTAGATGTGTGGTAATTGAGTTTAGAACGGGCTGTTTGAGGTGGAGCTACCGCTATGCTGCTTAGTCATAACTATACCCCCAATTTTCTCACTCCAAGGAGTTCAGGCCCCAAGAAATGTGCATAAGACTGGACAATTACGGGGTGTGACCACTGCTTGATGTTTGATGCAAGTTAGGCAGGATTCATGCTAACACATACATTACCATCTGCATTGCTCTTACTAAGGCAGAGTGAAGGATTCTGTATATTTGTCCACATCTCCAATATGTAGTAGTTTTCAGTTTTGAAGACAATCGTGTGATAAGTTGTTTTCTGTCCTGTATAGCAATCAGTGAGTATAAGATGAACTTAAAAACTGTGAACTGTTTAAACGTCTATACAGCTTATCATTTACATTTATTCTAACACTGATCTCCCCTGAATTTTTCCCATATGGTCCCATGGTCAGGCCATATCGGTGCAAATCATGCAGCTCAGGGCTGCAGCAGTGTGTGCTAAAATAACACCAGTGTTTTAGCTGTACAATAACAGCATTGGTAAGAACAGTTTGATACTTGTGCAGCACCTTTTACCCAACACAAAAACTCCAAGATTAATTCAGTAACCATCTGCCCCAATTTGTTAGCTGAGATGTGTATTAGGACAGTATAAACTCCAACCCACTTTATATTTAAATTTTTACAATAATGCTGTCTAACAAAAACACTGCTTTGAACGAGCAGGTCTCTGATTCTGTCTTTTTTATGACAGGGAATGGTTAAAGGATAAACATAAGCTTGATTAGCTAGACTTCAAACTGTTGGTTTACAACACTGCAACACTCTACAACAGGTACAAATGCATTTGTGCGGGGCCTTGATTATGTTAGTGTGTTGGAGATGTCACGTTTGGCAGCTATCTATTGTAGAAACATAAGAAGAAGAGTCTGAACTCACACTGCTTTGTGTATGTGGATGTCGGCACCAGAGGCGATTCCTCAAAGGAGCTCATTAGTCAATGAGGATCATAAGCCTTTATAATTGAGTTCAGATCACTGGATGCAGATGCAAAGCATTACTGACTTGAATTTGATTTGGGTGGCCATTGGAAGTCAAAGTAGTTTAATAAGTAATTGAGTACCGTTTTTGTGCAACAAAAATTCCATTATATTTGACATGATGTAGCGGTCCTTGACTGATCACACATCCACCTTGTCCATTTTCCAATATATGAGCTGCATCTTTTAATAACAAAACAAAACCTAGAAAGTCCATGCTTTGCACAAGCAACACTACAGAGCATTTCAACCAGGGCTTAATTTGAGCCGGATCTAGCCGGAATGCGTTCCGGCACCTCTGACGTTGGATCCGGAACCCATTTTACTCGATCCGCAACCTGCTGTGTCACTATAAAAACATCGCCTGAATAAAAAAAAAAAAAAAAAATACATATATTAATGTTTGTTTCGTGTTTAGAATAGATTTCTGTTTTGTTACTGTATATTCGCTGTTGAGGTTACACACAAAAAAATGTTTGCATAATTTAGGAGGTATTCTAAGGTGAATTTTAGGCTACAGAAACGGAGGGAGGGAGAGGATCAGGTTACACTGGCACCAGCTTTCACTCAGATGAAAAAACCTTACAGTCCGAAGAATACTATTGCTGTTTATAAAATAAATGTTACGGTTTCGGCCTAGTTTTTATTTTGTTTTATCTTTTTACATTTCGCACCCAGTAAACGCTGATGTGGTGGTCATGTCTTTATTCTTTTTTGTCAGGCCAGCATTCGGAAAATTAAAATAAATATTGCTCTTTTATGAACACAGTGATGTTTGGATTTACTTAAAGGGGTTAGTACCTTGGCCGTGTTTGTGTGAGTGTGCGTGTTCCGTCACTTTGAGCCCCCCTTTTGAGTCGTTGGAACAAACCCCCCTCTGCGTTCCGGGACCTCCCGCTTTACAAATTAAGCACTGATTGCACCCTACCTACAAAGACATCACTGTTAGTAAATACGGCTGTCCACAAGGAGCTTCAACAGTGACCATGTATCAAGATTAACCATAAAGAGAAAGATGCACAAATTCTAGAGCAGGGGTCTCCAACTCCAGTCCTCATGAACTACTGTCCTGCAGGTTTTAGATGTCTCCTACTACAACACATCTCTGCACAAGCCTGTTAATGACCCAGCGATTTGAGTCAGGTGTGTTTCATCAGGGTAGAATCCAAAACCTGAAGGACAGTCGCTCACGAGGACCGGAGTTGGAGATCCCTGTTCTAGAGCAAGTAAATTAAGTAGATGGTCCCACTTACAATGAACCTATCATTGTGCAAGCACAATGAGCTCTCTGTGGACACCCGCTTGACCAGCTAGACGACGTCTTCATTTATTTATGGTAACTTTCTGCCTGAAAACTAATCTAAACATCATGATGTTCTGCAGTTTATAATAGATAAATTGACTCACTGCTCCAGTCTGTTGAGTATCATCTTGCAGACAAATCCTCTTTTTCTGCAGGTTCCTTCTATTCACTTAATATTTTTCTGTTCGCACCATAGCATTGCAACTAGCTGATGAAGATAGCTTTATGTTTGCCTATTCAGACATGACTGTAGCATTAATCTTCTCATCATGCGTTTGATAACTTGTATATCTTTTAAAAGGTCAGAATCTATTAAATCACACCAAATCTAATTTAAATAACTGAGACACAATATCTACCTTTTTCTCAGCTCGGAATTTACTTTTCTTTAGCAAGCAATTTCCAATCTGTCTTGGCAGAAAAACAGCACATGTCTCAGTTGATTCAATTGTAGTCATATCTAGATACTGTACATCATCATTTTCAGTGTTGCACATGTCTCAGTATGAATGAGCTCATTAATGTACCATCTCTGAGACTGTTGATTCAAAGCTTGTCACCTTTATTGTCTTGTTACTTGTACTTTCTTGCAATTTTCTGACATGTTCAAAAGAGTAATATTTTCATTGAACTGGCCACAAAATAATGACAGACATATCGGCTGTTTCACTGGCAGGCAAACCTGATTCCTCTTTGTGTTTAGATGTCCATGGTTGGAGTGGCACTTGAGTTTTACAGCGTGGGAGGCTTTCACCTAATGTCAGGAAAAACAGCAGTTACAGATAACATGAGCATCTGGCACATAACGCACAAAATCAGCATTAATTCTTTTCAAGAGACAAACAAAACTCTCAAAGGAGATAAGTACCTGCACCAGCAGCTCCTACAGTCTCTTGGATATAATACACTGATGTCATATAACTACAGTATGACCTATGCATATATGAATTTTTTTTTAAAACCACTAGCTTCTTGTAATTTAAAATAACTAGAGATTTGGACTTCTGTAATGGAAGTAGCCAGAGGCCAATGCCATTACTGAAGAATATAAAGATTGTGCACAGGAAAAGACAAATTGAAGCGATTACATGGCAAGAAGCTCACAGAGGGTCACATTTTACTTGCTGCTGAAAGATCACATCAAGTACATAAAGACCATGATAATTGCCTGCAACCTTAATACATATTTTTTAAAGAGCAAAGAATAATAGGTTTTATGTTGCTTCTAAAGATGTGATAACACAAAGAAACACAAAAAGGCTGATTACCCAACCTGTGTTTATACAGTTTGAAATGCAAAACCTCGGCTTGGGCCCTTCTCCTTCTTTTTATCTTCTGATAGGGCATTTTGACCAAAGACGAACTGGTTCGGTGTCTGTGTAGAGTCAATGCTTAGCTGGTGCGTCCAGCAAACCTGTTCGGTTTTCCACCAGACTAAGCCAAGTTGGTGCAGCGTCATTACGTCATCTAAAATGCAACTGCATGCGCCGCCTAGAGGAGAAGGACAGAGAAAAAAAAACAAACAAAAAAAAAACAAATAAACTGAGGAAGCACAAGTGCTGAGGCAAAGATTAATGTGGAGTTTACTTTACCCTGCTCTTTCTTCTAAACTTGCCTAGACTCCTACAGATGGGCAAGCTATCTGTTCATGGCTGTCTGTGAATAGTTGATTATCAACCACAGAGAAGGGTGACTACATTTAGGGAAAGAGATAATTATTTAGTTATGTTCAGATGTTTTTAGTCTTTAGCTACAACATGTAGCCAACTTAGTGCTGACTATACTTACATGGATTACATGGTGCAAACGTGATGACATTTATGTACATATTGCATTTTCCCTTTGGGCTAAATAATGCATTTTTCAATTATTAGATGGTGTTGGAGTGGATTCTGATGCGGAGGCTTCCTGGTGTCTGGATACATCAACGGTCAAGATTCCAATGGGATTGCTATGTTCCAGATTTTACCACGTAGCAGTTTGTTCAAAACTTTCGTGTGTCCTCGGATTTCTCCCTGTACATCTGTGATCGACCACAGCCATCCGTTCTAAAGAAGACACATTATTGATTCTGTATCCTGGTCCAACATCAGGAGCTACCGGTGGTGACACAGCCAGTGTTGAAGGGACTGATGTCGGGTCGGCTCTAACGGAGTATTTTAACCATGAGGAGTAAAAAATATGTGGCATATAATTTTTTTACATACCTTTGCAGACCATAAATTGTATTATTTGATCAATATATATGAAACTGAGTTGCAAAGCAGTTTACTCTGGCTTTCGATTTTATTTTAGTTTGAGTTAGAGTGAAATCAGTAATTACGTTTGTTTTTGAGCACCGAATGCAGTGCAATAAGCATGTTAGCATGGCTAACAGAAGAGGTCAGTTTAAATGATTTACACTCGATCCATGATGTGTCTGTCTAGAAAGCTCCTACACTTACCGGATTCACGTACCCGGATTCCACGAGTTGGATGAATGTAGCTGCAGCAGAGTTAACAGCCCCGGTTGATTGGTTTGCCAGGCGATCTCCACTAACAGAATTCTGTCATTCAAAAAACTTTTTTTTTTTTTTTGAGAGAGGAGTTATGCTCACTGAAAAGTTTTTCAGCCTTTTTAAGGTTCTTTCGTAGCCTGCTGCAGCGTCTCCTTTTGCAGGCTTTTGTCCAGCCCGCCCCGACCGCTGACGCAACCAACATGCAGCGGTTCCCGGATCTGGCTCAGCAAAGAGTTGGATCCAACTTTGAACCAGTTTTGAGAGCCTGGAGCAGGTATCTGGGCAGTCGAATATCAAATAGCCCGTGCTTAGGCAGGCTGTGGCTCTGAACCAGCGAAAGAACCACCCCAGTGGAACACCCCCCCGAGAGCCTAAAACCACACACACTGAGCAAACATTAAATGAGTTCCAAAATATTTAAAATAATTGAACAAGCTAATATTTAAAATTTCAAAAAATGTTTTTATAGCATTAACACTAAACTTGCAATCACATTACAAGTAGTAATTAGGTCAGGATTATCGTCCAAAAGAGAACATAGTTTGCCCTGTACTTAAAATCAACATGGGCAAAGCTCAAAAAAGTGTGTGAATTTGATTTCATGTGCTTCGGGGGAGCTGAATAAGTCTGTTGATGGAAGCAGCACAGAAGGGAACGGGTATGTGAGAATAACCAGCCACTGTTTCTTGGAGGGGTTACAAATTTAGAGGGCGGAGCAGATGGATGGCCAGGAATCAAACAGCTGCTGTAATCAATTCAGCATGAGAGTTCATCATGAGTCTGTCTGAGAGGCAGTGTGGAACAGAAGTAGCAACAGAAAGAGTCAGGCTTTTTATTGCTTGTTTCAGCATTTTTATCTCTGAAAAACGCTAAATTCAGAAAAATTTATCTTCTACCATATATATTATAAAATTTCTATGTAATGTTGATTAAACATATGGGAGCAGAGTATTATTTGCCATCCATCATATTGTAAATATTTTAGGTCACTTTGGTCTTTGTAGAAATATTTACAAAATTTCAGCAAACTGACATTAAGTTTTGAATAATTTGGGTTCCTTAACTTTTCATATCTACCACTGTTACAGTCTCTTGCAGCAAGGCTCAAAAGGCAATAGTGGTTCTCAAATTTTTTCTACCGTGCCCCCCTTTGGAGGAATAGACAGCCCCCCCTGCCACAGAGTGAGGGGACCAGGTATATCTGTATGTATATATAAGTATAACTTATAACTATGTAACTTACTCTTCTCATAATATCACAAACGTGAGGGAGATGTAATATGACAGACATCTATTGTTAAACCAAGAGCAAGATATCTGCCCTTTTTCAACTCAGATATCTGTTTCTCAGTCTCTCTCAACTAACAGTTCCCCTGGACTGGCAGACTGGGGTAGTGGTCCCCCTCTTCAAAAAGAGGGACCGGAGGATGTGCTCCAACTACAGCGGGATCACACTCCTTAGCCTCCCTGGTAAGGTCTATTCAGGGGTGCTGGAGAGGTGGGTCCGTCAGATAGTCGAACCTCGAATTGAGGAGGAGCAGTGTGGTTTTCGTCCCCGGTCGTGGAACAGTGGACAAGCTCTATAACCTCTTCAGGGTCTTGGAGGGGGCATGGGAGTTTTGCTCAACCAGTCTACATGTGGTTTGTGGACTTGAGGAAGGCGTTTGACCGATTCTGTTCCTAACTTTTATGGACAGAATTTTTAGGCGCAGCTGACGTGTTGAGGGGATCCGGTTTGGTGGCCTCAGGATTGGGTCTCTGCTCTTTGAGGATTATGTGGTTCTGTTGGCTTCATCGGGCCGTGATCTTCAGCTCTCACTGGAGGGATTCGCAGCCGAGCGTGAAGCGGCTGGGATGAAAATTAGCACCTCCAAATCAGAGACCATGGTCCTCAGCCGGAAAAGGGTGGAGTGCCTTCTCCAGGTCGGCAGTGGGGTCCTGCCCCAAGTGGAAGAGTTTCTCGGCGTCTTGTTCGTGAGTGAGGGAAGGATGGAGCAGGAGATCGACAGGCGGATCGGTGCGGCGTCTGCAGTAATGCGGACTCTGCATCGGTCTGTTGTGGTGAAGAGGGAGTTGAGCCCAAAGGCAAAGCTCTCTATTTACCGGTCAATCTAGGTTCCAACCCTCACCTATGGTTACGAGCTGTGGGTACCGAAAGAACAAGATCGCGAATACAAGCGGCCGAAATGAGTTTTCTCCACAGGGTGGCCGGGTTCCCTTATGGATAGGGTAAGAAGCTTGGTGATTCAGGACGGGCTCAGAGCTCAGAGTCGCTGCTCCTGATGAGGTGTTCCGGGCACGTCCCACCGGAGGGAGGCCCCGGGGAAGACCCAGGACACACTGAACGGACTACATCTCTCAGCTGGCCTGGGAACGCCTCAGGATCCCCCCGGATGAGCTGGTGAATGTGGCCGGAGAGAGGGAAGTTTGGGTTTCCCTGCTTGGGCAGCTGCCCCCGCGACTCGACTCCGGATAAGTGGCAGACAATGGATGGATGGATGGATGACAAAAAAGAGGGGCACGTTACAACCACGAAAACATAATTTTTTTTCTTTTGTGGTTATCCAAAGGATTTTAAAGTTTGCTACAGAAATTAATCCTTTATTCCAAACCATTACCAAGTAAAAGTTTTCACCAGTTTATTGGTTATCTAGTTTTTGGTAGGTAGCCTACCCAGCAAACATTAGCCTTTGGTAAACAGCAAACCTGTCAACTAACTAGCATGTTAGCAATGACATTGTGAGCTTCTGACATGGCGTCACTGAAGCGGGGTCATAAAGAACTGCTACAATGTTTGGCCTTTTCTTCCTACACATGTGATTAATCAAATATATTTATGAGTACATTAATGGCTGCCTCAAAAACAAGACTGTTGAAACCATAGACTGTATATAAAAGATGGAAGGAGCCCCCGTGACTTCACCCGTTGGTTTCTGAAGAGCATAAGTGGAGCTCGTTGGGCATTCCGACCCTTGACATCTTGGCAGTGTTACGCCCGCCGTTGCTCCCGGGAATTACAAAAATGAGAGGGGGGCTGTAAGCATGGTGGTGGCTGATTGACATCTATTAAACTCTGAGCTGCCTGTAGCTAAGAGCTAACTGAGCCAACTCGGTGGGCTAGAGCTAGGGTGCACTGCTAGCTGGCTAAAATCCGAATTTGTGCTAAATTCTCCCTTCTTGCCGCAATTTTGTATAAATTTCAATCAAAAGGACACTTTCCGAATTATGCAGAATTTCAATATTAAATAACATCCAAACAAATTAGTTAGAAAAAAATTCACCCCCCTCACAGTTGTCATGAAGGTAAACGTGACCTATTAATCCTAAAATAGATTTTTGTGCCAGGCTTTAAACATTTCTGCTGTAAAGTTGGCCTTTTTAACATGGCAGTCTATGGGGATTTGCTCTATTTTGGAGTCAACCAGTGTTGCCAGATGATATTGACAGATTCCAGCCCAATCACAGCTTAAAACCCACCCAATCCAATAAAAACCAGCCCAAATCAGGTAGTTGTCAGAAAACTGTGTAAACCAGTAAAATAATTATACAGGCCATAGAAAACACTCATAAGTATCCAGCGATTCATTTCAACATCAAATGACCACAGATAAAAGGTAGATAAATATATTATTACAAATCACAACCAAGAAAGAGCTCTAAATAATCCAGATAGGCTAAACATATCGCAACCACTATACATTCAACAGAAAAAAAAAACAATAAGGGTCGTCCGCGAAGTTGGATATTTGGAACATACAAATCTATTGGAGTTCCAAATACCAATAATAATATTGTAAAAAGCTAGAAATAATTTACTACCGAGCACATACAAAAACTATGGATGAAGTTGGATATAATGTGAAGATTTTAAGTGTGCAAACTACTATGAAAAGCATGTGCATTACAGTAATATATATATATATATATATATATATGTGTGTATGTGTGTGTGTGTGTGTGTGTGTGTGTGTGTGTGTGTGTGTGTGTGTGTGTGTGTGTGTGTGTGTGTGT